>CM053405.1:35626148-35698825 GCA_028644305.1 Xerus rutilus | reverse complement strand
AAAAAAAAAGTGTGAGATATTGCCTCAGATAATCTCAGCACATTTTATAAAGAATGATGATAGGTATAGAATAAATAATAAATAAATAACTATTTATTTATTAGTAATTCAAATAAATAGTTGCGTTTAGTGTGTCTTTGTGATTGCTGAAAATAAGATTATGCCTTTTCTTCTAAAGACAAATACAGATTTTCTCTGCTTTAGTCACTTACCTAATTCAAAAGTTAGCTTCTTAAAAAAAGTGTCAATGCATGACCACATGACTTTATTTTTACTCAAAGTATGTTGATGCATCACAGCAGTAGACACATGACAATTGACATTATAGTGACCCGGTTTGAACCAAATTCTTTCTTTCTGCTTGTGAGGAAGAAGAGGTTGCAAATTACCACAGATCCATGCATAGCAAATGTAAATGGGAGTCAAACATTTGGCTCGTGGTTATAGCTAACAACACCAGTCACTCACCAACTTTGCAAACATAGTCTTTATGTGGGCAACAATGTAGAAGTAGCATCTTTTGTAAAAAATAATATTTCTCAGCTAGAAATGAAATGTATTATGACACTAAATAAACAGAAGAGTAAACTCAGGGCTTGAATTTTGTTAGACAATTGAATAATTCTGTTTTCAGGCTACATATTGGTTTCTTAAATAATTATGGATTTCCTAAAGCTAGGTACCATGTTGATTCACCTTATAGTGTGTAGATTGCTGGTTAAGGAATTCTCTCTCATACATTCATTCAGTGTATATTTACTGAGTGCCTATTATATTCCAGGCACCGTGTTAAAGACTGGGCATAGAGTAATGAATGAGGGGAAGGAGGAAGCCATAGCCCCCATCCCAGGTTGGACATTCTTGATTTTCCCCAAATTTTGGAAAATATCTGTTGCATTACTACAGGCTGTGCCTACAAACAGGAAATTTGACAAATTGTACTTTGCACACTATTCATAACTTCTTTATGATTTCCTACATAGATTATCAAATCATTTTATATAAAGACAACTTCTTTATTTCCAATCTATATTACTTTGTAGACAGCTTTGCCTTGTTTCCTATTTAAAATGTAAAGTATTGGTTCCTTCATGAGTTAGTATGATTTTTTCCTGAATGTACTTTATAGATATGGTTTATCAAGGTGAAGAAATTCTCTTGTATTCCTGGTTTACAGAGAATCTATTGTTAAAGGATATTTGATGGAGTTCAACATTTTTCTGCATTTTTTTTAATTTTTTTTTTTTTAGTTGTAGATGGACATAATGTCTTTATTTTATTGCTCTGTATGCGGTGCTGAGGATCGAACCCAGGGCCTCACACATGTGAGGCAAGTGCTCTACCGCTGAGCTACAATCCCAGCCCCTTTTTCTGCATTTTTTGAGATGAACATATGATTTTTCTTCTTAGTACATGGACATAATGAATAACATTAATTAATTTTATTGTATTTTTGGTGATACTGGGAGGTGAACCCAGGAGTGCTCTACCACTGAGGTACATCCCCACACCTTTTTATTTTTTAATGTCAGATTGAATCTTGCTGATTTACTTATGTCTTACCAAATTGTCCAGGCTAGTCTTGAACTTGCAATCATTCTACCTCAGCCTCCATAGTAGCAGGGATTAAGGCATGTGCCACCATGCCTGGCTATAACAGTAATTGGTTTTTAAAATTTGAAACAAAATTACATTCCTCAGATAAATTTCACTTTAATCATAATACATGATGTCAGCAGGATTTGGTTTGCTAATATTTGTTGAATTTTCATTTCTATGTATGTGAGAAATATTGGTCTGTGGTTTTAGTATAAAAGTCATGCTGGCTTATAAAATGTTGGGAAGGGTTCCCTCTTCTATATTCTAAAATATTTTGTGTAAGATTTGTAGTATTTATTTCTTAAGTGTTTAGGAAAATTCATCAATGTGAAAGTTTCTGAAACATGAGTTCTATTTATTTAATAGGTATAGAGTTATTCTGATCATCTGGAGTTTTTTTCTTGAGAGAGCTTTGGCAATTTGTCCCTCAGTGAGTTTATCCATTTCATCTCAAGCATCAGACTTATGTATACAAAGTAGTAGAAATGCAGAAGATGGCAAATAATTCCTTATTATTTTTACAATATCCATAGGATCTTGAACAATCAATGACTTCTCTTTGATTCCTGATACTCTTAATTTGTAATTTACATTCTCTCTGGATTGAGATAAATCTTTTCTTTTCTCATCTTTTTTTTTAACTTCTTTTCATACAGTACTTTGAAGATAATGCTCCTTGTCATCCAGTTTGCATTGTTACTTACAAGAAATCTACTGTCATTCTTGTCTTCTTTCTCTGAACATATAGGACCATTCTATTCTAGATGCCTTTAAGATGCTGTATTTTTGATGTATAGTAGTTTGACTAAGGTGTGCTTAATTGTATTTTCCTTTGTATGTATCCTCATGGTTTTCTCTGAGCTTCTTGGATCTGTAACTTGTTGTCTTTTTTTAATTTGAAGATACTCTTGCCTAGAACTAGTTAGTGAGTTTGGCATGGTCAGGACACAATTTTGGGGGAAAAAAGAGAGAGAGAAAACTGAAGGCACCAAATTTTAAGATTCAAGATTTTAAGATTTACATACATCCACAGTAATCAAATAGTATGATATTACAAAAGAAGAGACATATACACCAATTGAACATAATTAAGGTCCAGATACTAAATCAGGATCTACATTTTACCCTGGTAATTCGTACGTACGTTTCAATTTTGAGAAGCATTAGGCTAGAATGAGAAACATTAATGGTGCTCATCTACAAAAGAAAGGGTCCCATGTTAATTCACATCTTTAAAATAACCCCACATTCTCCAGTTCCTCAGGTCCCAAACTTAGGCATCATTCCTGATTCTTCTGTTTCCTTCATCCCCTCCTACAGAATCACATCCATCATCAATCCTGTTGGTTCACACCTGCTACACAGATCTCAGTCCATCCGAATTCCTCTCTCCTGCTCACCCTCTTCCAAGCTACCATTTTCTTTATTTTGAACTATTAATACCAAGACTTCCTAATTTCTTTGTTTATTCTCTTCTCCCTATAGACAACTTGGGACTTATATTCTAATTGGGAAAAAAAGAAAATAGCACATAAGAAAATAAATTTAATTGTTATTAATTGTGATAAATGATAGAGAAAATGAGCACAAAGATGTGATAAACAGAGAGGAGGCCATGAGCCTCCTGCAGAGGGGAACGTTTGGGTCTGCTAAGGTGATCCTAGCAAAGTAACAAGACTCATGGCTTAAACAACAAAAGATATTTTCTCATAGGTCTGGGGGCTAGATAATCGAAGATTAGGATATGATCAGGGTTGGTTTCTTCTGAGGGCTCTCTTTTTGTCTTGTAGATGGACACTTTCTGGCTGTATTTGCACATGAACTTTTTTTTTTTTTTTTTTGCTTGCATGAAGAAAGAGATAGAGGGAGAAAGGGATACACAGAGAGAAAATGATTGATAGGGACAGATAGATAGATAGTTATCTAGTGTATTTATCTTCTTATAAGAATACTAGTCCTATAGGATTAGGGCATTACCATTTTGACCTCATTTAACCTTAATTGTCTTTCTAAATGCCTTATTTCCAAATACAGCCACATGGGGAGTGGGGTTAGGACTTTTACATGTGAATTTTGAGAGGACATGAATTAGATCTTCCCAACAAGGAGGTTGGGAAGATCTGTCTGTATGGACAGCATTTGCAGATCTGAGGTTTAGGGTGGATCCAGCTATGTGAAAAATGAGGAAAAGACCGGACACACTTTATTGGATTTTGGGGTTATCAGGAGAAAAAAAATTCAGTTATTTCTAGCCTGTGATGGTGAAGCTTTTCAATCAAACATATCATCTTCAGGCTTTTTTTTTTTTTTTTTTTTGGCACCAGGGATTGAACTCAGGAGGTATTAGATCACTGAGCCACATCCCCAGCCCTATTTTGTGTTTTATGTAGAGACAGGGTCTCACTGAGTTGCGCAGCGCCTTGCCATTGCTGAGCTGGCTTTGAACTAGCGATTCTCCTGTTTCAGCCTCCCTAAGTGCTGGGATTACAGGCATGCGCCACTGCACCCAGCTCATTTTCAGGTTTCTAGTAAGAAATGACTGGACTAGCATTCAAAATTGGCATTTAGAATAAGTCAGAAAGAATACAAAGGCTAAATTACTGGCAGGTCTGAATTGCAGCTTTACTTGCAATCCAAAGCTAACACTTCTCACTAAAACCGGTTCCCTCAGAAGCTCCCTCTGTGAAGGACAAAATTCTTTGGCTGTCTCATTAACCAAGTACCGGGTGGATACATGCCTGCCCCATCGGTGGTGATTTAAATCTACTAATGAAGATCAAGTAAGTTAAGATGGAGAAAAACATCCCTCAGTGTTCTAAAGTCTCCAAGGATGATGCACATGAAGATTCTTCATCTCGATCTTTCTAAGTCCACTGAAAAGTATTTGATGTCACAGGTCAGCAAAGTCTTTTTTAGGCCTCAGTTGAAGTTTTCTGCTGTAGCTTTCCATTGTTTACCCAAGCAAGATTATGGTCCAGACGTGCTCCAAGACAGGAACCCAGAATGCAAAAGGTTGAAACCCTCCCACGTTTGTTCAACCACACCCCACTTTCATTGTTTCCAAGCGGGGGAGATGAGCAGGGAGAACTACTAAACACAATAGGTGTGATTTGTCCTTGATTCACTCTTTCCCATCTCAGACCACTAATTATCACTGGCTCTGACAGTTCGGTCACATGTACTGTGCCCATTCATGACAGGTCTTCCAGGATTGAAGTCTCTGCCTAATTTGTTTAACACCTTCATGCGATGTCCATGTAAATATCTTTTTTGGCCATCATCTGATCGAATCATAATTTTAAAAATCTGAAATCTTTTCACATTACCGTAGTTGTTGAGAATAAGCAGAAACTAATACACACACTGTATGTTCTATTACAAATGGATAAGTTGTATTCTTGTTAGATGGATTCTATATGTTAGACGTTGGTATTCAGTATCACTTGGCTGGTTTTCTCAAGTAATGGCCAAAGTCATCTGAAATTTAACTTTCATTGCATTGTATTCAGTGCAGATTGCACGTCTATGCATGAAATATAGAAGAGGACTAAATATGTTGCATATCTAGTTTTCTTTCTTTTTTTAAAAAATTTTTTTTTAGTTGTAGATGGATGCAGTATCTTTATTTTATTTATTTATTTTTATGTGGTGCTGAGGATCAAACCCAGTGACTCATGCATGTGAGGCAAGTGTTCTACCACTGAGCCCAAGCTCCAGCCCCAGCATATCTAGTTTTCTATGGTTTAATTTGTACTTGAAGTTTGCCCTTAACTAGGCAAAAATGGAGAGGAGATTTTTAAAAAAAATCTCTGAAAATCTATTTTATGGTAACCATTACACATATAGAAAAGAAAGAATCTTATATTTTCCATTATATAATACGTAAAAATGTCTATCCACATGCACATGAATTTTTAAATATGAGTATGTATGTTAAAAAATATATAGTTATTCCCACTCAGGTTTTTTTTTCCCCCCAATTTTGATACAGGGTCTTGCTTGGTTGCTTAGGGCCTCGCTAAGTTGCTGAGGCTGCCTTTGAACTTTTGATCCTCCTGCCTCAGCATCCCAAGCTGCTGGGATTACAAGTATGCACCACCATGCCAGGCCTGTTTCTTTTTAATGAACTATGATTTTTTGACTATTAAAATCACCAAGAATTGTTTAAGTGATGTTTAGTGAAACAGATTACATTAAAACTACTGTGGTGTAACCATTTTAAAATGACAATTATTTAGTTGAAATAGCCTTTTGCTACAAATGTTTTCAACAAAACCTGTATATTCTTTCTTGGTTCTCTCCAAGGACTCATTTTGGGATCTTTTTTCTGTTTTTGGTTTGTACTAATAATCTTTTTTTCTTACAAATAATTCCAAGTTTACTTTAATACAGATGGTATTTGTCTATAGCCAAAAACACTTTCCAAAATGCACCCTAGCTCAGTAAACTAGTTTTAAAAGCATCTTCAATGAAAATAAACAGTCAAAACAGAGATTAACAAGAATCAAAACCCCGAAAACTACCACCACAGAATCAAATCAAATTAAAAAGAATCAAAACCTTGAAAACTACCACCACAGGCTTTTTTCACTAGTCTGAGTAGGTTCGTATTCTAAAAGTCTAATCTAGAATACAAATGTGTAAGAAATAGATCATTGATTACATGACTATTCACATGGTTTAATAGGAAAGGATAGCTTGAGCAACTATCACCTGTGCTGTGTCAAATCCAGGATCTTGCACATCTCTCCAAACTATGCCAGATAAAAATGATCACTGAATTTGATACAGCTTAGATTACCCAGTATAGAAGAGTTTAGGCTTGAAACCCTAGAGAAGTAGTCAACTAGACAGGAACATTTATTTTTCTAAATTCAGGATCTGTCTTTTGATATTATATTGACAAAAAATTATTTAAAAATTGTTTGAATATCTACTATTTGCAGAGACTTAACTGGATATTAGTGATATAATAGTGAACAAAATATATAAGCAGTCTAAAATCATTAATTAATATACATAAACATCTGGAAGATAGTTTATTTCATGTTCATCTTTCATCAATTATATGGCCCATGAATTTCCTGTATAAAAATGGCTATTATTAGAATTTATGAAAAGAAAATATAAATTTCTTTTCAGAAATAATGTATTAACTAGCCATGGTAGGTTGTTCTGAACATGTACTGCCACCCAATGGTGATGTGCCTAAATGACAACAGCTTTTAGGTTCTGAAACCACACAGCCTTTACAGGGTAGTGGTATCATTGTGTCAAAGCATTGAATGTGGTATATTGCAGTCCAGGTTGAGCTGACAATTGCCCTAGGTAAGGCAGAAGAAGGAATCTTCAACTAACCATGTTTCTTAGATAAACCAATCACCCCTCCCTGCAAAAAAGCCTCACTCAAAATCTGATCTGTAGCAATTATAGTGAAATTGTCTCTGAATAGTTGAAAATATATCAAGTAACAAAAACGATTTCACAGAAACACCTCCTAACTTGTAAAGCTAACCTTTCCCCATAATAAAGAAGTTGCATCATGAGGAAACGAGGCTGGGAAAAAACTCTGAAATAAAGCACAGATTTCCTGGTCTGCAGGTATCTAGATTTCAGCCTGAACTTTATCTATCAAGGATAGGTCTGTGAAGGGTCAGGTCGGCTCTACAGCAGTTCCTAAATGTTATTTTTGCCCTGATAATTATACTATCAATGCATTGTTCAAGCCTTTGACAAAAGGTATTTTAACAAGGAAAAAATGTAACTTGACTCAAAAATTCTTAAAATCACTTGTATGTTAGATGCTTTTAAAAAGATACTGAAATGGCTGGGCATGGTGGTGCACGCCTGTAATCCCAACACTTTGGGAGACTGAGATAGGAGAATCGCTAGTTCAAAGCCAGCCTCAGCAACAGTGAGGTGCTAAGCAACTCAGTGAGACCCTATCTCTAAATAAAACACAAAATAGGGCTGGGGATGTGGCTCAGTGGTCGAGTACCCCTGAGTTCAATCCCTGGTACAGAAAAAGATACTGAAATGGCCAGACCAGACATTTTAGCATTTTCCTGATTCAGAGCTTGAGATAACCGGTGGTTTGTCCCTTGATCAGTTTTTAAGATAAGAAAGGACACATGTTAGAAGCTTGCTTGGTTTAGTAAATTCATCATTCAGGAAAGTTAGAGTAATTTACAATTCAATGAAAATGTTGCTATAGAGGTTATGTCCAAAGTGCCACTTACATTTTTCACATAGGCAAAAGTAATATAGGGGTCTTTGCCTTGGCCAGAACCCTAGCACATAGGAACCTTAATTCCTTTATTATCATTACTATTATTATTTAACTGTAAAGAATATTTAAGATTTGTAATATCTTCATGGGACTCCTGAAATGTCTCCAAAACAGCAGTCAACCTTCCTGAACTGATTGTTTGATTATCTTAATGCCCAAGTCTCCAAAGGGAAACATTAACTAATAACACATCATGTGACCAAGTTACATTAAGAAATGTGAGAAAAGAGATTAAAAATTGGTTTAATAAAAAAGGTTTTGTTAAATTTCTCATATAGATTTTCTGAACAAGTGATTAAAATCATGCTTCATATAGTCTTTGTAGTTTTTTTTCATTTATTGAAATGTCAGAAGTGTTAAACATCATTTAGTCATTCAGTGAGCACCTATTACTCTGCACTCTATGTAGATAGCTGGCTGTGTAGCATGCATGTAAAGACAAGCAAAAAGAATCTAGTCAAGAAGAAATACTGAAATACTACTGTGGCTTGGCCAGCAAGTGCTCTCTTAAGGCCTAAGACGGAAGTTAGTTCAAATTCTGACTCCCTTCTTACTCCATGCAAGAGTAGTAGGACATTCACTCAGCTTATCAAGTGAACTGATACATTATTGCTATAGTGAGAAACTAGTCTGTTCCATTAACAAACAACTATTAAGTTTTTAAAAAAAATTTTGCCAAAGAGAGCATCTTTTGCCAGAAAGAAGATTACTTGATTGAACCAGATTACTTTAATAGCAATAAAGTAATATAAAAGTTATCTGTATGTAAAATATATAGTGATAATCTAATGACAAATTAAACACATGGGAATGCCATTTGTTTTTTCCTGAGGGATCCCCATTAATAAATTTGTTTGTAAGGAAGTTGCTAGGGAGCTTCAGGGGAATTTAGATGCTGGTCAGGACCCAGCCTCTGTGTCTCACTTGGAATTCACTGGCCTTGAGAATAAATGCAGAAGTGCATGTAAATCTCAATCTTGCTTTTGACTTGTCCAAGTCACAAAATGATCCATCCTATTCCCTACTTGTCTTATACTTGGCCAAATTCTCCAAGTGCAGAAGTCATTCTCTTTCCTCTTAATTCTTATAAGCTCTTCGGAGTACCAGTGAGCAAATTCACTCCTACATTAATAGCTCTCAAATGACCTTGGAGTTGAAAATCTTCCAAAAATTCCCACCAACTCCCAGTGAGTGATTGATGAATAGTAAATCATTGATTTCAATCTGTGTGGAGCCTGCTCTATAGATCAGAAGGTGAGTGGATTATAAATGGCTTTGTACACTATTCCTATTTTGAATATTTATTTGTAGGGGTAAGGTTAACTTCAATTTGACTAATTTTATTCCATTATCTCTAACTTTATCATCTATCATTAATAACACCAATTACACATCCATTGTTTGCAGAACCCTCTGTCTTCCATCTAGTCTTCTAACCCCTTTTAAGGGAAATATTTTGTATTCTTTCAACAAAATTTATTTCTGTTCTTCTCCCCTCCAGTGGACTGAGAAAACAAAGTGTTCTGTTGGGGAGAAATATTTAATGTGTAAAGATTCTATTCTGTGACTTCATTTGGACTTCCTAATTTGGACAGTATACAATAAAACATGATGATTTTGGAGGATAAAAAAGAATGGTGCTTAGGATAATTAATTTGTAATAAATCAGTACTTTATGAATGGGAATAAACACAACGCATAAAAGAAGGAATATCAGTATTTCAAAAATGATGTGGCATTTCACATACACTCTTAGTAATATACTGAAAACAGACATTGTGAATGTCCGAGATTTTGCCATAGCTACTATCATCCTCCACTTTCCACAAACTCACTCATAGAAATCACCTTGTCCTTTCTTTCCATTTTGAGTCTTTTGCTGTATCTTTAAGACGGTGCAATGTTTCTTGTTTGTCTGTTCTTTCCCATGATCATTGCCCAATGACACCACATCCAGCCAACTTCCATCCACAAGGATCTGAGTTTGCCCACAGCTATGTCTCCCAACTGTCCTTGATTTCTGTTCTCTTCTGTTCTCCGTGTCCTCAGCTGCAGCTTGTCCCTGGAACTATTCCCAGTTGTAGGAACTAGCCAGGAGAAGCTGACCCACAATACTAGAGGAAAAGAAGAGAGATTTCTCCATTTTTTCCCAACTCTTTGGATCTGTGGGGAACAGCAGCAGAAGTCAACACCCAATGATGCTCTCCCACTCTCGTTCTGGGCACTGGCTCCTTTAAGCTTCACAATGACCCCATGAAGTAGATAATATTTCTACAGAGAAGAAAACTGAAATTTCCAGAGGTTGATTCACAAGCCTATGATGACACAGCTAGCGATAATCAGAGTCCAGATTCAAATACAGGTGTGCCTGAGTCCAGGGATCATGTTCTTAATTACTACAGGCCACTGCATCTTAGACATTCTAAAGTTTAAACAGTAGCTATCCCATTGAGGATCACCAGCTAAGACAAATGCAATGCAGTCCAAATGATTAATCAATTATATTTTTAAAAATGTTTATTTCATATATTTGGAATTAAGAGTCTTGTTAACTTATAGTAGTTAATGTTTGAGTAACTATTTGCCAGGCACTGTTCTAAGTACTATATATATATTATTTTTCCTCTCATTTTAAGTCTCAAAATCTCCACACCAAAAGGTAGGTACTATAATTCTTTGCATTGAACAAATTTGAAAACAGTCTGATTAAATAAGTTACTCCAATTCAGAGAGCTGGGCAGCACTAAGACTTGAATGAGATCTTTTACCCACTGTACTGTACCAGCTCTGATTGAATTTTACTGCTTCCATTATGAATGGTCTCGACATGTAGGCACTGTGCAAAATGTTGTTTGTGCATTATGCATTAAGGGGTTTTATCACCCTGGAGAGGTAGTATATTATCCACTTTTTACAACTGAAGAAATTAAGGATACGTAACTTTCAGTAATATGCTGATAGGTAATAGTGGACCTAAATTTGAACCCAGGTTGCATTTATTACAAAGTTGATGCTTACAGGAAATAATCTGAAAATTAAATAATACTCCCAACATAACTCTTAAGACAACTGGGAGGAGATAAACAAACAAACAAACAAACAAAAAACCCCTAAAGCAGAAAAACTCCCTCATTCTGGCAATGCCATCCATTCTGGGTTTAGCTTGAGGCCTCCACATCATTTCTGCGTAAGAGCAGCACTATTTGGAGGATGTAGAATTTGAATCATTAAAAGAAGAAAAATATTTATTGGACTGGCTTCTGACTGTTGGTCACAGTTAAACTGTTATGGCATTAGTGTTTTATTTTTACCTTCCATTTGAAGAATTAAATGGTCTGTTTTAATACTTTGCCTCTAACGTGGACATAGGTTGACTGTCGTAGGCAGACCATTAAAATGCCTGTCACCCACCACCTATTCAATCTTCTCTCAGTCCAGAAACCTTTCTAATGTGACTGCTTCCAGTCACCTGAGGAGATCTAGTAGCCCTGGCTAAGGTGGCTCTGCTGGCTTTTCTGGAACTGTCACCAGCTCATCTTGAGGTATTACTAGAGTGACCTCACGTGGTTATTGACCTAATGTGCCCCTCTGTCATCTCCATACAACGTTCTCAGTTTCATACTCTGGCTTGTAGAACATTTGCAGATATGTAGCTTTAACCTCCTCTTGGAAATGGCAGATCCTGTTTGGGAATGAACAGTACTGTGATTTTTGTTACTTGCTCTTTTTCTCTCCCTTCAGGCCAGATTTTGGACAATTTCCCTGTTTCATATTATAATTCCCAATTGTCCCAGCATTTGTATTTCCAACTTGAACCTCATTTCATGATTTTCTGCCATATTTCTAGCTTCTCTTTCCATGGTGCATTATATCCTCTATCGTTACAATTTTTAAGCAGCTGCCAACTTAACACATTTATCATGCTAGCAGGGGATACTATTTACCCACACCCTCCACCAGAACACAAATAAAGATATTAAATTAACCTGGTCCCACTGTGATACCTTAGAGACCTGACTGGACACCTTCCCCTGTCCGGGGATGGCCATTTATCATCGCTTTTGGATGTTGTGCTCTGGCTCATTTTTGGCCCATGTGACAGGCCTTCCATAAGAATAAATCTACTTCAAGGGGAGATTTTTGTGTTGCAATATATTAGCTGTGATATTAAAGATCGGCTCTTTTAGGTCTACTGAATTCTTTCCTTCACACTGATTTTGGTAATTCATTCAACAGAGGGATTAAGTGTGCCTGGCATTATGTGCACACTGTATTTTGTTTAGAGTTCCATTATCCCAGATGTTCAGAATAAGGAGCTGTGGGCACTTTGGAGGAGAAAAGCAAAATGTTCCCTTATGTGCATAAATGTTGGAAGGGTTGAGAACTATGAATATATGTATTTATATGAATGTGTACATGTATATGTACACATACAATCACCAATCGCTTAATGACAGATACATCCTGAGAAATGTGTCATTAGGCAATTTAACCATTGTGAGAACATCACAGAATGTAGTCTCTTTAAAGAGATTACAGTGGCTACAATGTCACTAGGTGATATTTTCTTACAGAACCACCACGGTATATGTGATACATCATTGACAGAAACATCATTATGTAGTGCATGACTCTGTGTGTGTGTTGGAATCTGTGTGTATGTTCATATGTGTGCTCTATTGGAGCACCATGTGGGAATATGTGAGACATCACTCAACAGGATGTAAAGATGAATTTCTACTCCAGATGCTGACTTATATAGCTGTTTGACCCAATTTAAGACCACTGATCTTGTGACACATCATATGTGAAGTGTCCAGGTGGATCAGAATCATATCTAAAGTATAATGCAGCATCTCAATATAGGGTTACATATCCTTTCTCTTTTAATTTTTAATGGCATATCAGAATAAAGAATATTTGGCTCTATATCTTTTTTGAGGCACAAGATTCAGCTTCCTTTGTGCACATTCACAAACTATTTGATTCTAGAACCAAACTATAGGGTGGAAAGAAGGAGGAAGTTGATGATGCTATTATATGTAGAACAGAGGAGACGCATCACAAACCCCAGGCTGGAAAATTCCCCCTTAAATTTGTTCCAAAGTGTTTCTCAGGATAAAATGGAAACTTCCTTGCCTTTACAGAGCTCCTGCCTTAAGGAGTCATAGAATCTTAACCCGGAAGGGATATTTTACAGTCAATTAGCCAAGTCCTTCATTTTAGGAGATCTAAGTTCCTTTCACTTCCAATGCAGGACTCTTTCCTCTGCATGCAAAGGAGGGAGGATCAAAACGTCGCAGCAAAGGTGGTCTTAATTTCTAATTTCGTTCAGAGCAGGAGCAGGGGAACTGTCTTGCACAGCTGAGTAAGAAAGAGGCACAGAGAGGTGTCTCCAAGACCCTCTGGGAAGCAGGAATAAAAGACAAGCCTAACCAAAATTTCTCTCTCCATGTCTACTCCAAAACCACGGTAGGGGACTTTGTCCTTTGTCCTTGTCCTTTGTCCTGGGGTTTTCACCAGGTCTGAATTCACAATTTAAAAGCATGAAAATGGCCATGACCTTCCATTCTGGTACTTTTCTCAGAGCTTAAAGTTCAGAGAAAACAAAGGGAAGGCAAAATGAGAAACTGAGGGGGCATGCTTCCCCCAAAGCACAAGAGAGTTGCAAAGTTGTTTATTCACAGAAGCACTAAAACCAAAGAAAAGTATGTACTTTATTTAATCAAAGGCATGTCATTTGAAAACCAAGTTTCCCAGGGTAAATTATGTCCATTTCTATTACCAATGAAATATCTCTATCCTTTAATTAAGTCATCTACAACACACAAAGTAATGAGACACTGAATGTTTCAAAAATTATACAAATACTTTGCAATCACTAGATTCTAAAAACAGTTCTATAAACTATCAAATGTACTAAAAAAAAAGAAAGAAAAGAAAGAAATAATCTCCTGTTTTCATAAGAACATGGAACTGCATGAGGAAGTGACTGGGAGAATATTCACCAAAATACAGTATTTACCTTAGACTTGTAAAATTCGGGGTAATTTTTACTTTCTCTTTAAACTTTTCATGTATGGCTCATATGATGTCTACAAGTAAAAACATTGTTTTGTAACCTAAAAAGACAGCTAGTTTCCTTTTGAGAAATACTAAGATAGAGCCACCTTTCAAGTATCTGTGGAATCGTTGAGGTTGCATGGCAGGTGCTCCTACTTCCTATTTATTCTCTTCTTAAATTTTCATTATCTGGCTCCCCTTCAGCCACACACTGATGGAACTCTCTTTTGAATGTTACCTATGATTTTTTTTTAAACGTAGAGTTATTTTATATGTCTTCATTCATGAATTTCCTATAGTACAGAAGTGAACTGTGTATTCCTTGATTATCTCTCTTCCTATAATTTTTAATGACTGAAATTTCTTCTTTTGCACCTTTGTGAATATTCCTGTGCTATCACAGCATGATAACCACCCCTTCTTTCTCTTCCCTCGCTTTTTTGTTGAGTCCATTGTTCTTCTTTTTAAATATATTTTTTAGTCATAGATGGACACAATGCCTTTAATTACTCATTCATTTTTATGTGGTGCTGAGGATGGAACCCAGTGCCTCACAGTGCTAGGCAAGCGCTCTACCACTGAGCCACAACCCCAGCCTGGAGACCATTGTTCTTGATTCTGACCTCAGGGAATTCTACTCCTTAAATTTAAAGGTAGAGTCAAAGAGAGAAATGTAAGGAAGGAGTACCTAGCTTAGCTGGGATGGTGGGGAGGGACTTCCTTAAGGGAGTGGACAGTCATTTCAGACATAGGGCACAGGGTGAGCAAAAGGGGAATGGGACCCTGTGAGTAGCCTGGTGTTGATAAGCCTGTGAGGCAGGGATGCAGATGCTAGAGGGCATTTTATGATGTATTTATGCTGTGGACAGAATTGTGTGCCCTCCAAACTCATATGTTAAAGTCACCTCCACTGTGATTGCATTTGAAGACAGGGCCTTTATGAAAACAAAGTCAAATGAAGTCATAAGGGTTGGGTTTTGATGTGATAGGACTGGCATCCTCATAAGAAGAAACATCAGAGAATTTGCCTGCTCTCTATCTCTTCTCTGACAGAAGGTGGCTCTCTGCCAGTCTTCTGAGAACTTTTATCAGAGCCCAACCATGCTGGCCCCCTGATCTTCTAGCCTCCAGAACTGTAACAAAATACACCTCCGTTACTAAAGCCACTCAGTCTGTAAAAATTTTTTTATGGTTGCCTAAGCTGACTAGTATAGCGAGGGAGTCTGGACTTCATCCTGTAAGATCAGGGATTCTCTACTAGGAACATCTACTTTAAGGGGCGTTTTGGAAATGTGAGGGAGGATTTTTGGCCATCACAAAAATTGCCAGATGCTATTGGTATTTACTGGGTAGGGATGAAGAATGCTAGATGTGTTCCTTCATGGAGTGTTTCCCTGGAGTGAGGAAATGTCCCACATCTGTCAGACATTTTGTGTAGGTGAAAAGCCCATTCATCATTATTTGGTTTAGAACCAAACTTTATTATACATAAAAATACCAAGTATTTTAATGTAACTTACACTGAAGTTTTCAGGGGTATCACTACCTTGTAAGCTGAGAAAAACATGTTTTTGTAAGTAGAATCTTAATTTAGTTGGAAAGTTTATTATTTAAAGGAAATGTGCAGAATATCTTTGGTAAGATTAGTAAATAATTCTTAATGTATCTAATTTTTAATTTTTTTCATTGTAGTAAAATGCACATAGCATGAAATTTACCATCTTAGCCATTTTGAAGGGTACAGTTTTAGTGGTATTAA
Source organism: Xerus rutilus (assembly GCA_028644305.1). Classification (NCBI taxonomy): domain Eukaryota; kingdom Metazoa; phylum Chordata; class Mammalia; order Rodentia; family Sciuridae; genus Xerus; species Xerus rutilus. Next base: position 35,683,115 of record CM053405.1, on the reverse strand, counting down.
AATTCATTAAGTTCTGCATACATCACACCATCCATTGCCATACTGTTTTATATTTATAATATTGAAACTCTGTGCCCATTACACAATAGCTCCTCATTCTCCCCTCCCCTTGCGCGCAGGCAACCACCCTTCTATTTGCTGTTTTTATGATTTTGAGCAAGTATTTCATGTCAGTGGAGTCATACAGTAGTTGTCTTTTTATGACTGGCTTATTTGGCTCAGAATAACATCATATTTCATCCAGGTTGTAGCATATTTCAGAATTTCCTTCTTTTTTAAAGCTAAATACTTTTTCATTGTATGCAAGTACCATATTTGTTTATTCCTTTATGTGTTGGTGAACATTTGGGTTGGTTCCATGGTTTAACTATTGTTAAAAATGCTGCTATGATCATGGGTGTATGAATACCTCTATCAGACTCTTTCTGTCAATTTTTTAGGGTATACCTATTGAAGCAGAATTACTAGACCATGTGGTAATTCTGTTTTTCCACAAAAAAAAACAGTTTTTTTGGTTTTTTTTTTTTGTTTTTGTTTTTCCTTTTAATAGTAGTCATCCTGTTGGTGACATGGTATCTTATTTCAGTTTTGATTTGCATTTCCTTAATGATCAGTGATACTGAACATATTTTTTTTTAAAAAATAGTTTCTTAGTTGTAGATGGACATAATACCTTTATTTATTTTATGTGGTGCTGAGGATCGAACCCAGTGCCTCACACATGCGAGGCAAGCGCTCTACCTCTGAGCCATAACCCCAGCCCCGTATTTTCATCCATATATTTTCTTTAGAGAAATGTCCATTCAAGTCCTTTGCCATTTTTAAAATCAATGCTTTTTTTGTTTGTTTGTTTGTTATTTCATTGATTTGCAGGATTCACTATATATTCTGGATGTTAATCCTTGGTGAGATACATAGTTTGCAAATATTTTTCTCTCATTCTGTTAGGTTTCCTTTTTACTCTATCAATATTGTCTTTGTATGCACAAAATGCTTTGGTGTTTAATGAAACATAAATGATATATTTTTTCTTCTGCTGCCTATGCCTTTGGTGTATATCCAAGAAATCATTGTTAGATCTCATGTCATGAAGTTTTACCTTTTTTTCTTCAAAGGCTTTTAGTTTTAAGTGTTGGGTATTTAAACCCAATTTTAGTTAATTTTTTAAATGGTGTTATGGACCCAACTTCATTGTTTTGCATTACCATTAGTTGAAAAGTTGGTGCTTTTCTCATTGAATTGTCTTACCTCCTTGTCAAATCCTTATATGTGAACATTTATTTTTTGACTCTGTGTTCTATTCCTTTGTTCTATATGCTTGTCTTTATGACAGCAACACACTGTCTTTGACTACTTTGAAGTAGGGTTTTGAAATCAAAAAGTGTGAGTTGAGGGGGGGCAGATTCAAGATGGCGGCCTAGACAGAGGCGCCTTCCTCGTCTCTCCAGGTCTGGAGATTAAAGTAGTGGAAATACTGTTTCTCTGCGAATTATTAGAGGACCCCCGACAGCTGCCACCACGCAGGAATTCCAGCTGCGTGCCTGTTGGGGTTGCTAGGCCCCAGTGTCTGCACCGGACCCCAGCTGCTTGCCTGCACTGCATCTTGGCTGATCACCTGTGCAGAACCCACCCCAGTGCCCACACACCGGGCAGGATCTCAGATTACCCACCCATGCAGGACTCCTAGCGGAAGCTCCCAAGCAGGACTCTTGGTTCCTGAGTGGGACCCCTGGCTGCTGCTCCTGGTGGACCTCCATCTACCAATGTGGAACTCCCCTGTTCGCCTACAACTGGGGACACTGGACAGGATCTGGAGTCAACCTTACACCTCCACACAACATACCACAGAGTGGCATCTCTGAACATGTCGGCCAATGCCACCATCCGGCCTGGTCCTACATCCTATCTCTGAAAGCAGATGCCTCCATTTTGGGACTCCTTCATTACCTTCTTGGACCTGAGCAGAGAGACACCAGTACACAACAGACAACACCACCTACTGGATGAAAAGGGAAGCAAGCCTTTTTATTTACCTTGAGACTTTTCCCCCCTCTATTATTCCTTTTTTTTTGGTCTTTTTTTCTTTTTTTCCCTCTCTTACACTTTTTTCTCCCTCACATCCCCAACATTTGTGAAAACAAGTATTGTTTATGCATTAGGCTACTGAGGACTGGGATATCTGATTAGTATACTACAGTAATATTATATAGTGTCAAATATTCTATCTTTACATGTTTTATTTTTCTTAATTTTTATGTTTCCTTGTTTGTTGTGCTCTATTTTCTTCCTATTTACTTGTCTTTCCCAAATCTCTTTCTCTTTTTTCTACTACTAGACAACTTCTTTTGTATTCTTCTTTCACGCTTTCTAGGATCTAATAACTCTACATCTTCACTTCCTACCTCCCTAAAATCTCATCCTACACCCCACACCCAGTTCTCTTTAGTCCACCAGCAGAAACTGTAGACCCTTTTGCAAACCTATTGTTTATATAGTAGATACTAATTGAACTCATAATTTATGTATATTGTGATTTAGCCATCCTATGAGGAGCTACTTGGTTTAAAATTATATATTGTTTGTATTAAGATCTGTTAATATTGGTTTCCTCCTTAAAGGAGAGGTTTTAGAACCTTGTAGGGGATCTATATGCCTATAGGATAAAGACTGTGGACTAACCACACACACACAAAGGAGACCAATTAGCACCGCACTGCAGCACCTCCATCTACCAACTGGTGGCTGTTCCTGTCTACTTCCATCTAGAGTAGACAGGGACATCTAGAGATGATCTAGAGATCCCCGCAGGCCTGGTTATAACAGAGGTGAGGTATTGCTAACTGGCCGGAACACTATAAGATTATAGGGTAGAAACTGTAATACCTCATATCAGCACTGCTAGAGAAGACACATGGACAACATGAAAAACCAAGGGAAGAAAATGCCCCAAACGAACCAAGATGCTACAATAATAGAATCCATTGACAGCACAGTAGATGAAATGTCAGGCAAGGAGTTCAGAACATATATAATTAAAATGATCTGTGAAACACAGAATAATATAAGAGGGCAAATACAGGCAACCATTCACCACTCCAACAAAGAGATAAGAGAGCAAATACAGGGAGCAAAAGATTACTTCAAGAAAGAGATACAGACTCTGGGAAAAAACAAGCAGAAATACTTGAAATGAAGGGAACAATAAACTAAATAAAAAATTCAATAGAAAGTATCACCAACAGACTAGATAACTGGGAAGATAGAACCTCAGACATTGAAGATAAAATATATAATCTTGAAAATAAAGTTGACCACACAATGAAGATGGTAAGAAACCATGGAACAGAAAATCCAGGAATTATGGGACCTCATGAAAAGACCAAATCTAAGAATTATCAGGATAGAGGAAGGTACCGAGATGCAAACCAAAGGAATTCACAATCTCTTCAATGAAATAATATCAGAAAATTTCCCAAACATGAAGAATGAATTGGAAATCAAATACAAGGCTTACAGAACACCAAATGTACAAAACTACAACAGATCCACACCAAGACACATAATAATGAAAATGCCTACCATACACAATAAGGATAGTATTTTAAAAGCTACAAGAGAGAAGGTACAGATTACATACAGGGAAAACCAATTCAGAGTTCAGCAGATTTCTCAACCCAGACCCTCAAAGCCAGGAAATCCTGGAACAACATATACCAAGAAATGGGTGCCAACCAAGAATCTTATATCCAGCAAAATTAAGCTTCCAATTTGATGACAAAATAAAAACTTTCCATGATAAACAAAAATTAAAAGAATTTACAATGAGAAAGCCTGCATTAGAAAACATTCTCAGCAAAATATTTCATGAGGAGGGAGTGAAAAACAACAATGACAATCAGCAGAGGGAAGGACTACACTAAAGGAAAAGCCAATCAAAGGAGAAACCAAATCAAGTTAAAAACCAAAAATAAACCAAAATGAATGGGAATACAAACCATATTTCAATAATAACCTTGAATGCTAATGGCCTAAACTTATCAATCAAAAGACATAGACTGGCAGATTGGACTGAAAAACAGGACCCAACAGTATGTTGTCTTCAAGAGATTCATCTCATAGAAAAAGACATCTATAGATTGAAGGTGAAAGGATGGGAAAAAACATACCACTCAAATGGACCATATAAACAAGCAGGGGTCTCCATCCTCATATCAGATAAAGTAGACTTCAAACCAAAAATAGTCTGAAGGGATAAAGAAGGACATTTAATACTGTTTAACAGAAACATACATCAAGAAAACATAACAATCATAAATATCTATGCCCCAAACAATGGAGCATCCATGTATATCAAACAAATCCTTCTCCATCTTGAGAATCAAATAGACCACAACACAATAAAACTGGGTGAATTTAACATACATCTCTCACCACTGGACAGATCTTCCAAACAAAAACTAAACAAAGGAACCATGGAACTCAACAATACAATCAATAATTTAGAATCAACAGACATATACAGAATATTTCACCCATCAACAAGTGAATACACTTTTTTTCTCAGCAGCACATGGATCCTTCTCTAAAACAGATCATTTGTTATGCCACAAAGAAACTCTTAACAAATACAAAAAAATAGAGATACTACCCCACATTCTATCAGACTATAATGGAATGAAATTAGAAATCAATGATAAAATAAAAAACCTGGAGACTAAATAATAAACTATTGAATGATGCATGGATAACAGAAGACATCAAGGAGCAAATAAAAACAAATTCTTAGAGATTTAATGACTGATAGAAGCAAGACTTCCTGAGAAGAAAGGTACTAAAATGTTAGAATGGCTTACCACACTGGGGCTGTGGCTGTGGCTCAGTGGTAGAGTGCTTGCCTCACATGCGTGAGTCACCAGGTTCGATCCTCAGCACCACATAAAAATAAATAAATAAAATAAAGATATTGCATCCATCTACAACTAAAAAATTTTTTAAAAAAAGCATGGCTTACCACAGGAGAATGATTTTAATCTATAAATATCTGTTATTCCTTCATTATTCATGGACTATTCAAGAAAATGTATCTGCAAGCAATGAAAGATATTTCTATATTTGTTTTGACAAATTCAGCTTTTCCCTATTTATGAATCTAATCACAAACACTTTGGAAAGCAGAGATAAAATTCTCTCCCACAACCCCATCATTCTGAATGTGGACAAGATTTGCAATTTAGTATTCCTCATCCATGTTTTATTTTTGCCAAGACATTTTTCATTTTATATAGCTTTAATCATGGTATAAATACATTTTCTTATTCATTTCACTTACTATGACTTAGCCATTCCTTCATGTAAAACACAATATTCAGAAGCTAAGTGAGGAGATTCCTAATCCTTATGAATTAGCCTTTGATTCTTCATCCACATCTTCTACAGGTTTGATGAATATTTCTACTTTTGGTTTTTCGCAATGCGGAGAGAACAGGCTTCTATATATGCATTTGATTCCACATTTTTCATGGCCTTATATCTGGACATTCCTTTTAAAATCTTTATTCTCACACCTAGTACTGACCACTGCCTGCCATATCCAGATGATAGCCTCTTGACTTGTAACCCAAAGGGCAGAGATGGTCATAGGGAAAGGTGTCGTGAGGAGTAAACACATGGATAACACCTCACAAAATCCTCTCTCTCAACTCTCACATTCCACTTCCTGTATGTGTTGGGTTGGGGGAAAAGTATTGGCAATGAAGTTCCCCCCAGCAAAATTGGGAGTTCTGGGGTAGAGTAATTCTACTTGATGATCCCGCCTTGAACACGTAGTCTTACCAGTTTCTGGTAGAATGAAGAGAAGACTAGAAGGAAGTGGGGGAACCCCACAAGATCCAAGCTTCCTATGGGGATACAGAACAATGTGTGCTTACATATTGCCATGTAAAGGACTCCAATGAATATCAATAGTATGACTTGGAACAAGCTGGGGTTCCAGGGAAAACCATCAACTCAATGAGATCCTGTCTCTAAATAATTAACAACAAAAAAAAGGAAGATTGCTTATACAAAAAAGACTGATAATCTTTAAATGTCTGGCACAGATAAGAACCCAAATATTTGTTGCAGGAGTGAATGTAAGGACAGTAGAATACAATGAAGTCCATTGAACACAAATCCATTTGGGATCAGATTACGAGACTATATAACTTGATGAATCCAGTTTATGGAAAAGTTTTGCTCTCTGAAATAATCATATCTGCTTAAACTCAATTTTAAGAGTCAATCACTATTCATTATCCATGAATTCATCCAAATACTTGTGAACTTTTATAGTTTCATACTGTACAAATTTTAGGGATAACAAATTCTAAATATTTATACTTGGATGCAAAGATATGTTTCCATTCAAAAACTGCCTTTTTAAAAATCTTGTATTCATCTTCAGTGATATGAGAGTTTGTGAAGGAAACTAAGGTTTTGTTTTTGTTTTTTGGTACTGGAGATTTAACCCAGGGGTGCTTTACTACCCATCTAAATCCTCAGCTCTTTTTTTTGTTTTTTGTTTCTATTTTGAGATAGAGCCTCACTAAGTTGTTTAGGGCCTTGTTAAGTTGCCGAGGCTGGCTTTGAACTCGTGAACCTCCGGCCTCAGCCCCCTGAACCACTGGGACTACATATTCCATATGGCTGGGCTCATGGTTAAATTTTTAAATTGACTTTTTATCATTGTGATAGAGAATAGCTTTCAGATTAGTGGCTCCGAGTATACCCACTGTAGACCTCTGCAGGTGGTACTTCAGCCAGTGGGCACTAATGGAGTCCATCAGACACTAACAAACATTATTAAACTTGATATAAATTATTTTAGAGTCAATAAATCTAAAATCTCATTTGTAAGAGTAAAAACAGAAGTTAAATTCTATTAAGTGTATACATGACACAAGTTTAATCAAGGAAGATTTTGTAGTAAATATCAAAAGCCTTAAAATTTTGATTACCATTTCATTAAACAATTCTATTTCTTGAAAAAAAAGTGTGAGTTCTCTAGTTTTGTTCTTTTTCAATTTTGTTTTGACTTTTTGTGGTCTCTTGAAATTCCACAAGAATTTTAAAATTGGTTTTTCCATTTTCACAAAAAAAAATGGAGATTTTGATAAGGATTTCCCTGAATCTATAGATCACATTGGGTAGTACTGATATCTTAACAAGATTATGTCTTACAATCCATGCACATGGGATGTGTTGACATTTATTTATGTCTTCTCTAATTTCTTGCAGTAAAGTTTTATAATTTTAATTGTACAACTCTTTAGCCTCCTTGAGTAAGTTAATTTGAAGTATTTTATCCTTTTTGATGTTACTGTAAACAATCTTAATAATGTCCTTTTAAAGTTGATCATTGTTAGTGTATAGAAATGCAACTGATTTTGACTCCTCCTATTTTGCTGAATTCATCTAGTGAGTTTATCTGGTTTTGGCGGTATCTTTTTTTTTTTTTAGTACCAGGGATTGAACTCAGGGGTACTCGCCCACTGAGCCACATCCTCAACCCTACTTTTTATGTTTTATGTAGAGACAGGGTCTCACTGAGTTGCTTAGCACTTCACCGTCGCTGAGGCTGGCTTTGAACTCATGATTCTCCTGTCTCAGCCTCCCAAAGTGCTAGGATTACAGGCGTGCGCCACCGTGCCTGGCTTTGGTGGTATCTTGTTAAGGATTTTTTTACACATAAAATTACATTATTTGCAAAAAAAAATTTTTCCGATGTCCAAATATAATTCACAATTTCAGAAAGTCAGGTTACCATTTTTGGTATTTGTTTTTCCAAAAGTATGCCTGCATTGCTCAGCATATCTAACTGTCACATACCTGATGATTTAACATAAATCACAGGATAAACATGTCATTAACATGGTGATTTTACTTGATTGTATCTTCTATTGTTTTTCATCTATGTATTTATTAATGAAGGATGTATTGTTGTAACTTTCCATTTCTTCTACATAATAAAATTAGAAAAAAAATTTGTTTTATTGCTTTTTTATTTTTTCACTTTAAATATATATAGGAAGATAATACTTATTGATGAATTTTACTTCAGGATAATAAAGAGGTACTGCAAAATATTTTTTATAAAAATGGAGAATGAAGCACTATTACTATAGAAGATGGGATCCAGTGAAAAATGTTAAGCCAGTGATTTATCCATATTTGTTTAGAGCCCTTAATGTTTTCCTTTCTCCCCAAGAGTTCAGGTGTGGGAAAGGTACAATAGTCTCCCTTCTTAATCTCCTATTCTCAGTAGTATAGACATTTACTGATCAGGGGCCAAGGGCACCAGATATCACAGTGAAGAAATGTTTCATATTCACTGGGCATTTCTGTAGGCGAAGAACCTATCATGGGAAGCTTTTCAGTCTCCTGTTTTGAAAGTCAATAGATTAAGGCATTAAACTTGATTATTAATGGTATATTCCAAACCTAAGGTAAGATGGCCACCCATTTCAATGCAACATTAGCCAACTTCATCAAAACCCTGCACCCTGCTACTGCCAATCTCAGAGAAATCATGGTTACTTGGGGACCTTGTGTTCCTTCTCTCAAGAATATTTTTATTTGGGAATGTATACACCAAGCCTCTCGTATGAGCCAGAAGCATGGATAACTATCTTGGTTTTGTGCTTGCTAAAGATAACAAAGTTATCATCAGGTGTTTTTCAGTCATGCTAAGTCACACAGTTGACAATTGTGTAAATTGACCACCAATATTACCATGTTTTAAATGTCCTCTTCAAAACTCATGTTGAAATTTAATTATCATTGTAATAGTAGTAAGAGGTGGGACTTTTAAGAGGTGATTAGGCCATAGACTGAGATCTCATAAATGGATTAGTGTAGTTTTAATGGAAGTGGGTTAATTATTACAAGAGTGGGTGTGTTATGAGTTCAGCCCCTTCTTGCTCCCTCTCTCTGACTCATACGAGGACAGGGCTCACTTGTTCTTCTGCCATGTTATGATGCAGCAAAAAGGTCCTCACCACATACGACCACTCAATCTTGTTCTTCACAGTCTCCATAACTGTGAGCTAAATAAACCTCTTCTTTTTAAATAATTTATCCAGTATGTTATAGCTGCATTAAACAGGCTAGGACAAATACTGCATTAGTAATCTTTTTTTCATGGTGCCAAAATACCTGAGAAAAACAAAGGTCACGGTTTCAGAGGTTTCAGCCCGTGATTGGCTGATTCCATTGTTGTGGGCCTGAGGTGAGGAAGTACATCATGGTGGGCAAGCATGGCAGAGGAAAGTCTTTGCAGTTAGCGAGCAGGGATAGGGAGGGATGGGGACAAGATATAGCTTTCTAGGGCACACTCTCAGTGGCCTACTTCTTCCAACTATGTCCCACCTGCCTATAGTTTCTACAACATCCCAGTAGTCCATTCAAATTATTAATCCACCAAATGGATTAATCATAGATGATATTTGAGCTCTCATGATACAATTCTTTAATAAAAGCCCTACTTCTGAACATGGCTGCATTGGGGACTAAGTCTTCAATATCTAACCTTTAGAGGAAATTCAGATATAAACCATAACAAATGGTATCTGTCTTAAGTTCTTGTAGAAGTCAATTACTAATTATACTACAGATTTCAGTTTCTTTTTCCAAGCCTGTCTCTGTGGTTGATGCCCTTGGAAGTCTTGAATTGCTTCCTGCAATTAATGTATAAGAAGACACAAAAGGCCCACTTCTACAGGCTGGTAATCTTAGCTTTGATGTCAGAGGTGAAACTAGTAGAAGAATCACATTTCATTCACTACTGTTCCCATTCCTACCAAGAGGAAGAGGATGGCTTGATGTTGGATTTTTTAGCGTACCACTCTCTACTCTTTCCCAAATCCTCCAGCTGGAACTAATTCTGCTGCATGCTTTATCTCAGTTCCCTTAAGCGAAGTGTTTTGGTCAGCTTTTCACTGCTGTGACTAATGGACCTAACCAGAACAACTGTAAAGGAGGAAAGGTTTATTTAGGGGCTCACAGTTTCAGAGGTTTTAGTCCATGAAAGGCTGGCTCCATTCCTCAGGGATCCAGGTGAGGCAGAACATCATAGTGGAAGAGTGTGGTAGAAGGAAGCGGCTTACATGATGATCAGGAAGCAGAGAGAGACTCCACTCTCCAGATACAATATATGTAACCCATAGCCACACCCCCATTGAACCACTTCCTCTAGTCACACCTCATCTGCCTCCAGTCACCACTCAATTTATTCCATCAGTCACTGATTAGGTGAAGGCCATAACTCAATCATTTCTCCTCAAACCTTCTTGCATTGTCTCACATGTGAACTTTTGTTGGACACCACATCTAAACCATAACTGGGAGTTACAGTTCTACTGTATTTTCCGGAGGTGGGCTTTTGCTTCCAGGTCATGACAATGATAGATTCATTAATGAACTGAACTTTAGTAGATCAGGCTCACTATCTACTTCAAGGTTCTAGCTTTGGGATACATAAGAATTGCTTCACTTGTTGGGTTAGTGACCCAGGAAACCACAACCAAGGAGAGAGGTTTGGGGAATACTCTGAGATTTTAGGACCACTGATCATATGCTTCCCACATCAAACTGCAGAATTCACCTCCCTGGCTGGAGGTCTGTGAATTGACCATCTTGTAAATAAGCTACACATTCTGCTTTTCTTCAGATTTCTTCTGCTAATACTGACTAGATTGTCCCATGAAGTACCATGCAATCCTTGTGTGGTAGTTCTGAACAAATATGTCATTTATGAGGAAATATATTCTCCAAAACTCTTCTCCTTGCTACGTATTCTTATAATGAACAACACTGTGTGACTTTGGTTAATCTTCAAGGCAGGAAGATAATGCAACTTTTTTTTAGCCAATACAACCTTTTTTAGCCAACATCTTCTAGCCTTTACAAGTGCATAAATTTCAGACATAAGTTCACCTGGTTCCCAGCTATGTGAAAGATGCTGTATTTTACGTGAAGAAAATATTTATAGAGCTCTGCTTCTGGAGTAGACATAAACATGGGCATATCCTTAATAAGTATCAATTACCCTAAGCTCTAGGATTAGTTTGTGGGATTCCTTCCAGAGATTTTTTGACTTCATCTAATCTTGGAAAAATGATAAATGGAAGGTTGTGAAGATATACTTTGTTTAATAAGAATACACTCTAACATTATATGATGGAATTGTGATGCACTGTCCTGATTCCCTTTCAAGAATGAAGGACTTCTTACAGGGATGTGCTGTGGAAAACAGCTTTCAGTGGTCAGCCTCCTGCACGGTTGGCCTCAGCTGAAGAAAAAAGCCTCCTCCAGTGGCATACCTCCTTCCGGGGTGGTCAACATTCAATGCAGGGAACCACAAAGCCTAGTTCCTTGGATACAACTTAGGATATTTCAAAAGGATTAATCCATTTGCAGAATTATACAGAAGATCAGTTGAAACTCCTGCTGAGAATGTACTGCAGACAAACATTTTCTTCTGTATGATCGTGTTTCCTCTCTTCCCTTTCAAAGGTCTTGATCTGAAGACCACTACCTAGTAACATCCTATGTGCTAATCTTGGTCTTAAAGAGTTTGCTCCCCAAAGAACACGAACTTCAATAGTTGGTAGCAGGAGTGCTCTGAGATAGCAGATACTGGGATATTATTTTGAAACTGACCTGTGATTGTTCTGCTGACAATGGGGTTCTATGCCCCCAAAACTTCAGGATTAAGCAAATTCATCTTTTCATATTTGCATGGGCCTGGAGAGTATGTATTGTATTGGATTGATCAAGGGAAGAGGAGCATAGTTGTGGAAAAAAAAAAAAGAGGTTACAAATTTGCAATCATGCTCCTAGGAGACAGCATTTAACCAGTGCATACTAGTGATAAAAGTGACCCCTAAAAGCATAGGGAAAGTGATGATTCACACTAAGTGGGCTAGAAGTGTCAAAAAGGCCATGGCTGATGTTAAGAAAAGATACTGAAAGGCTTAGTAAACCAGGCATGCCAGAATGAATATACTGTAAGGCAGAAAACCCACCAGAAGACTGTATTACAGGAAGGCTCTGGGGAGACACTGCTTACTCCAGCAAGTGTTTGTGAAGGAGAACCAGCCTCTATTGGAGGCCCAGTTAGTGGTGGCTCTGTAGGTCAGGAGAATGCAAGGAGATGGCATAATAGGACCAGGTTCAAAATAACTAAGTGGGTGACTGAAGAAAAGACAGGTCCCCAGGAGAAAAGATTTGCAATAGCACAATAAATGTTTTTAACAGCAGTCCCCCAATTATTCCCAAAGGACTTACTTAGGTAAATGTCCTCTGACAAAAGGGTAAAAATAGATACTTTTAGGACTTTTTGTTACAGGGTCTGCACTGACATTCAAAGCTGGTAACCTGCAGTGCTGTTACGTGTTCTGATTTGGGTAAGGTGGCAGGAAATAAAGGGAAATATGGCTCCCAGTGGGTCTACTGGATCCATAAACTATCCTGTGGCTATTTTCCTAGTCTCGAATGCATAATTGAAATGAACAAATTGGTGGTTATATCCCAAATTAGTTTCTGGGCCTAGCAGACACAGCAGAAATTACCTTTCTTCAGACTAAGAAGAAATTAAAAACAATGTCAAATTTCAGGGTCATCACAGAAATCAATTCTATCCTTAAAGGCTAACATGCTACAAGAGTGGTGGACCTATCATATTTCTGTTTAACTTGAGAATCTATTCCCTACCTTAACAAGACAGATCCTAGAGGATTACAGTAGACTATCGTGGAACCTACAAAACAGAAGCCCGTACTGAAGCTGTTCTACCAGACGTAGCATCTTTGCTGAAGCAGATTAATTTAAGCCAAGGGGTAATATGTCATTGATTTGGTGAATGTATTCGTGTACATCTCTATCAGAAAAGAGGTGCTGAGCTGGGCACAGTGGCGCACACCTGTAATTCCAGCACTTTGGGAGGCTGAGACAAGAGAATCCTGAGTTCAAAGCCAGCCTCAGCAACAGTGAGGCGCTAAGCAACTCAGTGAGACCTTGTCTCTAAATAAAAAAAAGAAAAGAAAAGACATTCTGAATCATTTTGCATTTATTTTGAATAAGCCACAATATACATCTCCAGCCTTTACCTCAAAGCTGATTCAACTCTTCAGGCCTTTGTCTAAGGAGACTTGGGCTTACTGGATATTATGCAGAACATCATGGCAGTGATGTCATACCAACAGGACCACATGAGAACAAACTGGGAGTACATTTAAGGTATTGCAAGGTACATGCATTCCAGAAAGAGAAATAAAACCTACAAAACTTCAGGTTTCAGATGTTTAGTGGTCTGGGGCATGCTGGGTTCTTCCTTTCAAAGTTACAAACATATTGCTGTATATTGCATCTACCAACTCCCAAAAGGAAGTAGAATGTCTAGTGGCTTCTTTGCATTTTGGAGGTAGCAATTCTACTTCTACTAATACGGCTCCAATTAATACAGTAAGTGACACCAAAGATTGCTAAAGATGCTGTAGGTGTAGCTCAGTAGAAGAGCACTTAACTACCATGCACAAGGTCCTGGGTTCAATTTCCAGAACTGAAAAAAGAAAGTCTGCTAGATTTGAGAGTATTCCAGAAGAACAAAAAGCTTTGCATCAGTTCCACATTGCAATGTCAGCAGATGTACTGCTCTGATGCTGTAATTTGTAAGATCGATGTCATTAGAAACATAATTATGGTAAAAGGCACTATTAGAGTTTATAGCAAGCTTCAATGAGGGTATCATAATAAAGCCTTCTTGGGGTTTGGAGCAAAGCTATGCCATCTGCAATGTAAAATTATACACCTCTCAACAGAGAGTTATTTTATTTTATTTTTTTAAATTTGTTTATTTTTTATTTTAAAATATTTTTTAGTTGTCAATGGACCTTTATTTTATTTATTTACATGCGGTGCTAAGAATCAAACCAGTGCCTCACACATGCTAGGCAAGCTCTCTACCACTGAGCCACAACCCCAGCCCTCAACAGATAGTTTGAAGTGGCGCTGATAAGGACAATTGGCCATGGAACATCCAATTATCATATCATTAGAACTACTCTAAGATTGTGAAATCTAGCAAATTCTAGCATCAAGTGTCCTGACATCAATCAATCTTACTATTGTGATGCCTCCATAATATTAACCTCCAAGATCAAGCATAAATTGGACTAGTAGAGAAGACCCAAGTACCCGGAATGGGCAGCCCAGACCGCCCCCTCCGCCCCTCCCCCGCCCCCTCACTGTGTCATCTATCACTGTTGCGTTTGTGGTAAAGGAGGTCTTCACAAGAAATAGAGGTTCAGGGAGTACATCTGTCCCTCCACTTTGAATGGAAAGAGAAGTAGCTTGAGGTTAAAATATACCCAGTACACTTGGACTTACTGCCATTGCCAAGTGGTTTGATTCAATTTCCAAGAACCTGACAATGAGAAAATTTTAAGCTGGAAATAAGTGGGCTTATAGGAGTGGGTGTAAAGTATGAACATATTTGTATCTGAATTTACTGCCAACTGCAGAGTCTCTCTCACAGAAGAGGCACTAAAGTATCAGGTAATTGAAATGACTTGGCAGTAGATATAAGCCAAATTCCACCATGGACTACCTCCCTGCAGTCACAATGGACATAAGACGTGGCGATCCTGTTGGCAAGATGGAAGTTCTGCATGGGTCCCACAACAGGATCTCCAGAGGCTTAATTAGCAAGAAAGATCAATGCTGAATGCCCTAATGGTTAGCTAGTCATATGGGTCTGGAACCTAGGAAAGAAGAGTGGGTTGGTGGTAAAGATTTGGTACTTACTGATACAAGGTCAGGATGTTATAACCTGTGAATAAGGGAGGAACAGATAGTGGTTCAGAGAATAACAAAAATGGAGCAAGCAAAGGAAGAGGAATGGTAAAGAGGGACTGAGAAGATACAACTGAAAGAGGAGAAATAAATCAAATCAAGGGAGGATAATTTCATAAAGAAAAAGGTACAAAACATGGTAAGATGGGTCATTGAAAATATTCATTGGTTTTAGAAAAAGAGACAAGAACAATTTTATCCTCAGCAATTTCAAAGGGAACTAAAACACAAGGGAGGTGAAATGTGGGGAATTGAACAAAGAAATATAATGAGCATGAATTGAGTTTTAAAGCATTATACCAGCATGGAAAAAAGAATAGATAAGGTGCTACATAAAGAAGAAAGAAGCAAAGATTTGAAATAGCTGCTATGGAAAAAATGAGAAAGACAGCCAGCCACAGAGATCATAGAGCAATGCTGAAGCCAAGCCAAGGCTAAGGTCCACAAATTTGCATTGGCACCAATCAATTTGATTTATGTGTTTTTTCCTTTGTGTCTGGCTTCCAGGGGGTGGGTGTTCATAATGCACATGATGGGATTGGCCTAAGAAGTGATATAAAAATAAAGGTTTTCATCATGAGTGTAGTGGAAAAAAATGGGACCAGAATGTTCAGGGTGCTGGCAAGTGAGATTATAATGTGATTCATCAGAGTGGAAAGAAAGGGAAGGAAACCATGAGGAGGTCACAGTCCAGCAGATGCTGACATACTGGAGTTTGTGTTCCCAGGTTCCTCTGTTGTAGCTGATGGTAAGGCTTACCTAAGGCAACAGAGTAGAATGCATTAGAACCTTTTATAGATCACCATCCTGGGTACTCAGGGGCTGATGTGCAGCAAATTTAAAACTGTTCATGCTAAGGAAATCAACAGATATATATTCTGGGTGTCACCTACATAGATGCTAGTGATGCCTAGAATAATGAGCTTGAGCATCCTGGCAGCTAGGACACAACAGGAGACCTATTTGCTTATTTGGCCCTATAATGAAAAAATATGATGTTTGGCTAAAGAGATGTTAAAGGCTAGGTAGGGATGAATTTGGTGGATGACTCAGATGAAGGGATTATATTGCTCCAGGAGCAGTACCCCAATGTTGCCTAAGAACTGAGTTCTAAGTAGGAGACCAGGCCAGTTCCTCTACTACATGACATCACCAGCCACCAGGAAGGCACTCACCTTTTCTATCAAGTCTAAGTGCAAAATTGTCATTTCCCCCTCAATCCCCCAAGACAGTAGCAGAGGTATGCTGGTGCTATGTCAATCAGTATGACACAGATATGATTGGGAGCCTCTGTGCTGCTTTGGCCTTCCAAATCCCATGGTCTATGGGAAATCAAAGCTTTCCCAAGAGTGACTGCTAATTCCCAGACAGTTTGTTCTCCAGCTTTCCCTAACTCTTACATTTCCTACTCATCATTTTATCCTAAACCATTTTGACAGAGTGAGACTCAACCCTTCCTGGAATTTTCACTATTAAGATGATCACTATAATCAATCTTTCTTGCGAGTCAAAAATTTTGTCATACAATAGATGGAAGGCTTAGAAATGGTACATAGACAATCTTTTCAAGAGGACTACTAATCCATGACCTTAATAAAGTTTCACTTTGTCAACTCTAAAACTTCATGCTTCTAAATTCTAAAACTTCATCATGATCATAATGATATCCATATCTGTCAATATTTTAATGATTTGGTAATTCAAACAGGAACTTCCTTTTCTATATGTAAGTAGGAATTTTGTTTGATTGTAGGAATTCGGTTGAAGAACCCATAGATACAAAATTCCTTCTCACACATATATATATGCAAAGAATATGTTATTAAGTGGACAATTTGCAGGCCAGTGGCTTTCATATTCTCTTGACTAGCTTGAGCAAATGGGAGAAGAGTAGACTGATAGCACTGAGTGCTGGCGTAATAAAAAATTGTACTAGGCACACACACAAAAATCCCCTATATAAGTTATCATATCTGTCATCCTTAAAGGATCTGTCAGGGGGCAAGTGAGAAGATGTCACAACACAATTCTTCCAATTCTTTGACAGGAATGATCTTAGGCACTACACATTGCAGCTGTTAGCTTGCCTAGAGGCGCTCCAAGTCTTGAGAGTGATGGATGCCTGTTTCTATACATCCCGATGGATAAACACATAAAGGATGCCATGAAGGGGAGAAAACTCTACTAGTCAAGTGCATATGACATTGAACTCTTGCCCCAAGCACTGGTTTCCTTCTACTAATCACTGGTGCTTTTATTAGTTTGCGTAGAAGGATACTATTTGGCTAGTTATGAAATAGTTTGTTATACTTTTTAAAAAGCCAATATCACAACATCTGATTCTTTTTAACAAAAGATTTCTTCCCTTGAATACTTTCATTACTTTTGTCTGTGGATTATAACCAGTTATTTCCATTGAATAACCCAACTTTTCTAGTTTCTGGTTCCATGTAACTGAAGCCCAGCAGAATTAATTACATTTAAAGATGACTAGAGTTAAGTAGCTGAACTTCACCTTAGCTTGAAACAGTGAGTTTAACCGTGCCTTGCTGCACATTAGCTGCCCACTCAGTCGCTCAGCTGCCTATATGTTGTACAGTAGGAGAGTTCATCTGGGTGTTCGTGTGAAAAATAGTTGGCCTGGGTCCAGAAGAATACCCAATGGATTCCAAAATCATTAATTTTTGGATTAGGCCTTTACTTTGGCAATATGTGTACAAATAAACAAGCGTGACTGAAATTAATTTATTGCATTCAAGAGACATCTGTAATCCTGTAGTTACTCGGCAAGAAAGAATTAAACAATTTCATCTTTGACCATTTCCCTTCTTTTGTCGGCTAAACAAACCTCATCTTCCTAAATTATTCAGATGCTCTCTTCCAGCTGATAGGAAAACAAAGGGCCTCATAATGAACCTTTATATTTATAAATTCAAATACATATTAAAACACAAGGATGATGGTAAAGTATCATGAAAGGCCAACTTATGGACAAGTTAAAACTAATGCTTTCCACTTGAAGTGGATCTTGGGTTTCAGGGCCAAAGTATTACAGAACATGCCATTTGAGGGATCAGGAATGAAGTTCATCTCCCTATAGTTCCGAAATATGAAGGAAAGTCCCCTCTGAACAACTCAGGGACCTGGGGGAGTTAAACTGAACAAGACATTATCTTAGATTGCCTTTTTAATTTTATTTCCCTTTAACAAAAAGATAAAACCATGACTAAAGAAATGAAAGAAAGGCAGCCAGTGAAATTGTCCTAGTGTCCCCTGCTCATTAGGAGCACCAGCAGCAAGAAGGCAGGGCTGGTGGCTGGGTGCGTCAGCTTCTTCAGGCCCATGGAGAGTTAACAAAAGGCCCTAAGTGATCTGAAGTAAATAAGAATGGATGACATTCCTGCTCCAATAATTAACCAAATTGATGTTCAGGGATAGGTAACATTGTAGTCTTGGAAACAAGAATCTTATTTCGCCCAAGGTCAACAAAGCCTTTCATCACAAATGACTAACTTGGCAAGTGTTTATGCTTCTCAATTATGTGCCACTGGAAGGCCTATGGGAAGAAGGGAGAACGAAAGGAAGGAAGAGGCAATCCAAGTGATGGACAAATGGAAGAGGAGAAGAAGGGAGCCATTGAATAAAAATAATGGTATCAACAAAAAGAGATGGCCTCAGAGCATCTGAGATGGCCTCAGAAGCCAGGAACTGGGGTTCTTCTGGTCAGGAATTACTGTCATTTACTTACTCTGGTTGGAGTGGAGATGTGAAGATGAAAGATATTTTAAAAGACATTTTTTTCTTTCTATATAAGAACCTTCCCCCTCACCATTGTCTTGATAGTTTTGTGTAAATTAAGTAAATATAATAGCTTCCACTATTGAATACTAGTATGCAGCTGTCCTTATAACAACCCAACAAGGGGTCTTATTATCTGAAAACTAAGCCTCTAAGAAGTTGTGAGGTTAAGAAATTTTCTCAAGTCCTCCATGTAATAGGAGGAGAACGAGGCGGGACTTTTGGTTTGGCTTCAAAGTTGACCTACTTTATTCTGCCTGTCCAACGAAGCAACTTCTCACAATCACAAAACTAAAATCTCAGCATCAAGTATTTCATTGTTCCAAGATATTATCCTTCTTTGAATAGATTTATATTTACTTATATGAAGATACCATCTTCATGTACTTTAAGATCAGTGGGATTCTGTTCCACAAAATGTCATTTTCTAAATTTGTTTAGGACTTGGATAAAACTCAAATGATGTGGAGAACAGAAGGCCAGAATCAAAGACTGTAATGTTTGTTTGGCATTATTTAGACAATTTTATCAAACTTTATTTATACTTTCTATTTATTTTACCTTGTATTTACCTTGTATGGTTACAAACATGAAGTTATATTTACTTATGGAGTTCAAAACAATTTATAAACCATCTAGATCTAGAAAGGATTTTGGTTGACTCGAATCCTAGTTAGCTAAGTATTTCTATACTCCTTCATCTCTCCTAACAGGGTTGTCCAGTCTTTGGGGCCTATGACTGTCCTAGTCATCTTTATTTCCTGTCAGTTCTCACCATTTCCTGATTTGGTAGGCAATCAACATTTGTTGCATTCATTCTTGCTGTGATGACTTGATAGAGCCCAAACAGGAAGAGCTTCTACTGAAAAGAACTCTATGGACTATCTCATGAAAGAAATACAAATATTTTAGAATCAAGGCTAGAATGAATCATTCAAGTTTGATACTCTTTTTGGATCAGTATGTAGCTTTTTGAATCTTCAAATATCAATAAGTCATGTTGAATGGAAAACATTTCTGTATTATTTATGACATTATAAAGAAATGGAAGAGGCAGATACCCTAAGAAGCAAGCACAGGGGCCTGTTTTAGTCTCAGTGTTCTTTTATCCAGTAAAACTTTTGTGTTATGGGGTGCCTTTGGCCTGTGTTCTTTTTACCCCTTGTGCATTGAGAAAATAAAAAGAGAACTTCACTGTGTTTTAAAAATATTCTTGAATTACTTTTTACTTGTATGAGTACTGTAATTAAAAAGGCAATTAAAATTCAATACTACACGGTACATACTTGAAGCTATATTATCTGTGATAGGGCAAGGTACATTATGGATAATAAATGAGTAATGCTGGATTAAGAGTTTATCTTTAGAACTACCAGTGGGGCACACCTGTAATCCTAGTGACTCTGGGAGGCTGAGGCAGGAGGATCAAGAGTTCAAAGTCAGCCTCAGCAAAAGCAAGTTGTTAAGCAAGTCAGTAAGACTCTGCCTCTAAATAAAATACAAAATAGGGCTGGGGATGGGGCTCAGTGGTTGAGTGTCTGAGTTTAATCCCCGGTAACCCTCCTGCCCACCAAAAAGAGATTATCAGAACTACCTTTGAAGTTCTAGTGCTGCAACCCATTTGCTGTCATTTTATTTTACTTTCTATTTAGCTTATTGAGTTAAAATATAAAGTTATATCGATTTATGGAGTTAAAATAATTTATAACTCATCCAGTTCTAGAAAGAATTAAAATTAAGGATTTGACTTGTATCACAGTTAGCTTTTTACTTTGCCTTATATTTAGCTTACATAGCTAAAAATATGAAGTTATATTGATTTATTGACAAGTTATATCATCCCTCCAGGTTTCAGTTTTAGCATGTGAAAAATAAAGAGATTTAAAGTAAATCATGTATAAGGACCACTGGAACTTCAGCATCCTATTATCAATTTCATGGTATAGATTAGGTTACCACCTCTGTTCTTCCAATAGGAAAGTCAAGTCATGTGTATTTTTTTATGGGGCAGATGAATTTGGAATATAGTTTTCTCTCTTCTGGGCTTTTCTTAAACAAAGATCAAATTAGGATAAATTATATTAAGAGGTTTTGTGTAGCACTGGGAATGTTCTTCCCTCTTCAACCATGTAGGGTAAGCCTCGTAGGAGAAAAGTAGACTCTTTCTGGCATATCATTTTTGAGGTAAACATTCCAAAAAATCAGTATCTTTGCCCAGTATAAATCATTCTATCTTCCTAAAACTTCCCTAGATGAAGAAGAAATACCCAGAAGTATTTTATCACTTTTTCTTTTCTTTTTTTTTTTTTTTGGCACCAGATATTGAACCCAGGGGTGTTTAACCACTAAGCCACATCCCTAGTGCCTTTTAAAATTTTTTTGAAATTTTGAGACAGGGTCTTGTTTAGTTGCTGAGGCTGGATTTGAACTTGTGATCTTCCTGCCTCAGCCTCCCAAGCCTCGGGGATTACCGGCGTATACCACCCCACCCAGCAGTATTAACACTTTTGATGACAGCATATGTACCCAATATGCAAGTTAACTTTGGAGAAATTAAAATCTTTATTGAGTTCCCTTCACAGCAAACTTCTAGGTAAGGCCTGCAAAAAAAATGGTTGCTATTTTTAAGAAGGGTGTTGAGTGAGAGGCTATGTGGCTACAAATTATAAGGGTTTGTGGATCTGTAAAGTTTTTATAAAATATTATTGATGGCATTCTTCCATTACACACAACAAATATCTAACATGAGAATGACTAGACTTGATATCCGGAATCAAGCAAATGAAGATTGGAGGGAGTATAGAAAACATACTATATAAGTTTTAAATACTCACTCTTTCTCCTTCTTTTTCAGATAAGCAATCTAAATGTGATTTTACTTTTTTCTTTCTTAAGCTTCATTTTTTTTCTGATGCTAGTGCTATGTGATCAACCATGCAATATGCTCCAAAAATGAAGATGAATTGCAAAAGTCACACAGTAATTTATCTTAGTAGCTTAGACTGCCCAGAGGATCAGAAAAAATATTTTGGGTTTCCAGTGATTCTGAAGCAAACTCGGATTATTCTTTTAGTAAAGGATAGCTAACACTTTACATATACTACAAATATTCACTGATGTCTTTACTGAGTTATGGAAAAATTTCTAGGTAGCCATTCAGATACCCAGTTGCACCAGAATGCTCATTGTTTCTTCTCTCGATTAGCAATTAAAAGTTGTTAATTAGGGCTGGGATTGTAGCTCAGTGGTACAGCGCTTGCCTCGCATGCGTGAGGCCCTGGGTTCTAACCTCAGCACCACATACAAAGCAACAAAATAAAGACATTGTGTCCATCTACAACTAAAAAAAAAAAAATTTAAAAAAAGTTGTTAATTATTAGTAAATGATGCTAAACAACTCTATAAAATATATTTTAAACCTATTTGAGTATTTTATAGGGATCAGGATTGAAAATGGAATTTAACATGTCCTGAGTTTGTGCTCCCTTCCACTCAAAATGTAAGCATTCAAATGTGGAATTAATGGTTAGGTATATGCTTTGTTATTAATATTCATATTTTCAGAGAAAAATCTAGAGATGGCTTAAAAATGTCTCATGAATGTCTGAATAAATGGCTATTTGTAGCTTGTGAAAAACAGTTCTACTGTGGTCTTGTAATCTGTTCCAATATTGTTTGCTGCTAAAGAAAGAGGAATGCTAGTATTTAGAGTTGTCATTTTCCTGGACAGCCAGATTTTGGGAGATTTTAGGCCCCAAAGTTTGTGTACAACTCAGGCAGTTTATCCTATGAGAAGGTTTAAGCCCTTTGCTGCCTCTCAAAGTCAAAGTAAAGATCACTTTTCTAAACTGTGGTCATTGAGAGATTTGCAACCACTCAGATCTGAAGGTCAGTTTGAGTTGATGTGCTCTTGATTAGCAGGCTCTGCACTCTGCACTCTGCACTCTGCACTCCATTCAACCTTAACTCAAAGAGCAGAAGGATGGGATGCTCGTATATGAGAATTCAGATGCTGATGGATAATGACAGTGTATAAAATCATGGAATATGATAAATCAAGAAAGCATGGTAGATAGGTAGGTAGTGAAATTTACAGATGGACAGCTTACCAGAGATTATTTTTGTGACTGATTAAATGAATCACAATGAGAAATAATTATTTTTAAAAACATCATTTCTAGTTTATCTGTAGTTTTTAGTTTTCAATAGAAATAATAGGTGCTTGAGACTCTCTCAGGCTCTCATCAGGGTCAGACACTGGGAGAATTTTAGAGCTGAGTGAACTTGGCAGCAGGTTTGCAAGAGATTCTGCTTGTCTCTGCAGAAAACTGCCTGGGTTTGGTTGGTACCTGCAATCTTCAAATCGCATTTGACTTAAAAGTTCTGGGTTAATCTAAGGAATGGCTTCTTCTGTTTGTAGTGATCACATTGTGGGGACAGACAAATCACTACTGAAGGTTATGTTGCTTGCATCTGCTTTGTATAAATGCTTTATTTCACTTGGAAAAAGTTCAAATGTTCAAGAGACCACAATTTTTGACTATTATAGACAGACAAATGATGCTTTGGAACTTCAACAGATAATAAGGAAGTGTTTAGTTTTTCAGGGATAGTTGAAAAATGTCCCTCTTATTTACACAAGATGTGGTTATCTTAGAGGGTACACTTTGTTTGCTTTATCCCCACTTAGAGCCAACATACACATCACTCTGATTTCCTGGAGTTTCTTCACGTCTTATTCTGCCAAACTGCATCCCAGCCTCCTTATAAAACTATGTGTAAAACACACATCTTTCAGGGAGCTCTCTGGACTGACCCCACCAACCTTCAGTCACTCTCACATAATTCCTGCTGGGTTTTAATTTTACTTTTTAAGGCTCAATCTTTTATTTACTGATTCATTAAGCATGTGAAAACCATATGTGAGGTATAATTCTAGGTACCTGAGATGTATTACTGAACAGAGTAAAGATCTTTTTTCCTCAAGGAGCTTACATTTTAGAAAAGAGAATGTGATGGTCAATTTTTTGTGTTACTTCGGCTAGCCCACAGTACTCAAATAATTGCTCAAATGCCAGTCTAGATGTTGCTATGAAGGTTTTTTTTTTAATTTTTAAGATGGAATTAACATTTAAATAAGTAGACTTTAAAGAAGATTCTCACATTAATGTAAATGAACCATCCAATCAATGAAGATCTAAGAGAAGACGACAAGTCTCTGAAAAAAAGGGGATTTGTCTCCAGATTACCTTCAGACTTGAGCAATAATACCAACTCTTCACGCATCTCCAGCTTGCCAGCTGCTCTGCAGGATTTGAACTTTCCAATCCCCATAATCACATGAACAAATCCTGAGAGATATAACAATAATTTTAAGTTTGTGTACCTCCTCGACACACACACACACACAAACACAACACGAGTCACACACAGATAAATCCTGTTGCTATTGGTTTTGTTTCTCTGGAGAACCTTGAGTGATGCAGATCAGATGATGCTGGAGAACCTTGAGTGATGCAGATCAGATGATGCTGGAGAACCTTGAGTGACGCAGATCAGATGATACTGGCACAGTTGGCTAGGTGTCTGTGTGGAGAAAGAGCATGTCAGACAGAGCAACTAATTGGAGCAAAGGTCCTACAGCAGATGTGTACCTGGCATGTTCAAGAAGTAGCAAGGATGCCAGTGTGGCTAGATTGGAGAGTACAGAGGGCCAAGTAACAGGAGACGAGAGCAGAGCAATAACAGGAGGCCAGATAATCAGAGCCTTACAGGCCATCATATGTGAGCCATTGTGGTACAGGGCCAAAACAATGATGTGACTCTTAATTTGTGTTATTTCTGCCTGCTGGGCTGAGACCTGAGTGGACTGGGATAGCAGCAGGAGGAGTGTTAGGAAGCTGTATCCATTAGCTTTGTACAGTAACAAACTACCCCAGATTTTGTTGCCAAAAGCAAGAACCATTACTTAGCTCGCAATTACATGGACTGGCAAGTTAGGCCAGATGGGCAGTTCTACTAGTCAGCCGACAAGAGATGCGTTTCCAATAGGACCTCAATTTCAACATGGCTAAAAGAAGCACCTTCTTCGCTTTTTTTCCTTGCCTTCAGACTCTCAGCTTTCTAATCCATTCTTTAAAACACCACCAGAGTCATCATATCAAAGCTTTACATCACTCTGTGTTTCTTTCGAAAATATGTAATGATTGCCTATTGTCTACAAGATCTACACAATACTCCCAAGATCAGGTAGGTTGGGTAAGATAGGCAATCTCCATTATAAAACTGGAAAGCAAATACTTTCTCCTCTGCTTCTCAGATGTGAGATGTCATTGATTCATTTTTGGCCAATGAGATATAAAACTGTATAAGACCATTGGAGGATTCCAAGAAAGCCTATGTTTTTCTGATTAAGAAAATACATACATGGTTGTTGTTGTTCTTTCATTCTACTTCTTGTCTTGAATGTAGATATACTGCCTGGAATTTCTGCATCTATCTTTCGATCATGAGGAGACAAATTTAAAAAGTCCTTAAGGATAGCAGAGCAGAAGTAGACAGATCCTGGTATATGAAAACTTCATTGAGCTACTAACAAAATCCTGGCACTAATTCTGAATTTTCTGTTAAGAAAACAACAAATTTAAAGTTTGACTGACGCACTGCAGGCCCCATCTACCAATGGGCAGCTGTCTTGGCCTACTACCCTCCAGAGACAACAGCCAGGACCAGAAAGACCATCCCCAAAGTCCCTGAAGCCCAGTTATACCAGAGATGAGATATTGGTAATCTGCAGGGACACTATAAGATTAGAGGGTAGAAATTGTAATACCTCAGATCGGCACTGCTAGGGAGGAAGACACATGAACAACATAAAAAAACAAGGGAAGAAAATGCCCCAAACAAACCAAGATGCTACAAAAATAGAATCCACTGACAGCACAGCAGATGAAATGTGAGAGAGGAGTTCAGAACATACATAATTAAAATGATCTGTGAAACACAGAATAATATAAGAAAGCAATTATAGGCAAGAATTGATCAATCTAAAAAGAGATTAGAGAGCAAATACAGGCAATGATTGTTCACTCCGACAGAGATAAGAGAGCAAATACAGGGAGCAAAAGATCACTTCAAGAAAGAGATAGAGACTCTGAAAACAAAAACAAAAACAAAACAAAATAAAACCCAAGCAGAAATCCTTGAAATGAAGGGAACAATAAAACAAATTAAAAAATTCAATAGAAAGCATCACCAACAGACTAGATAACTTGGAAGACAGAACCTCAGACAATAAAGACAAAATATGCAATCTTGAAAATAAAGTTGACCACACAATGAAGATGGTAAAAACCCATGAACAGAACATCCAGGAATTATAGGACCTCATGAAAAGATCAAATCTAAGAATTGTCAGGATAGAGGAAGGCACAGAGGTACAAACCAAAGGAATGCATAATCTCTTCAATGAAATAATATTAGGAAATTTCCCAAACATGACGAATGAATTGGAAATCAAATACAAGAGACTTACAGGACATCAAATGTACAAAACTACAATAGATCCACACAGAGGCAAATTATAGTGAAAATGTCTACCATACACAAAAAGGATAGCATTTTAAAAGCTGCAAGAGAGAAGGTTCAGATTACATACAAGGGGAAACCAATTCAGAGTTCAGCAGATTTCTCAACCCAGACCCTCAAAGCCAGGAGATATAAACAGGAATGTAAACCTTATTTCAATAATAATCTTAAAAAGTAATGGCCTAAACGCATCAATTAAAAGACATAGACCAGCAGATTGGATTTTTTAAAAAAAGCTCAACAACATGCTGCCTTCAAGAGACTCATCTCATAGAAAAAGACATCCACAGACTGAAGGTCAAAGGATGGGAAAAAACATCCCACTCAAATGGACCGCTTAACCCAGCAGGGGTTTCCATTCTTATATCAGATAAAGTGGATGTCAAACCAAAAATAGTCAGAAAGGATAAAGAAGGTCATTTCATACTGCTTAAGGGAACCATACATCAACAATTCATACAAATCATAAATATTTATGCCCCCCAAAATGGAGCATCCATGTATATCAAACAAAATCCTTCTCAATTTCAAGAAACAAATAGACCACAACACAGTATGGGTTACTTTAACACACCTCTCTCACCACTGGACAGATCTTCCAAACAAAAACTAAATAAAAAAATCCATAGGATTCAATAATACAATCAAAAATTTAGAAATAACAGGCATATAAGAATATTTCATCCATCAACAAGTGAATACATTTTTTTCTAAGCAGACTACTGATCCTTTTCTAAAATAGACCATAGGTTATGCCACAAAGAAAGTCTTAGTAAATACAAAAAATACAGATACTATCCTGAATTCTATCAGATCATAACGGAATGAAATTAGAATCAATGATAAGATAAAAATAGAAGCTACTCCATCAACTGGAGACTAATAATACATTACTGAAAGACACATGGATAACAGAAGACATCAGGGAGGAGATAAAAATAATGAGAACTCTGATACAACATATCAAAATGTCTGGGACATTATGAAGGCTGTGTTAAGAGGAAAGTTCATGGCACTGAGCTCATTCATTAAAAGAAGAAAAAGTCAACAAATAAATGACTTGATATTACATCTCAAAGCACTAGAAAAAGAAGAACAAATCAACACCAAAAAAAAGTAGAAGACAGGAAATTATTAAAATCAGGGCTGAAATCAATGACATTGAAACAAAGGAAACAATTCAAAAAACTGACAAAACAAAAGCTGGTTCTTTGAAAAACATAAATAAAATTTACAAACCCTTAGCCACCCTAATGAAAAGGAAAGAGAAAACTCAAACTACTAAAATTTGAGATGAAAAAGAAAATATCACAACAGACACTACTGAGACACAGAAGATAATTAGAAACTATTTTGAAAATCTATACTCCCATAAAGTAGAAAATCCTGAAGACACTGACAAATTTCTATAGGCATATGATCTGCCCAAACTGAATCAACAGGACATACACAACTTAAACAGATCAATTTCAAGAAAGGAAATAGAAGACACCATCAAAAGCTTACCAATCAAGAGCCTGGGACCAGACGGATTCTCAGCCAAGCTCTATGAGAACTTCAAAGAAGAATTAATACCAATACTCCTCACATTATTCCATGAATAGAAATGGAGGGAACCCTTCCACACTTGTTCTATGAGGCTAGTATGACTGATTCCAAAACCAGACAAAGACACATCAAAGAAAGAAACATTCAGACCAATATCCCTGATGAACATTGACACAAAAATTCTCAATAAAATTCTGGCAAATTGCATACAAAGACATATTAAAAAGATAGTGCACCATGATCAAGTGGGTTTCATCACAAGTATGCAAGGCTGGTTCAACATAAGGAAATCAATAAATACAATTCATCACATCAATAGATGTGATGACATCTATTGAAGACAAGAATCATATGATTGTTTTGATAAATGCTGAGAAAGCGTTTGACAAAATACAGCACCTCTTAATGTTCAAAACACTAGAAAAACCAGGGATAGTAAGAACATACCTCAACATTGTAAAAGCTATCTGTGCAAAACTGAAGGCCAACATAAATGAAGAAAAATTGGAAGTATTCCTCCTAAAAACTGAAACAAGACAGGGATGCCCTCTTTCACCACTTTTATTCAACATAGTCCTTGAAACTCTAGCCAGAACAATTAGACAGATGAAAGAAATTAAAAGGATATGAATAGGAAAAGAAGAACTCAAACTATTGTTATTTGATTCTTTACTTAGAGGATCCAAAAAATTCCACCAGAAACATTCTAGAATTAATAAATGAATTCAGCAAAGTAGCAGGATATAACATCAACACCCATAAATCAATTACATTTCTATACATCAATGATGAATCCTCTGAATGAGAAATTAGGAAAACTACCCCATTCACAATAGCCTCAAAAATAATAAAATACTTGGGAATCAATTTAACAAAAGAGCTGAAAGATCTCTACAGTGAAAACTACAGGACACTAAAGAAAGAAATTGAAGAAGACTTTAGAAGATGGAAAAATCTTCCATGCTCTTGGATGGGCAGAATCAATATTGTCAAAATGGCCATACTACTCAAAGCTCTATACAGATTCAATGCAATTCCAATTAAAAACCCAATGTCATTCCTTATTGAAACAGAAAAGGCAATCATGAAATTCATTTGGAAGAGAATAAGAGACCTAGAAAATAGTCAAAGTAATCTTTAGCAAGAAGAGTGAAGTAGGAGGCATCACAATACCAGACCTTAAATTATACTACAAAGCTATAGTAACAAAAACGGCATGGTACTGGCACCAAAATAGACATGTAGACCAATGGTATAGAATAGAAGACACAGAGATAAACCCACTTAAATAGAGTTACCTTATACTAGACAAAGGTGCCAAACACATACATTGGAGGAAAGATAGCCTCTTCAACAAATGGTGCTGGGAAAACCAGAAATCCATATGCAGCAAAATGAAATGAAACCCCTATCTCTCATCATGCACAAAACTCAATTCAAAGTGAATCAATCACCTAGAAATTAGACCAGAGACCCTGTGCCTAATTGAGGAAAAAATAGGCCCAAGTCTTCATTATATCAAATTAGGCCCCGACTTCCTTAACAAGACTCCTAAAGTGCAAGAAATAAAATCAAGAATCAATAAATGGGATGGATTCACACTAAAAATCTCCTTCTCAGAAAATAATCAGTCAGTGAGGTGAACAGAGAGCCTACATTCTGGGAGCAAATTTTTGCCACATGCACATCAGATAGAGCACTCATCTCCAGGATATATAAAGAACTCAAAAACTTAACACCCAAAAAACAAACAATCCAATCAATAAATGGGCTAAGGAGTTGAACAGACACTTCTCAGAAGAAGATATACAACTGATCAACAAATATATGAAAAAAAATGTTCAACATCTCTAGCAATTAGAGAAATGCATTTCAAAACTACTCTAAGATTTCATCTCACGCCAGTCAGAATGGCAGTTATTAAGAATACAAAGAACAATAAATGTTGGTGAGGATGTGGGGGAAAAGGCATGCTCATGCATTACTGGTGGGACTGAAAATTGGTGCAAACAATCTGGAAAGCAGTATGGAGATTACTTAGAAAACTTGGAATGGAACCACCATTTGACCCAGCTATCCCACTCCTCGGTCTATACCCAAAGGACCTAAAAACAGCATACTACACTGATGCAGCCATTTCAATGTTTATAGCAGCCCAATTCACAATAGTTAAACTGTGGAACCAATCTCGATGCCCTTCAATAGATTAATGGATAAAGAAACTGTGGTATCTATACACAATGGAATATTACTCAGCAATAAAAGAGAATGAAATTATGGCATTTGCAGGTAAATGGATGGAGCTGGAGAACATTATGCTAAGTGAAGTAAGCCAATTCCATAAAAACAAAGGCTGAATGTTCTCTTTGGTAAGTAGATGCTGATCCATAATGGGGGAAGAATGGAGACACTTTGGTCAAAGGGCAGGGAAGAGAAGGAATGGGATATAGGGGCAGGAAAGATTGTGGAATGAGATGGGCAACAATGCCCTAGGTACATGTATGACTGCACATATCCTGTAGGTCTATATTGTCTATATTGTGTAAAGCCAGAGAAATGAAAAGTTGTGCTCCATTTGTGTTTAATGAATCAAAATGTATTCTGTTGTCATGTATACCTAATTAGAATAAATAAGTTAAAAAGAAAAGAAAAGCAAAAATGTCTTTATGTTTTAGTCATGTTTTCTTTTTCTTAAAGATTCTTTTATTCTTAACTAATTCAGCCTGGTATTCAAATACCTACACTATTTGATTTGAAGCTGTCACTCCATGTACATCTACCTTTACTTGACTACTTGATTACCATATTTCAGAAAAAATCTTCACTATTTTCTCTTTCTAGAATACTTCCTGGCCCCTTTTCTACTGTGGCATAGCTCATGTTATTTCCTCCCCAAAGAATTCCTTTCTTGTGTGTTCTTCCACCAGCCACCATCTCCCTCCTTTATCTATAGTCATGACTATATACATAGTCTATGTGTATTATAGACTATATACATAGACTTCAATACATAGGCTTAGTACATACATACATAGTCTATATACATAGACTTCAATGTTTAGCTGACATTCTGCCTTCTCCTTGAAAACTTTCCTGATTCTTTCAGAGGTGCTAGTCTCCTTCTCTGAATTCCTATGGAACTTGTCATTGCAAACCCCTGAATATAATTCCTTATGTAAATTTGTATGTGTAATACCATTTTATGAATTGTAACCTTTGACTAAAATCTAACTGATGGGTCATTATCTCCTGTTGGGTTCTTTTTGATGTTTTTCTTTTTTTTTTTTTTTTTTCTGAGACAAGGTCTCAGTTGTGTAAGGCCTTGCTAAGTAGCTGAGGTTGGCTTCAAACTTGATATCCTTCCTGCCTCGGCCTCCTGTCTCTGGGATTATAGGCATGTGTCACTATGCATGGCTTCCCATCATTATTTTTTTCCTAGATGGGTCAACGAATGAATAAAGGAGATAGGTCTAAAATGAAAAGTAAATGAGAAGCAACTGTACTGAGGTGAAGTAGTGAAGGACTCCTCAGATAGCGTCACCAAGTATTCTATAGTTGTAAAGAGGTGATGAAAATTTCCTCGGAAGCACAGGACAACCTAAATGTGGTTTTGGACAATTGCAAAGAATGAAATGTCTTTGGTTTCCAGTCACATTTTAGTTGTATACATGATGAGGTTTTGTGCATTGCTTTGTTGCATTTAATAGGAATTGGACACATAATTCTATATATCCTCCAAGGAAAACTAGGCCCAATAAGATATTCTAATTAAAAATTGTATTATTTGTGGTTTTATTCACATGCTTTCATTGTATTATAATCTAATATTTTTCCTTAGAAGAACACATTTCATTGTTTTTGAGTCATTTCCCCATCTTGAGTTTATTAAACTTAAATTATTCTAAAAAAAAAGCTGTTTTTACACTGGAACTTGAAAAACCTTTGAAACTAAATAAGGTTAAAATTCAAAACATTAAGCAAATTTATGTCTTAAAAAGGGTAAAATCTTGCCCATAACATTATAGGAATTTATTAGAGCAGCATGGGAATTGTTTTGTCCCCTGGTCTTTTCTAGTTGGGGCTGTTTGATTAATATGACATTAAATGCCTAATTTTAGGTAATGAATTAAGTTACTCATCCTATGCCTTGTCTCTTCCACTCATTTCTAGCAGCAAAGGGTGGCTGAGGATAAATTACTCTATGAGGAGAAAGAAATACACAATATATGCGTCTAGACAGACATATCTATGACTTAAAGAGGGAGAAAGTAGACAAAAATAGCTTTAGAGGAAAATATTTCACATGTTTTTTTCTCTTTCCCTATTCTGTTTTATAAAACTATATTACAGAAGAAAAAAAATGTTCAGCAAATTAAGAAAGCCCACTAGTAATCCCCAAAGACTGCTGTCACTACTAGATCTTGATGACAGCCAGCATTCTGAAGAAATATATCTAAATCATGGGCTTTTTTTTAAAAGTTAAGAAATCCAGAAAAGTCATAGGTCCTGATTACAGATTCTGGCACAATCTCAGTAACAGTTTTTAGACATAGTGTCCTCTCAGTTGTAAACCCACATATGGGTCTTTTACTAGCCAAGTTCAATGCCAAGTTTTTCATGCAGGCCTGGAATCCTATCTACTCCTTTCTGATCTTTCAACAGTTTCAAGGAGGCAGCCTTCCTCCTTCCAGAAAGCAACCACCCATCCTTTCAACTTCATGTCACTAACATTACTCATCATAGTGGTGGAACAGACAACGAGAATCATATTTTTTTAAAGTTTGGAAATAGCCCAAGGTTCCAAATCTCTTTCAAAATTGTCTAAGTAGTTCCCTAGTCTATGACTGCTAATTTTCTCAGATGTTATTAAAAATTTCCTTAGTTTGTTCATTCATTCACTCACTCCTTCATTCAAAAGATACTTATCCAGCACCTACTATATGCCAGGCACAGTTCTGGGCTCTGGGAATAGATCAATGGACAAAACCCTAATGAAGTTTGCATTTTAGTGGAAACAAATGATTATAGATAAATAAACACACACCCTAAAGAACAATCTACCAGGTAGTGATAAGAGATGTGAGAGGATAAGCAGTAATGGGAAAAAAAAGCTGGGCAGAGGGCTGCTGTTGTGCACTGGACGGTTGACGAAGGCTCTGAGAGTATATATCGAGTCAGACTTGAGGGAAGAGAAGGTGAACCACACAGACACGTGGGAGAAGAGCAGCTCAGGCAGAGAAAGCAGGAAGTGCACTGCTGGGCCCAGTGCAGCTGGCCCGAGCACAATGGCAAAGTGCTCAGGGTTGAAGGAGATGACATTAAATAAGACAGAACTGAGGACAGACGAAGGGCCTTGTCATCCATTTTAAGCCCTTTGGCATTTATGCCAAGTGTGACAGGAAACCACGGAAGAATATTTAACAAAGGAGCGATATGATCGAATTTAAGTTTTAAAAGGATCACTTTGGTTTCTGTGTTGAGAACAAATTGTAGAGGTCAAATTCATAAACAGGGAGAACAGCCAGCAGGCAATCAAGTGTGCAAATACTAGATGAGCTCTTGTCTTTTAGAAATGTATGTATCCAGCCCAGTCTGGGTTAGATGTTGAACCGTGACACACAGCTCATGGCCAGCTTCTGGGTGGAGCATCTCCTCAGAACCTCATGTAACCTGCTCTGATCTCATTTTTGTTATATGAACCAGTATTTCTCCAATCCACCTACACCCAAGACAGTCCCATGATACTATCTAAGGGGAGAGAGACTTTTGGTCCATCAGTCTTTTGGTTCTAAAAGATTTTTCCTGTGGCCTTCAGAAAACTTGTATTTAGAACTTTTTCTCTCCCAAGGTGTCACTGACCCTTCTAGGTCTGAGAAATTATCTTCCACTCCTTGGTTCATTTTCTGATTTCTTATTCTCTTGTTCTCACCTGCATCCCATTCCATCAGTTACCAAAGCAGGTGCTAGCTTTAGGTGGAACTTGTCTCTTGTCTGCTACCACTAGTGCCTGAACTGAACCTTTTTGTAGTTTACATGTTCCTGGTGGTGGGTGACATTATCCTAGGGGCATTCTTTAGCAGTAGAATTTATCTTTCTTCCTTACTCCTCAGACCTCCTACAAAGTTCCTATTTCTAATCTGAGAGACGACTCTGGTACAGAGCTCATTTTAGCCGCAATAATGATTGAGAGGCCTGGAGTCTTGACTCCATATTTTAGCTCTGACCACCTTCTCCCATTACCTATGCCAGAGGTTGCTGGAAACCCACCAGCCATATCAGTTCACAGATGTATTTTCTTTGGCCCATATAGTGCTTTAAAACATTTTTGAGTAGTTGCCAACACTTAAAAATGATTAGATTTATATAAAAACTCAAATTTTTCATTTTTCTTGAGAAACTGAAATACTTGGCTACTCCAGATATGCATGGTCACATGGCAAGAGTCAGTGGGAGTGGAGTAGCAGCCGTATTGCTTGACAGTTCTGCACAGCCGAGCTCTGTTCCATACTCCATGAAGTTCCTGCCTGCTGGATCCCTCTAGATATTTGAGTGAAACACCTATGGTTTCTACTCTCATTTGCCCATATCACATCATCATTTCCAGAATTATTTCTCAGTAGCCTTATAGGATTATTAAGGATAATGGATGGACAATCCTTTAGAATTAGACCTTAAAATAAAAATGATATATCTCCTAATACATAAAAAAAAGAATAAAAAATTTTCATTTAGGAAAGAGTGATCAATTTCTCATATCATCTCAAAATAAGAAACTAAATTGACTTTTGCTAGTTGTCCAGTGTAATGCAATCTGAATAGCCATTGGACCCACATCTGACCTCCCATTGGCCTAGCTTTCCCCACCCTGCATATCTTTTATCGAAGCCTCCTGAAACAGGATTTCTAGGAAGACAAACAGTGCCACTCCATTACGGACAGATAGCCCGGTGCTGCATTTGCTATGGTCACTTCTGACCTGGTGCACAAGTTTCTGTGGCCCGTTGGGCCATTTTCAAATGTCTGTATGGTAAAGGAGAAATTCTCCAGTATCTTTTGAGAGTTAATGAGGAGACTCAATCAGTACCATATAAATATATAAAGGTTCTATTTCTTCTGGTCCCTGCCTTCAAATACCTAATCCATTCTTCATTTTTTTGTCACTTAATACCATCTGGAATAGATCCCATAAATTCCAAGCCACTTTAAGCCATTAAAACATTACACTTACTTTAAAGCATCAATCTCAAAGTTGATTTAAATCTCTTCCTCCCTCTTGATGTTTCTTGTGTGGTCTGAGTCTTTTAGAGGGTCCTGTAGGACCCAGCCACTCCATGGTTGCTTGACCAGGAGATCTAGCTCTGACTCTACTTTTTTCACCTATCATTAGTTCTGCCACCACTCCACAGTTTCTTGTTAGTAGGCTCCACTGGCTCAGGAAGTCACCACTACGGACAGAGCAAGACACCTATAACCTGGTGACTTTCTGTGGTACTCACTTGGGTCACAATCAACTCACTCATCTTTGACACAAACAGTGATGGGCAGGCCACGCCCATCCTTACTGCTTTCTTTCTTTAGCTGCTTTCTCCCCACTTGGGCACCAAGGACAAAGCAGCCAGCATGGCCTCAGCAGGCATCTAACCAGGGCATCTGCTTCCCCCTTGGAGTGCCAATCTGTGGCCCTTGGTGTCTGAGCTCTTCTCTTGGAGACTTCCTGTCATTTGCCTTGGTAAATGGAATGACCACCTCTTCTCTCCAGGGAAAAGAGGTAAATCGTCTCTCCCCCAAACCCTACAGTTTTCCCAACAACAAGGAATCCACTAAGTCTTACTCTTCTCTCTCCCAAGTCCTTTGGTGTTTGAAGACTGGAAGTGGGGGACAGTCACGTGGTAGGTTCAATTCTGTAGACTTTTTGTACGCCCCAAGGGAGGTGCCTGACCAGTTTTCAACTGCTGTCTTCAGAATACAGGGTTTCATTATTGCACATGTGTTCTCTGTTCTGAGCCCTGGTGCCAAGACTGGGAAAGCCCTGATCAATATCCTGCTACATCACTCCATTTCAGCTGGATCAATCGGCTAGGGTACCTCTGGTTATAAGTGGCAGAGAACTCCACCAAAAGATGGCTCTGGCAGTGAGGAAGTACACTGTCCTCCTCTATCTTGAAAGTTAAGGGAGGAAGCTCTGACTTCAGGTCATATTGATTTCTGACTTTCTAGGTTTCACACTCCACTCTTTTTGCTGGTTGAAGAAATAGTAGATGGAAGAGTTGCAAGGACCTTGTGGAGCCCCATGTACCCAGACATCATTAGCCAGCTTTTATAATTGCTCTAAAAGATACCCTGGAATGTGACCTGGGTCATGTGCTTGTTCCTGACTGTATCACTGGGCTCTAAGACAAATGGTGTCACTCAGAGAACCAGTTGAAATTTGAAAGTAACCTCTCTCCATGCCTCCCCACCTTCTATGGTGTCTGTCAAAGAAGGCCACACCATGTCCAGTAACTTAATCCAACCACATCCACACATAACCTGTGGGCCCTAGGCTTGATATGTGGGCTTGATGATATAATGGAACTATTCCTGTGTAGAGGGGCACCAAGACCAGATATTAAACATTCATGGACTTGAAGTAAGACAGACATGCAATCCAAAGTCTGTTGGATTTCTCTGTTGGAGCAAAGAGCCTCGTATGAGTGTTTAACTTCCCTGATACTCATCTTAGAGCTGAGAATATTGATAATACCTAAGTCTTTGTGTTGTTAAGAGGATATAGTAAAATGTACAGCATACAATTATTATTACATGACACTCGGCACAATTAGGTGCTCATTAAATATTATTTTTTTATTGCATAACACTTCTTCCTTAATGCTCAGAGATCAATACTTTGGAAAAACTTGTGTGGTCTATGCTTGTGAAGAGTGCTCCTTGTACATCCCAGAAGGAGCCAATTTGATACCAATATATCAGGAAGTGGGCAGATTTTACTGCCATTTCTTCTATGATTCTTTGTACATAGCAAGTGCAGGACACAAGTGTGAATGATGGCAGGTGGAGGAGATCTCAGTGTATGAATTGTCTTAATAACTATGTATACACACATGTATCTACGTGCCCATGCATATATGTCTGTATGTATTTGCATGTGTGGGTTTATGCCTGTAACTAGAATGTTCATGCTAGAATTAAGCTAGCAGGGATTCATTGATCATTTCCAAAGAGCAACATAGGATACTTCGGGGTTTCTGCCAAATTTGAGACACCTGTGAATTTAGCAACTCCCCCTAAAACATTACCAAGGCCTTCTATGCTTATATTTGTTCCCACAAAAAGGGGGAAATAGGCAAATTTTTGTTGTGCTGATTAAAGCAAAGCAGTATTGCCCAAATTTCATACTTAAGTAGATTGTAAAAATATTGATAGCATGAATTTGTATTTCTAAAATGCAACAATATTTATTTTTAAATGACACATACAAAACTTGAATTTGAAAGCTTCTTTTTAGAATATCAGCTAGAAACAGAACTTTTTTGTACTCTAAAATGTTATTTTAGGGGAGGGACAGTTAACAATGAAGACAATTTTCCTTAGTATACTATGTGAATTACTTTGCAATGTTTGGTGTATCTACATAGATACAAAATGGAACAACCCATTATTTCAAAATTGAGCTTCCAAATTAGTATTCTGAGAATAATATATCAACTGGCACCCTCTTGTGGAAGTGATTATTTTAGTTATTGGAAAAGAAAATCTTACATAATAGCATTGTGGTGTACCTATAATAGATGTATTTTTCCTCACAATTTTAATGGCTTCAAATTAATCATATGATTTTGTTTATGCATAAAATCTAGGAAAATATTTAACATGCAGTAGAATGCATGTTAAATGCATGCAGATTTCACTGTAAAATTTGTTTTTTTCTTTAAGGATTTTTAGCTGTCCTCTGATTTGATGATTCTAAGAATTTTTATTAGAGCTCTTTAGGTACATTCCACCTTTAGATATATTTCACCTCAAAAAATGACCAGATAAGTACATTACAATGCAAATCAAATGCTTTTTACCTGCTTTAAACCTATGGCATCTCTATCTGTGTATTTTTTTCCTCTACCTTCTGTCCTGCCAAAAGTTCTTGGGATGGCTCTTCCCCAGGGATCATTTCTGATCCAGATCTGAATGAACTTTGCCTAGGCGGGACACACTCCAGGAACCTTAGTTGTCACCTCCACATTTTAAATAATAGGTCACCTTTGCCATATGTCAATGTAAAAGGAAGAATAGTGTTACTTGTCCAAGATTGAAGTCGTTCTTGGGCTGTATAGAGTGCTCTGGTATTCAAGGAAAGGGTAGTTGACTTCCCAGTAGGCATATGGCAGAATGTGCTCAAGTTCAGTTGGTTATTTGAACTCTGTAATCGTCATAGTTTTTTCCTTTAGAGGACTCTAAAGTTTTCCTATTTAATCTGATGCCCAGCCCCTCTGAATGAACTCATTTCTTCAGTTATTCCTCTTCAGTCCTAAGACAGTCATGAAAGATTGAATCTAGTTCTTGCAGCATTGATCTGCACCTTCCTCTGGACTTAGTCTTTCAAGAAAACCCTCAGAATTTTCAAAAGGACATTCAAAGTGCACATTAATCAAGGGAATGCACTATACCAGAGATATGAGACCATTTCACCATTAGTTTAAAATAGTTACAAATAATCAAGGAATAACTAGATCATCTTAGCAGGAAACTGTCAAATACAGCTCAGGGTGGAATACTGCTATGTGGGTGGTGTAGGAAGTGGAGGTGCTCACACTCAAGGGAAGCAGGGGAGCCTCCCCAGGGTAAAAGACAACATGTGAATTTTAGGGTACAGAGGACCCAAATTTAAATTCGGGCTCTCTGCCTTACTACATGAATGGCCCTCTGCCAGTGTCAGAGTTCCTTTCATCTAGAAAATAAGAGTGATTATTGTACTTACCTCAGATCTTGTAAGAAATAAATGGCATAAATATGAGAAGCACAGAGTATGGTGCTTGGCACACAAAAAGCTCTCAAAAACGCTATCTTTTCTTATTGAAGAGAAATAAAAGCTGAGGTCAGGAAGGGTCCTTGACATTTAAGGATTTAATAGGTGAAGGGTGGCAGATGACATACTAAACTACAATTTCTTGTATATAATTGTGTCAACTGATTATCCACGGTAGTTTTTCCTTATAAATCAGGTATGAATTTTACCCATATCTCCACCTGCCCTAAAATTATTACAATATTTTTCCTTCTAGTTGCTTATTGATTGGAACCCATTTTAATATCTCAGCATTTGGATTCACACAGCGTAAGTACTCTTAGCTGACTTGGAATTATATATCTGTAGGTACAGAATGCTTTCCTTTACCTTCTTTGCCTTTGTGTTAAGAATATCTCTGAAAGCTGATAGCAGAAAACATTTAGAAAGCAAGAGCATCTGGTCCCACAGCGGCCTTGATAGCCCAAAGTCAGTTATGGGTTAGGTCAGTTCTACAAACTGGGTGACTACAGCTTAAGTTAGGAATTCATTTCTGAAGACCTAGCAGCATTCAAATGATGCACAATGTAAGTCAAATTCTATTGGAGGATAGTATTTGCTATTATTTATTAAAGTGGTGCCACCACGTGGTAAGAGCAAAAATAGCATGCAGAGAACCAGTTAGGAGAATTAGCAATTTCTTTTTAACTTTTTAAAATTTTTATTGTTTTATTTGTTATAATTGGTTATACATGACAGCAGAATGCATTTCATTTCATTGTACACGAATGGAGCACAACTTTTCATTTCTCTGGTTGCACACGATGTAAAGTAGCACCATTTATGCAATCATACATGTACCTAGGGTAATGATGTCCATCTCATTCCACCATCTCCCTTTGCCCAATCCAAAGTTCCTCATTCTTCCCATGCTCCCTATCTCCATTATGGATCAGTGTCCACTTATCGAGAGAACATTTGGTCTTTGTTTTTTTGGGATTGGTTTACTTTGTTTAGCATGATATTCTCCAACTCCACCCATTTACCTGCAAATGCCATAATTTTATTCTCTTTTCATGATGAGTAATATTCCATTATGTATATATACCACAGTTTAATTATCCATTCATCTATTTAAGAGCATCTAGATTGGTTCCACAGTTTAGCTATTGTGAATTGAGCTCCTATAAACATTGATGTGGCTGTGTCACCATGTATGCTGACTTTAAGTCCTTTGTGTATAGACCAGGGAGTGGGAGAGCTGAGTCAAATGGTGGTTCCATTCTAAGTTTTCTAAGGAATCTCCATACCGCTTCTTATTAACTTTTAATTGACAGATTTTGATAATTTGATTAAGTTCATTTTCATTCA
The DNA here is from genome assembly GCA_028644305.1 of Xerus rutilus. Lineage (NCBI taxonomy): Eukaryota > Metazoa > Chordata > Mammalia > Rodentia > Sciuridae > Xerus > Xerus rutilus. The sequence goes on along the minus strand of CM053405.1, from coordinate 35,642,923 downwards.
TTTATAATTCTTTTAAATATTGCACAGACTAGATTTTAATACTGATTTATGGTTGGATGACTTTAAATGCATGTAATTCAAATGTGCATCAAAGGCAATAGTCCTATAATTAAATCCTTGTGATCAGAAATTAATGTGGAAACCAAATGACAAAATGAACTTCTAAAAGCTAAGGGAAATGTGAGAAAGTCTGCCCTTGTGTAATGTTTAATAAGCACTGGAGGGATTGGGGTTGTAGCTCAGTGGTAGAGTGCTTGCCAAGCACGTGCAAGGCACTGAGTTCCATCCTCAGCACCACATAAAAATAAATACAATAAAGGAATTATTTCCTTCTACAACTAAAAAATGTTTTACAAATAAGAATTGGATTGCTTTGCTTAGTTTGGAACTTTGCTTAATAATCTGATTGACTCCCTGAGCAAAAATAAACATATAATATGCTAAGAGAATTAACCAGCATTAAAAACATAAAGGTGCTGGGCACAGTGGTGCATGCCTGTAATCCCAGTAGCTTGGGAGGTTGAGGCAGGAGGGTTGCAAGTTCAAGGTCAGCCTTAGCAACTTAGTGAGGCCCTAAGCAACTTAGCGAGACTCTGTCTCAAAACAAGATATAAGAAGAGCTGAGGATGCCGCTCAGTGGTTAAGCACCCCTAGTTCAATCTCTAGGACCAAGAAAAAAAAAAAAGTTAAAAACATAAAGGTGGCCAGGCTTATCCCAGCAGCTCAGGAGGCTGAGGCAGGAGGATCACCAGTTCAAAGCCAGCCTCAGCAAAAGCAAAGTACTAAGCAACTCAGTGAGACCCTGTCTTTAAATAAAACACAAAATAGGGCTGGGGAGGGGCTGGAGTTATGGCGCAGTGGTAGCGTGCTCGCCTAGCATTCAGGAAGCACTGGGTTCGATCCTCAGCACCACATAAAAATAAAATAAAGATATTGTGTCCACCTACAACTAAAAAATAAATATTAAAAAAAAGTAGGGCTGGGGATGTGGCTCAGTGGTTGAGTGCCCCTGAGTTCAATCTCTAGTACCTGCCTTCAACAAAAAATAAATAAATAAAGATGGTGTTTTGTGGTCTATATGGAAAATGGACCACATGGTAATTTAAACAAAAATGAAGAAATTTCAATAGCATACATTCTGGATGTATGGGGGACAGGGAGAGAAAGATCAATGGATGAGAGATTAATGAACACTTGGAAGAAGAGCAGCTGGAGGAATGGCATGGAGCAAGATGTTGTTTAGAGTTTTTTTTTTTTTTTTTTTTTAAAAAAGGATACAATTTAAGAGGCTTAATTACATCTCAGAAATCTGGACCTGGAGCTAAAGCACAATGGTGTGTGGGAGTGAGTGCGCACGGCTGAAGGGAAGAGCTTTAACTTCAGATCCATACCTAAAACAGGTGACTCCAACTTCTCAGCCACTACCTCTCTATACACACAGGGCTTCCGGTCGCCAAACCTTATGCCACAAGAAATAAACTGAAATGTGTCTCTTTGGCTTTTAATCCAAAATGGTAGGGGAAAAGCTTATTTTCTGGTCAAGACAGAGGCATGTGGACAGGACTTACCCTTCCAATTGAAGTAGCTAAAAACCTGAACAAAGCATGTGAGCGGGCAGTTCTCAGGATGTAGAACATCAGGCAATGAAGAACAGTGGCTCCAAGAGATGGGTACAAGTGAGGAAGACATTCTGATTTATTGTCTGGAGAGAATTTCCAGTCAGTGGCACAGGAAGGGGAAACCCAGATAGGAACCAGCAGTCTCTTTGAGTTAAGAAGAGGAGAGGCTGAGGAGTCAGGTGAGCTGGATTACTAGGGAGGGGAGACCTGGACAGGGAGGGAACTCTGGAGACCTGCCAAGGGTCCCTGTTAAGTATCCATTCACATATTGACCAACATGTGTGTGAGGAAGTTACTCAGGGCCATGGAAAGAGCCACTGTACATGGTCAAAGGAAAAAATCCACAGAACTCACAAGTCCAGGATGAGTGTCTGTTCCCCAGCTGACAGGCTGACAGGCTGACAGGGAAACTTTATAATTCATAGGACATCGGGTAGAGTATTCTGAAGAAGTCTTGGAGATATTCACCCTAGACTAAACAGTAGTGTGGTCCTGATTAACAAAACATAAAATGTTTCTAAGTAACTACCCTATGATGCACGCCTGTCATCCAGGCGGCTTGGGAGGGTGAAGCAGGAGGATGGTGAGTTCAAAGCCAGCCTCAGCAATGGTGAGGCACTAAGCAACTCAGGGAGACCCTGTCTCTAAATAAAATACAAAATAGGGCTGAGGATATGGCTCTGTTGTCAAGTACCCCTGAGTTCAATCCCTGGTACCAAAAAAAGAATATTTATAAGAATGCAAAAAATATCCTCCTTTGCAAACAAAGCAAAATTCACAATGTTGAGAATCTAGTAAACCCCACGAAGTTTGCAAACTCTTTTAGTTAGATTTTCACTACTGTGTTCAAAAGACCTGATAAGAACAATTTTAGAGGAAATTTTTACTTGGGGTTCACGGCTTCAGAGGTCTCAGTCCATAGATAGTCAACTCCATTGCTCTGTCAGAGGTGAGACAGAATATCATGGTGGTGGGAGGGTGTGTGGTCGAGGAAAGCAGCTCAGAACATGATCATGAGGAAGCAAAGAGACTGCCTCTGCTCACCAGAGACAAAATATAAACCCCAAAGGCATACTCTCAATGACCCGTCTCCTTCAGCCACACCCTACCTGCCTAAATACCCAGTTAATTCATTCAACTGAAATAATGCACTCATTAGGTTAAGAATCTCATAACCTGATCATTTCACTTTTAAACTTTCTTGCATTGTCTAATAAATGAGTTTTTGGGGAACAACTCATAACTAAACCATAACACAAAGAAACAGAAAAAATATGACCTATAAAGATGATAAAATCAGTTAAACAAATCCACCCAGACATGTCTTAGTTGACAGAATTCTTAGACAAGACATGAATTTTTTTTTAAAGACTCAAATTAAGTTTTTAAGGATAAAAATTCAAATGTTTGAAATAAAAAATATACTGGATCTTATTAATGGTAAATTAGACATCACAGAAAAGATTAGTAAAGATGAAGACATATCAATAGAAACTATACAAAATGGAACATAGAAAAAAATTGGAAAAAAAAGGTGAACAGAGCATTAGTGGTCAGAGGGACAACTTCAGGTGGCCTTCCATATGTGTGATTGTGAAAGGACAAGACCTGCGCCATTTTGCAATTCTGGGCCTTTGCCCTAACCCATTAGCCCCTGCCCAGTTCCTGAAACATACTTAACAGCACACTGCTTTGGCACCAGTGAGTCATTTCGCAATCTGGGCCAACCAATCAGGAAATTAAGCATTGGGCCCACCAGAGCCAAACCTATCAGCCTAAAGGTTAACTGACCTCATGTTGACAACACTCACCCTTACCCAATCCTGTAGGGACAAGACCACTGTCCCCCTACACGTGCTTTCCCTTACCCAATCATGTAACGCCAAGGCATACTCCCCTGCTTGCGATTATAACCCATAAAACTCCCTGCTCCCCTAGACCAGGGGCCACACCTCCCTACCCGCTGCGTTGGTGGTGTGCGAGGTCCCTGCTCGAGCTTGAAATAAAAGACCCCTTTTGTAATTGCATCGGGATCGGACTCCTGGTGGTCTCTGGTGGTCTCCTGAGTCTGGGCATTACAACTGTAATCCCCATATGAAATAAAGGGGTGGGCGGGAGATAAATTATTTAAATAAATACAGTAATTCAATGCCTGAACATCTAAATTTGATGAAAACTGTAAGCCCATTGTTTTTCAAAGCCCAAGAACCTAAGCACAAAAATCATGAGGGAAACTATACAAAGGTTTATCTTATTCAAGCCACTTGAGCACGTGATGAAGAGAAACCATTAAAAAGTAGGAGAGGGAAGAAGGTACATTCTGTGGAGAGATAAGTAGAGCAGCAAAGATAGGGTAATAGAAGAGGCAATGAAAAACAGATTGTAGTGGAACAACATCTTTTAAGTACCTACAGGAAAAAAAAAACAACAACTGACAACCTAAAACAACTGGGTTTTGCTATTGGATTCAGTGTTCTATATGTCAATTAGATCAAATAGGTTGTTTATGCCTATTTGATAGATCTTCTATATGCCTACTAACTTCTGTATGCTTGTTTGTCAGTTACAGATAGACATGTATTAGAATTCCCAATTATGATTGTGGATTTGTCTATCTTTGCTTTTAGTTCTGTTAATATTTGCTTTAAATATTTCAAAGCCTTGTTATACAGTACATACTAATTTAGGGATGTTATACCCTCACCTTGACTTGGCCCTTTTGTTAGGATGTAATGCCACTCTTTATCTCTTATAATACTTCTTGCCTTAAAAAATAGTTCACTCTTGGTGAGCATTGTGATACCAGCTTTCTTTTGGTTAGGGTTTGCAACATCTTTCTCTTTCATCTATGTATTTTCAATCTGCCTGCTGTGTTCTTTTTTTTTTTAATATTTTTTTTTAGTTGTTGATGGACCTTTATTTCTTATTTATTTATATGTGGTGCTGAGGATCGAACCCAGTGCCTCACGCATGCTAGGCAAGCGCTCTACCACTGAGCCACCACCCCAGCCCCTGCCTGCTGTATTCTTAAATACGATTTCCCTGTATCAGGATTTGAAAAATGCTTTCAAAGAGAAAGCTGGGATGAATGTGAGGTTCAACACATGGGCATTCCTTCTTTCAAGACTTTGCTATCTGAAGCCTGAAGACATTTGTTATATCTTTCTAGCTTTCTTTTCTCTGTAAGAAAGCTGAAATCTAGCTACTGGATCATGACCAGAACTGGAATTGTTCTACCTATTCTCTAGCTTCCAACATTTTTCTATTTTTCTCTCTCCTAGTCTTCTCATCTTTGTGCATTTTTCTCCTTTAATCATATTTTTTTTTCAGAGGGAGAAGGCATAAACTTTAATATCAGCTTATCCTGCCATGTTTAATCAGAAATTATCATCAGTGCTGTACCGGAGTTTTGCCAGAGATTGCACCTTACAATAATTGCTTATCTTCTTCCCTCTCCCCATTTACCTCCCACTTTCCTGCCAATGGGGATTTCCTTCATAAATCACTTGCACATGGATCCTAATATCTGGGAGTATTTCCTGGGAGATCAAACCTAAGATAATTTAGTAATCCTTATATTTAAATTAAATGTATTTATGTTCTCTAATCATAGTTTCCATGACTAAACTTGGTTGTATATTGAAATGGATACAGTGATTGATACTGCTCTTTTTTTTTTTATAATGGCTTTACTTTTATTTCCTGTTTGATTATATTTTTTACAAGAAATGTTTGGTAAGATAGTCTTACTTGTTATATAGTTCCCAAATGATTTCATATTTGCCATTGCCTTTATAGTTGAATGCCAACAGGTCTGAATGTAAGACGTTTTAGGATCAGCTTTCCTCTCAGTATTTTGTATATAACATTCCGTATCTTCCAATGTTAAATGTTATGGTGAAGAAATCACAAGATAGTTCAATTTCCTTCTGTGTGTAAATATTTTTTGTTTAGTTTTCCTAGATAGCAGAATAAATTTTGTTCTTAAAATTCAGTAAAGACCAAGAAATATTTCATTGTCCATTGGTGCTTTAGATTTTATTACAATACACTATGTCCTTAGAATACATAGTGAATTCATCCTTGTTTTTTTTTTTTTTTTTGAAAAGTTGTATTCTACTACAACTTAAAATTGATGTCATGTCCCATTTGTTTATTCTTATTCAGGGACATAGATTATTTGTTTGGGGTCTCTATATATTTACTCTATATTCATTATGTTTTCCTGTAAATGTTTAACCTCTGTGTTGTTTTTCTGTGTCCTTTATAATTGTCTCTAGTGTTTCCTCCAGACCTGCAGTTCAGTAAATAGCCACCAGCAACAGGTAGCTATTTAAATTTGAATTATTTAAAAATGCAAAATCATTCAAATTCAACTCCTGGACCTGCACTAGTCACATTTCAAGTGTTAAGCAGGCACTTGTGGCTATGGTGTTGGATAGCACAGCGACAGAGCATTTCCATCATTTTAGAATGTTCTAGTGGAAGTGCTTCTCCAGAGCCATAGTTAAGCCTCTACTGTTTGATGTTGTCTTTTTCTTATTAACTTATTGTTTGGTTCTGTAATGGTATCATGTTAGTTCTCAGTATTTTCTTATAATATTTTATTTCTATTTTGTGGTTTTGTGTTATCTTTGAAATCTTCTCATACAAATTTGTGTCCTTATACAGTAGTTTTCTCTTCTCCATGGGGGATACATTCCAAGACCTCCAGTGGATGCCTGAAACCGCAAATAGTATCAAACCATGTGTATACATACACACACACACATTTTTTCCCTATATATACTTATGATAAAGTTTAATTTATACATTAGGCACAGCAAGAGATTAAGAACAACTAATAATAAAATGGAATAATTATAGCAATACTATAATTAAAATTTTGTAAATGTAGTCTTTCTCAAACTATCTTATTGTAATGTGATCATCATTCACTGTTGTGAGATGATACAGTGTCTATGTGATGAGATGGAGAAGAGTGAATGATGTAGGCTTTGTGATGTAGCATTAGTCTATTGTGTAAGATACCATGTCAATCTAATAACCAGGAAGGCTACTAAGTGATGATGGGTAGGTAGCACATACAGGGTGAATATGTTAGTGTAGATCCCTTCACATCCCTGGCACGGTGACACAGGATAGAATAAGATTTGATAAAACTATTCAGAATGAGGTACAATTTAAAACTTAAGAATTATTTATTTCTGGAATTTTCCGTTTAATTTTTTTGGGCTGCAGTTGACCATGGGTAGCTGAAATTACAGAAAATGAGATCATGGATAAGTGGGAACGATGCTAAACCTTCTCACAGTGTAAAAAAAGCTGAGGTATTTTCTTTTGGGTAAAGGGTTTGCATTCTACTGTAACACTTTTTCATCCATTATTTGCATGCTGTGTTTTTTTTCATATTCATTTTTTATTTTGGGCTGAAATATATTGCCCTTCTAATGCCTGCTTATAATTTGTTTTCTGTTTATTTATCATTTCTCTGAAACTTAACATGCAAAGATTTACCTGACTTTATTTATGCTAATTATTATGTGGCTCAGTTCTCCCTCCTTTCCTGTCTTTCTCCTTACTTTTTGAGTTTTACTGCAAAGTTTAGAAAGATGCCAAGTTGACTCACCTCCTATTTTTGTGAATAATTTTACTGGGACAGAGCCATGCTCATCCACTTTACTTATTGCCACTGACTGTTCTCATGCTGCAATAAAAGAGTTGGGTAGCTGTGACTGAAGCCACATGACTTGATAAGTCCACTCTATACAGTCTGTTCTTTTACAGAAAAGTTTGCTCATGCTTGAATTTGTAAAACCTGCATTAGTCAAAATGGGTTCATTTTTCTCTTTGCAGTTTTATTAAAGGTCTTCAGCCTAGGTTCAATTTGTGTCTTTGTCAGTTTGAGCTGACACAGAAAGGTAGAGTCACTCCTTGGCATCCCCAGGGAATGGGTTCCAGGATCCCCATGAACACACAAATCAATAGATGCTCAAGTCCTTTATATAACACATAGAATTTACATAGAATTATATCCTCTTATGTATTTTAAATAATCTCTAGACTATTTATTAAAACTAATACAGTATAAATGTCATGTAAATAGTCATCTTACTACATTGTTTAGGGACTAATGATAAGAAAAAAGTCTGTACACATTCAGTATACATGCCATTTTTGTCCAAATACTTTCAGTCAGCAGTTGATTTAATCCACAGATGAAGATACAATTATGGGAAAGTTGAATGGATTATAGAATGGTTGGCTTATAAACAATAAAAATTTATTTAGTTCTGGAGGTTAGAATTCTGAGATCAGGCTGGCAGCATGCCTGGGTTCTGTTGAGGGGTTTCTTCCGCGTTGCAGACTAACAACTTCTTTCTATATAACCACATGATTGAGTGAGTTAGCTCTCTAGGTTCTCATGTATAAGGGCACTAACAATCCCCCCTCATGACCTATTTCCCTTCCAGATGCCTACCTTCAAATGTCACCAGTTTGATAGTTAGAATTTCTATATACATGGAGGTGGTAGGGAGACATACAGTGTCTATATATTTTAACAGTTTATAGATTGTTAAAATGCCAGGAGTATCTACATTATATTCTGAGATAAACCTGGGATTCAGATCTTCCTCAATCTCTAGTGGTATTTGAATCTCTGGAGGTTTTGCTAGTTTTAAGGAGAGGTATCCAGCTTGTGTTTGTGTCTTGTATTTGGGTATCAACCATTTCTACTGCCAAAGAACTGAAAGGTGTGTGAAAGGTGTATTCAGCTTCCTCACTGATCACCTTTAAGACCAGGATTTCATCTGAGCTATCTCCCAAGGATCTGGGCTCAGCCTCTTCCTTTACATGCAACTGCTGTTGATGTCTCTTTATTTCTGAGTTGGGTAGATCTTCTATTTATGAAGATTTGTGCTTGACCAACCACTTTGGTGAAACTATCAGGTTTTGCTTTCCTTAAATCTCCTTCTTAAACTTCTGGAAAGTCAGTGTAACGAGCTTTCTAGAACCTACAGCATGATCCTTAAAAGAGCCTTGGTTTTCATTGGCTAACAACTTCAGTGTGGTGTATTTCTTTTACTTTGAATGTCTTGCATATATCAATGTGCATATCTTATATTCTAGAGATATTAAATTTTTGGAGCCATATTCCCTCTTCTGTCTTAAATTAGAAGATTGCATATCAATTTTAGAAAATGATCAATGGAGAATCTCTTGGCAAAAAGCTATTTTGTAGCTACCTACTTTCTTTGTCAGGTGTAGGATTTGCGATTGGAACAACTAACCACAAGGGGGAGTGCTTCTTTGGCCTAAATTTTCTTGAATACACTAACAAGAATATAGCTTTTATACTGGGGTTTGCTTTTGTAAGAGATCAAGGAATAAAATTATACAAAAAAGACACGTTTCAATAGTCTCATTCAGTCACAAAACTGACTCAATAATATTTTCTACACTCACAAAGTACAAAGCATTATGAACCACTGTTCATTGATACTATGTTATATTTTGTATTTACAAGTCATTTGTATAGAAGAATGCTTGAAATTCTGGGTGATAAGAATAAGAGGCATAAATAAGATGCATAAGTCTAGATGGATTTATGTTGCACTAGGCAATAACTACTGGATCATCTATTTTTCAAAGAACAATTTAAAACCTACCCCAAATACCTTAAAGACAGTAGTCCAGTGCCTAGAATTCACACCAAAAATTCCTCTGAAATGTTTTCACTGCTTATAAATTCTGTTACATTTAAAAGTAAAGAGTTGTTTATAAGCTGAGACTTAAAAATCTACACCTTATATTTCTAAACATATAACATGTGATTATAGTGCTCAACCTGCTTAAAGTTACTGATGCTAAGTAGCATTTCATGAAGAGTTCCTGACAATGTGTTAAGGATTAGATACTATTTAGTAGGTGATAAATGATGGCAGGAAGTGTTTGGATGAAAATGAAAACAGGATTTGGTTAATATTTATGCTAAGATAACATAAAATATTTAGATTTTAAGAAGGCATGAACTGAGCAGATAAGTTGGATTTTAGAAATCAGATTATAAAAAGATTCTCATTTTAAGCTCAGTTCAGTTGGAGGTTGAGCTGTAGCATGAAAAAACAGAATTAATGGTGGCAAGTAAGTAATTGTGCTGTTTTAATTGGGTAGGAAAAAATAAGCCCTTCCCCAAACTGTTACCTATTTGTTAAAAAATTGATAGAAAAATCAAACAATGAATTGTGATTCTTCTAGGCATTTCTAGGAAAAATTATTTTTTCAGGAAAGATCTTTCTGATCTTTTAATGAGCCTTTTTGTAAAGGTCTAAAATGTTCCTATATTTCTAGTCTCACAGAATTGTCTTTTTTTTTTAATCTGAAAATAAAATGAAAATGGTTTTTGAAAAATTTATTCTTGTCTAAAACCAAATGGGATTTCTTTTGGCAAAAATAATGGAGTGAATGGTAACCTCAACTATGTTTTTAATCATAAATTATTACTGATGTGTAATAAATACTGCTTCTAAAGTTGTTATATTATTCCTAAAATAGTGTATTATCTTCTCTTCTGATCATTCACTGGTTTAATTAATGAATTTATAATTAAAATGAAACCAAAACCTTTGAAATAAGAGGGAAATTTTCTGGTGTCAGTCTTTTTTGCATGCCCACAAATTATAAATAGGGATATTTATTCATTTATTTAAAAGAATTGTTCCATATACTGTTTAATGAACAAAAGGCATAAACAGGAACTTCATAGAGAAATAAAAGGGGCCAATAAAAACATGAGAAGATTCTCCTAATAAGTGAGAAATGCAAATGAAGTAGGACTATATTATCAATAATAGCCAAGGATTTTCTTCTTTTTCTGTGTTATTTACTTGAATTTATCAAAAACAAATAACTGAAGAGAAGCTGATGGATAGAATTACAGATCATCAGATTATTATTCTTAATCTTAAAAATATCCTTCTAAAACAAAGAAACCAGTTTATGGAAAATATTGAGAAACTTGAATCAGTGTTTTATAAGTACATGTTCCAATTTTGGGCAATTCTCATAAATATTTTTAAATAATAAATTTTACTATTCTGATAGAATTTACATTTTCTTTCACAACCATAATCCCACAATTAATTTTTTTATATTTGAATGAATTAAAATCTCAATGTGCTTTCTGTTTTTACCGTTAATGTCTTTATTACTTAACTACTTGTTTTTACAACCGTCTTGACTGAGTAAACTTTTTGCTCAAGAAGAATGTTTGTTTCTTTGCTTTTTGTCTTTGCTCCTCTGGGTATTGAACTTAGGGCCAGGAGTGTGCTGGGCAAGCACGGTATCATTGAGCTACAACCCCAGGCTTCCAAGGATTTTTAAGAAAAGAGTTCTTGAATATTGCATCCTCTGAGTTTCTGCAGGATTAGGTGTATCAGCCTCTGGCCTTTATAAACACTGATTTGTCTGCATGTTTTTGTACTTACCTTTTTTTTTTTTTTGGCTATTGCACACACTATTCTCTGTCATTGGATGCCATCAAGGGTTCTAAGGTCACTGTCATCTTTCCCTTGTTTTTCGGCATGGATGTGGATGCAATTCTTCATTCTTAATGTTTAGCAATTTTACCAGGAAAAACAATATGTATTAATCAGTGCTCATCAATTTTTCCTGCGATGAGCTTCTACCTGTTATCATCAGTCTCACTTCCCACCACCTCCTTCCTTGCCCAGGGTACACTCGCCTTGCAAACTATTTTTCCTTCCGCGAACTCATAATGCTGCTTTATATACCTGTGACTCGGCACAGGTAAGCGAAATGTCCTCACTCTCATCCCCACTCGGTCAGGTCATTTGCTTCTACAAGTCTAGCAGATTTAGCACAAACATCTCGGTGACACTTCCTTACAGCACACGTCTCAGGTGACCCAGACACATATCCCTTCTAGTCCCAGGAAATGTAACATATGTGTCTAGTAGTATACGTGGTACACGGAGTCACCATTAATGTTTAAGACTCTCCGTCCAGGATCGTAAAGTCCAAGGACAGGGCCACTTACCTCGGCTAACTAAGCAATTTAAAGCAGAGTCCTTGTTGGAAGGAAGTTGGGAATGAATAACATGAGGGCTATATTACTGAGAAGCTAGTAAGCAGTAACTACCAATCTGATATGGTTCGAATACTCTGATAAGGTAATGCTCTAAGTTTGTAAGAGACACTGATCATAAACTGAAGAGCGGCACTGAGGTGTCAAAGCGAAGCCTAAAAGTGAACCTGAATTCTGCTGGGTTATGGCAAGTGTTCGGCAGGTACAGCGTCTGCTCTGCTGCACCATGATCTCCCTCCGGAGAGAAGGTCATGTATCGTCCCCTCTCTTACCACGTTCACACCTATTCTTCTCGGGAGAAAGCTAAATGTTTTGTAGAGCAGTCAGCAGCAGGAACTCGGGCGCTAGAGCGGGGAACAGCGGGGGCGGAGCTAGTTGTGCGCATGCTCCGTTGCGGGGCGCCCTCCGGCTGCGCCTGCGCCCTCAGTCGGCCAGGCTCCGCCTCGGCCGTTCCAATTTGAGCAGAGAGTCCCCGGCGGGATGGTGCCGCGGTGCCAGGTAAGGGTGGAGAGTGTGCGAACGAACTCGCGGGGATGCCGCGCTCTCCTGGACGTGTCTGCCTCACCTCTCCCTTCTGCGGACCCCTGAATCAGGCTGACCTTCCTCCTTCCCTCACTCCCAACGCACGCCCACCTTGGCCTGCGCCTTGGGACCGGGGCCGCTATTGCCGAGGTGGTCCCTTTTTTGGGGGAGGGGGTGGCTCCTGCCACCCCAACACAAGTCAAGTCTACTTCACGAACTGTGGGTATACAGATCACGGCGTTCAGGACCCGTTCATTTCTGAAGGCGCCTGAACCTTTTTTACGGCCCTTTTCTCAGATTATTACTTTGGCCAAGATACATCTTTAACTTTTAAAAATGCACTTAAGGATTCTTGGAAAGAACTACGCCTCACCCATGGATTTACAATCCCTGGATCGTTTGCAAAATCTGTCAATATTTCGTGCTGAGTTACAGGTGGGCTATACTTCGTCAGATCCCTTAGTACCGGGCCTATTGCACAGGTTTGTCTTAGGAAATACCAGTTTATCCTCTATTGCAAACCTACTTGCTTTTTATAAACGTCAGGATTTGTATGTTGCATAACTTGATCCTTGGTGGCGGCTGGATCCGTGTAACGTAGAATGAAATCAAAGGTCATTTGACAACCTTGAAAACAGGCCATTTGTTGATTCAGTCATGTATTTGTGTAATTCATTTCAACTCAGACATTTGTTCAGTGTGAAAAAAAATGATTAAATTTTATGTCAACTGAATACAGGCTCAATGTTTTCTAAGGAGACTTACTTAGGATTCTAATTATGACATGCTTAAGTTTGTAAAAACAAAGCCAAAAACCATTCAGAAATTATTGAGTTGTGTTTAAAACATAAAAATTTTTCAAAATTTGAACTTGTAGATATGCTGCTTTTTAATGGGTTATTTATTTTTTTCTAACATAAAAGTTATCTTTTATTAAAATAATTCATTTGGAAAATGAAAAAACATCAGTGTGGGCCGTCAGAAAAGAACTATGAATTATTATTAAAATCATTTTCTTTCCTTTCAGGTTGAAGTATTATATTTTGCAAGAAGTGCTGAAATAGCAGGAGTTCGTTCAGAGACCATTTCCGTGCCACAAGAAATAAAAGCATTACAACTGTGGAAAGAAATAGAAACTCGGCACCCTGGGTAATTAAAAATTTGTAGAATGCATGTGATTCATACTTCTTAATATTGTAAAATGTAAATGTTTCAAAAAATTATTATGTAAATATAATGTAAGTGATAAAAGTAAAAATGGTTAATTTTGATTTCCATGTATAATATCAAAAAGGATTTTTAGTTATATTTTTCTGGAGCTACTCCTGAAAACTCTAGTATTTAGAAATGCACAATTCTTTAAGGAAAGTTAAAGATAATTTCCTAAAAAGACAGTGAACTGGCATACTACCAGAAGGACATGGTTATGTAATCTGTAATTATTTTCATAATGTACAATTTTAACAAAATATAGGTTCTGCATTCTTATAACACTAAGTGAAAATTTTATTATTGTTTAAAAACATGTACTGTAATCTTTTTTGTCCTTTTCCTCTCGTTAGAACATTCAAAATAGAAATTTCTAATATTAAAAGAAAAATGAGTCACCACAAACTCTAAATGCTACTGGAACTGAGTTTTGCAATATTTGATTTATTTTCCCAGGTTCTTGAAAACCAATAATTTTACTGATGCCATTCTTACCTCAAATCTTTTTTGGAAGAAAAAATGAAAGGGACTTATTTGATGATTTTCTGGGAGTATTAATAGTGCCACTGAATTCTGTGTAGACTTGGAAGTCCTAGGGCTATGTAAAAAAAAGACTCCATGGGGCTGGGAGTGTTGCTCAGTGGTAGAGTGCTTGATGAGGCCCTGGGTTTGATCCTCAGTAATAAACAGTAAACACAAAGACTGGACATTGCATGTTCAAAAGGAAATCTCCCTTTCTTGATTTCCTAAATTGCCCTTAAATGCTGTAACAATCAGTGAAATCAATGAGTAGCCTCTGTACTATTTTACCCTTTAACCGGCCTCTGGGGAGAAACCTGATCTTATGGGAAACTTCCTAGTTACACCTAGTATACTTAGACCAAAGACTGATGGAAAGCCCATGTCCTGATTAGCACACTTTTCTTTTGACCTGGTTTGAATGTTGCCACTACTCCAGTTTTTGTTTATTTACAATATTTATTAAAGAGTTGTTGTCATTTTAGTGTGTTCTTTGCAATGAATAAGTGAGTTCTTCAGCGGTTAGATCCTTTTTCCAAAGAGTATGAGTTAATTAGTAACTTCATAGGTAATGTTTCATACAGTAATATTTATGCAGTGTTTTTAATTATAGCTGAAGAGATTTGATGTCTGTCACACCTTGAGGCTTCTCACCAGACTTTTTCTCCTTCAGATTGGCTGATGTTAGAAATCAGGTGATATTTGCAGTTCGTCAAGAGTATGTGGAGCTGGGAGACCAGCTTCTCTTCCTTCAACCAGGAGACGAAATTGCCATTATCCCCCCCATTAGTGGAGGGTAGCGCTTTTGAGCCATCTAGGTATGTGAGATTTGTTTTTCTTAACCAGTCTTCTGGGGGAGGGGTTAAACAGGATAATTTGTATATGGTTTGTCGTTACAGTATATTCTTTGTAATCCCACCGATCTTTTCTTTTTTCTTTTTTTGGTACTGGGAATTGAATCAATTCAACCACTGATCCACATCCCTAGCCCTTTTTATTTTTTAATTTGAGACAGAGTCTCCCTAAGTTGCTTAGGGACTCACTAAGTTGTTGAGGCTGGCTTTGAACTTGTGATCATCCTGCCTTAGGCTCCCAAGACACTGGGATAACTGGTGTGCGCCACCACACATGGTTTGTACCACTTTTTTACTGATGCTATAGCTCTTTCTTGGTACAGTTTTAAATACTTCTGTACCATCCTTGTATCAACTCTATTTTAAGCAGTTTTTTAAGCAGTTTTCATGTGATCATTATATTCACTTAACATATTTTATTGAGATCTTATGTGTGTCGAGCACAGTGCTAGACTGTGAAGTGTTGATATACATATTTTACTGGTGGAAAAACTGAAATTCAGAGAAGTTAAAAAAAAACTTGCCTTTGGTCACATTATCTAATAAGTGGCAGAGCCAAATTTGAATTCATATTATTGAACTCTGTACTTTTTTTTTTTTTAAACAAATTTACTTAATGATACTAGATAATAGCTTTTGGGAGGACAGAGAAATGTAGAAAAATTACACAGCTAGAAGGTCAAAGTTCACTGTGCCTGAAAAGAAACCTTACCATTGAGGAAGTATAAAGGAACAGCTTTGTCATTATAGCTTGTGTTGTCAGTGGCTCTGTGATATCTGCTAAATCTTAGTCTTTCTGAGTAAATTAATCCATACTGTAACAGATTGAAGTGTAAGAACATTCTTCAATATAGTGTGAGGTATCTTGCTTCTCTTATAAATAGACAGAATGAAGCTTACTTTATTGTCAACTGAGGTAGAAATGAAGTGGAAATTAAGTCATCCCTGTTTGAAACCTCTTAGGAAAGAACAAAAGACTTGACTTTGATAGGGCTTTTATCCAAAATTAATAATAAACATCATACTCAATGGCAAACCTTGGTTATCTTAGAGAAAGGAGAATGCCAGGACTCCTATTTAATTTTTTGTTCATTTTCCCAAACTTTCTCAGAAGACAGTACCACAAAGAATTGCAGAACCAGTCTGTACAGTAGATTGCCCAGCATGTCTACACTTAGGGACCTTTCTCATACCTGCTATCTGGAAATTCTTTGTTAGATATATATCTCAGTTTTATATGTACACTCTAATCACTATATCGCCATTGTGATTTCAGAAGATTCTAAAATGCTGGTTTTCAGAGCTTGGAATTTATTCAGAACACAATAGACTGCTACTAAAGGTGTGTGTGTGTGTGTGTGTGTGTGTGTGTGTGTTTGTGTGTGTGTGATGAAATGACTATAGGACTATAGCTGCTCTTGGGAAAATTAGAAAGGTTCCTCAAAAGCATTGTATATTATTTGGGTGTTTTTGTCAGGATTTATGTTATGAAATTTTAGAATCTGCTAGCTAGGTTTTAGTGGTCTTGTACAGTAAAATTTGTGAGAGCACAATATGGTTTGGAGCTCATAGACCCTATTTTGGTTACCTATGTTTAAATGTAAGAAAAACGGGTGCAAAAAGCTTCTGTGGCATGTACAGCAGATGAAACACCCTGGAAACTTGTGGCATATGAGTAATTGTACCTTTCAGAAGTTAGAAGGAGATAGGGAAATATAAATTAGATTTACTAAGAGTTCTTTGTAGGGGGAGGTGGGAGGAAGGAAAGGGGAATGGGCATAGTAATGATGGTTGTTTGAGATGGTCATTACTACCCCTGGTGCATGTATGAAGACTCTAATGGTGTGACTTTATCTGGTTTGCAACCAGAGAAATGGAAAAACTGAGCTCTGGTTATGTACTATGACTTGAAATGCATTTAAATAAAATAACTAAATAAAAAAA
>CM053405.1:35570451-35625648 GCA_028644305.1 Xerus rutilus | reverse complement strand
GGGGGAGGTGGGAGGAAGGAAAGGGGAATGGGCATAGTAATGATGGTTGTTTGAGATGGTCATTACTACCCCTGGTGCATGTATGAAGACTCTAATGGTGTGACTTTATCTGGTTTGCAACCAGAGAAATGGAAAAACTGAGCTCTGGTTATGTACTATGACTTGAAATGCATTTAAATAAAATAACTAAATAAAAAAAAAAGAGTTCTTTGTTAGAATTTCAGCACCTTGAAGGGTCTGTAATTTCTCTGAGCCTCCTTTCATTTTTCACTTAAGGGGAAATCTCCAGGATTTGTAATCATATTTCTCAGGGTCTGCAAGTTCCTACTTTGCTGTCTGGCCTCAGGTCATCCTCTCTCCTTTGCTCACTGTGCTTAGGCTTCCTGGTGGTTCTGAATGTGTCAAACTATTTCTTGTTCTAGAACCTTCACATTTGCTGGTCCCTCTGTTTGCCTGGGGACCTGTCCCATTTCATCACGTGGCCGCCTTCATGTCTTTCAGATCTCCTCTTGAAATCTTACCTCTTGAGGGAGACCTTTGGGATCTCTTTTCTCTAATAGCCCCCACACTTTGTCTCAGAACCTGTTTAGTTCCATAAGTTATCCCTATTTATGATTCTTCTTTATTGCTTTGTTTCTTCCCTTGGGATAAAAGCACTCTGAGGACAGGAGCCTGTGATTTTTTTGTGGGGGCGGGTACTGGGGATTGAACTCAGGGGCACTCAACCACTGAGCCACATCCCCAGTCCAAGTTTGTATTTTATTTAGAGACAGGGTCTCACTGAGTTGCTTAGCGCCTTGCTTTTGCTGAGACTGGCTTTGAACTAGAGATCCTCCTGCCTCAGCCTCCACAGCTGCTGGGATTATAGGCATGCGCCATCATGCCTGGCTGAGCCTGCGATTTCTCCCCCTGGTCTGTAACTAATGTCACAGTCTCTGGCACTTAGTGAGTACGTAATACTGTTTGATGAATTAAATGCAAAATACATGCAAAAGACTTTGCACAACACCTGAGGAAAAGGTGTGCAGTTTATTCCTTATTTCCTCTATTATTTAACTGAGGTTGTACCAGAGTGTGAAAGCAACCCGGTTCCTATGGAAGTCACTGTCACAACTGATTTTTTTTGGATAAAGGAAAAGACAGTCTGGGTGTGATGCTTGGTTACGTAGTGGTTAAAGGTGATATGAATGAAGGCAAAGGTGGTAATCTTTCAATTATACCATAATGGGAGATATGGGGAGCAACTGCAGAGTTGCAATAAATAACACATGAGTTGTGCTACATTACAGTGACCATGCTCATGTGAATTCCTGTTTACACGTGTCTGATTCATTAGGATATTTATGAATATAGCAGTTTTACTAAAATTTTACACATGGTTGTTTTTATAACTCAGATCACGTCATGTCTCCTAACACATCTGATGTAATAAAATATAAGTAGAAACAGTCTGTAAGTTGAGGGTTTTGCTTCCACTATTTGTTCTAAGGTTTACTACTATATTATTTCTAGAAAAGATATGGAAGAAATTGAAGAAATATCTAAAGACATAATAAAATTTACTGCTGAGAAACTTTCTGTGGAGGATGTCTCCCAGTTGGTAACATCTCCTCTGTGTGGTGCAATATCCCTGTTTGTAGGTGAGTCGTATTTTCACAACGTCTATACACTGCACATGGCAGTAGCAATCAGTTAGGGCCGTCCCTGTTCAGTATTAATAGTTGGAGGATTTTGAGCAGTAAACCAATATTACCCATTAAAGTAGGTAGAAATTGTTTTAGTGTTCATTTTGTTTAATTTGATAACCTTCAGATTAACCTATATCAAATTACCAGGCATAAAAAGGATAGGATAGAAGTCATTGCTAGGAGAGAAAGTTGTGTATTTTCCAAATGTTGAGTAAAACAGATTCTTGATTATAATTCTATAAACAAAAATATTTTCCTTTTAAATGTCAAATGCTAACTGTTATTCAGAAAAGGAATATAGCCTGTTTTGTCATACAGATGTTTTCAGTAAGCTTGCTTAATCAGTGTTATTTCCTTAACATCTTTGGGATAATTATCTTTTATTTTCCTAATCAAGTTTTGTTCTTAGGAAATTTCAAAGTAATTTTCAGACAAACTGTATGCTATTTATTTACAACTCAAACATAATACTTTTAAATTCTGTTAACGTGCTATTCTGTTGTAGGGGGAAATCTTAATTGTGTGGGTTGTTTTTCTCTGGTTTTCTTTTCCTTTCTTTCATTCCTTTTTTTTTTTTTTTTAGGGACTACAAGAAATAACTTTGAAGGAAAAAAAGTCATTAGCTTAGAATATGAAGCATATCTACCGATGGCGGAAAACGAAATCAGAAAAATTTGTAGTGACATTAGACAGAAATGGCCAGTCAAGCACATAGCAGTGTTCCATAGGCTTGGGTATGATTTTCTTTACCAGTTTTGAAGTTGAGCATGGTTGTTTTCTGTATTTGTGTGAATGCTGATTCTGTAGTCTTTCTTAGGAATCCTGTGTTACTATAAGAGGAAGCTTTGAATATTTTTCTGGAGGACAGTGAAGATAGCTTCCAGGACCTTTAAGTCTACTTATTGGGTTGTAATTTTAGGAGAGTACTCGTTGCTTCTTTTGCTGTAACAAAGTGCAAACATGCCAAGACTTTCAGACCCTGGGGCTAAGTGCCTATGCCAATGTGTGTTAAAGTCCTTGTGATCTTTTGAGAGTTGTTTTATGGTTTTCACTCTGTTTATATGAGTCTGTTACAGATCTGAAGTCATTGAAGTAATTTGCCTTTTAGTAAAACTAAAAAGAGTAGAGTACATGGCTTTAAAAAGAATCTAGCAATTAAGACTATATCTGTCATGTTATTATTTTGTTATTATGATTTTATTAATAACCGGTAATGTTATTAGTAACAAGAAGGATTGATCCTATTTCTTAATATTTATTGCTATTTATTATTTAAATTCTATGTTATTCTTATCATGTGGTAACTTTATAGCTCTAGGGGTTACCTTACATTGTGCCTTACTTGTTAGAATCAGATATTTATTGAGTCAACAAAAGGACTCTTTTTTTCTTGGTCCCTAACACAGGGGTTTTATGGATAGTTGCTAACAAATTGGCCACAGATCAGCCTCAGCATCTCCTCTGCTGAATGCAACTAGAATGAATTACTGGTTTCTAAGCAAATTGGATGTTTAAAACAGAATTACTATGTAGCTCTAATGTATAACTGGATTTTTTTTCCTACATGTAGATTAGGAGGTGATAGTAATTTTTTTCTTCATTTTTTTAAGTTTGGTTCCAGTGTCTGAAGCAAGCATAATTATTGCTGTGTCCTCAGCACACAGGGCTGCATCCCTTGAGGCTGTGACCTATGCCATTGATACTTTGAAAGCCAGGGTGCCCATATGGAAAAAGGTAGGTTAAGAAGTTGCCTCATTTTGCCATGTGGACATGATTTTTCTCAAGAATTCTTCAATAAAGCATGGGGAATAGAAGAACATACACACTTTGTACTTATGCTTTTCCTTAATTATTGAATCTTGGTTTTTTTAAATATGTAAAATAGCACATTTATGTAATATCTCCCTTCCAAGTTTGTTAATCTTGACAAACACATGCCCGAAAGAATGCATGGCACAGAGCAGGCCCAACAAGTGGGAGCAGTTATAATTTCTAGACCGCTGTGTTCTCTGGGATTCATGAGTGAAGTCATTTCCCTGGGAGTAGAGTTCACTTCAGTTAAAGGGTCTTTCTTCTGCAGACTGGGACATGATGTCTAGCTACTTAGGCAATGGCTAAAATAGAAATTCCTCAAGGCAAAAGAGCCTTTTCTAATGCTGCTTCTTTTTAGAAAAGAAAGAAATGAAAGGGTGAGATATTGCTGTCTCTGAGAAATGCATAGTGAGTGAATTTAAAAACATAAATAGGAAATCATAGCTTTATTTTGTCAATAAGTCAAATTAAGCACAAGCATTTCTCTGTTTAAATAGAGCATTCTAAACTCCTCTAATTTGTCCCCTGGTGTAGGAGCATTAACAGTGGCATTGTTCTATACTTTTAAACGTGTAATTATACGTCTAACCCTAGAGTTGCCCATAGCAATATGGCTGTTGGTAAAGCTGAGGAATTAATGAGCAGTTCAGTGGATCAGAGAGCAGAGAGGAGAGGGCCAGGGCTTTAAAGCATGAGTCTTCTGTCCTTGCTGGAGCCTCTGGCCTCAGTCAGTAGGAAAGATGAGCAAGTAGGACTCTGAGCCAGGGCCTGAGGAGTTTTATATCCTTATTTTCTGAATAAAATCTGAAATGTCTTATTAGGTTTCAGATTTTAGGAAATACTTGGGGATTAGAGGATAGGATATGTGAACAGAAGCTTAGTAAACTCAGATATATTGTTGCTTTGCTATGAACCAGGCAGTCACCATTTTTTCAGAGCCTGAGGAAGGCTCTGAAGGAGAGGTAGGAAAAGCATTTCAAAATGAGCTTCAAGCCTAGGCAGCAGGGTGGCTTTCTTTACCAAGGACAAAGGAATTCACAGTAAGCCAACAGAAAGTAGATGAGAGGATAACTCCAGAAAATAAGGGACAGGGGCAGGAGTTGGGACATACTGTCATTTTTAAACAGTTGGTTTTTCTATTTCTTTTTCTCACTCTCTAGAGGGTTGTGGGGAATTGCAGGTATTCGGTGCTGTATGTCCATGAGAGTTAAGAGCTTACAGGGAATGATGATCTTACCAAAGGAACCAACAGGATGCTAGCGTCTGATCCTCATTAGATGAAGCTGAGAGACCTTTTAGACCAAAAATTTAGAATGGCCGTTTTGAGTAAACTCAGCTCCAAGAGAATTAAGAAAAGCAATTCAGAAATTTATCAGAAAATTTAACAAAGAAATTGAAATAATTAAAACAATTTTTAAAAAAGATCATGGAGGTGAAAACTACAGTGAATGAACTTCAGGACATTTGACTTTGGATTTCCCTCCAGATGGGTCTGAGTAGGGTGTGAAGAGAAAGCAGTATGTTCTTCCCCCTCCTTCTGCAGCTATCTGAAGTCTAGTCTCAGTCTAGCCTCTAGGCTTGGAGATCACCTGAAATACAAGGAAGTGAGTGACCAGCATGTAGGCTCATACTGTACTGAGAAGTTTGCACCAGAGTGCATTAGCTGTTTCACAGCTAATGGAATATCCCATTTCCTTTTGGAAAAGTGTACTGCTTAGCAATGTAAGGTAGTAGGTGTGTTTGGAAACAAAAAGTGTTTAAAACTAGCAACTTTCCATATTCCCCTGCATAACCTAACCCCTGATGTCTCTTGTCATGGTCCAAGTGGAATTAATTACTTCCCTCCTATAGTTGTACCTTGTATTGGTAGCTTCTGGACTCTCATTCCCCCAATTGGAATTGGAGTCCTTAAGTGTAGGAAACATGTGTATTCACTTTTCTATTCTCAGTGCCTTATATAAAAATGTTGATTAGATTATTAAAAAGAGGAGCAGGTTGAAATAGATGGTTTATTCATTTGTCTAATTTATTAAAATATATTTTATTTTCATTTATTAAAATGGTCTAGTTTGAGTACTTATTATGATTCTGTTTTTTAGGAACTATATGAAGAATCATCATCATCTTGGAAAAGAAATAAAGAATGCTTTTGGGCCTCCAACAACAGTTAATTGCTTATGTTTTTTAAACAACTAAATCTTAAATTTGGTGAACTTCTGTTGTTGATCATATTTTGATCTTTCTTCTCCATGAATGAAGATAGTTTAGTGAAGCACAGGTTATACCTGTGGGACAAATGGTAGAAAAAGAGAGTGAAATAAATGAGTATATAGGATGAGGGGTTATTTGCAGCTAGCAATGGGAAAGAACTGGGATAATTGAGAGATGTCTGTGGTAGATATATATTTCCATGACTAACTTTCCATTATAACTCGTTCTCATTGAGATATGGCCCCTCCTCACTACTTTAACTGTCTCAGAGAGCCCTATTCCATGCCAGCGCATTGATGGTATTAATATCAGGGTGTATTATATGGAAATGTTGGTCAAACTGGAAAGTCATTGTCAGTTTTGATATTGCATATTATATATTTTCAGAACTTACATATTTTAAAAAATAAAATTGAATAAACCTATGATTTTAAAAAGTTAAAAATAGTACTTTGTTCTTCAAAATTCAATGATAATACCTAAAATATTTCATGTTATGAAGACTTCTAGTATTTTAGAATCTGTAATTATACCATAATATTCTGTGTTCTATTAGTTAGTAATATTTACCAATATACTAGTCAATATAAAATTATTGAACCTTGCCACTAACCTGACTAGCAACACCTTATTGTGTTAAAATGTTAGTTAATTTTTAAAGTTGACCCATAGATATTTAAAGAAATTTAATCTAAGGAAATTAATATAAGAGAAATTATATGATTATTTGTTAAAGCATTTTTAGGATAGTTTTCCTTCTTATACTAAACAGTGATCAAATTTTTGATTAGTCAGCCTATATATGGTACCTTGACAGATCTGAGTACTTTGGGCAATTGGCATTATCATAAAATTAACATTTGCATATTAAGAACAAAAACTGTTACCTTCAGACAATTAGGTTGAAAGTTTTCCTAGTTTCTGTGACAAATAAGAAACCTAATAATCCTATTTATTATATCTGGTGAAAATAATTCTTACCTAAGAAACTCATTTATTCAACAAATTCATATTGAATATCTGTTCTGTGCCAGATACTCAACCTTGTCTTCCAAGAAATATCATTAAGGAAGATTCTGCATGCACTCTCTGGTTGAGATATACAGGATAGACACTTCCACTTTAGGAATCTCCAGTTACTTAGTTCCTGTTCCTTGGCCTGTTTTGAGAGAGTGGGCACGAAGGACACTGGTAAGACAGACAAACGTCCACCACTTCCTCACTGAGTTAGGTTAGGCTTTCTGGTCTCAGTCTTACCCTTTCATCTCAATGCCTTTCTCTCCTTTCCTGGAGCTGTCACCTGCCCCCACTGGAGATCAGGGTTCAGGTATCGAATGGAGTCAGTTGCATTGTATCTGAAGGCATATTAGAGTTAGTGGGCCACTGTAGATATGTCTAGGATTTTATACCCATGTCGTTGACATAATAAACATTATGTTTTATGTATAATGTTGTGGTACTTAGTGATACTTGATGTACTATATCTGTCACTCAAATATTTGTTGAATGAATGTAATGAATTACCAGTGTTATATATTCCAAATTAAACATAACTGACACATGTATAATTGTAGTATTTAAAGATGTGAAAAATCATCTGGATAAATAACTGAGTGGGTAGATGAACTTATCTCCTCCATTCTTTTTCCCATTTTCATACCATGACATGGGATATAGTTACCGACTAGAGTATTAGGATCTTTCTTACAGCAGTAATGATTGTGTCTGTAGTTAGGTGTATCATCCAGCAGAGGGTGATAGAGTCAGAGCTATAGTAAGAACAACTTGAGTCTTCAATTTTATTTCGCATGAAAAAGTTAACTTTTACTTTTAAAAGTTTACTTTTTAAAAGTTTATTTTAGTGTTTACTTTTTCTTTAAAGTAAGGTGAGTGTGGTCCTTCAGTGAAAATAGTCCCTAATTTTGTGTAAGATGATGTCCAATCTTTCATTGGTATCTTACTTTGAAATAGTAAAGAGTTATGATAGAATGAGAGAAGAATTATTTTAAACTGATGTTTGTAGTTTTTAACAGGTAATATAGAATAAATAAAAGGAATTACCTTTAAAAATAAGTAAATATGCAATTATTTTCCAGTGAACTTCATGGGATAAAATGGTAGCTTTAATAAAGGTCTTTCCTAATTTGCTCTGTGATAAACTACTAATGCTCTTTATTTTTTCTACATTGTATTTTAATGTGAGATAGATGCTACATGTATTGGTAGTTGTTCTGCAGTAAGCTGCCCATAGATGTTTCACCTCAATGAGATATGGGCACGGAGGCATGTGACAGCATACCTGACGGGAGCAGGAGACTTCTGTGCACTGATATAAATGGCAGCACAAATGGATGTTCTACCCAAACTTTGTACTAGTGTACCATTTTATACAGTGATGGCAGTCTGTTAGACTAATGCATATCTTGTTTTAATACTTCAACATATTTAACTTTTAAAATAAAAGTACTTAACCCTTCCTGGTTACTCCTAAAGTTTGTATTTATTTTTGTTTTTTAATTGAGACTCTGCTCTTGGATGTTGCAGCAGTTAGGGTTTTTTCTTACAAGACCAGATACCTGTGGCTTTTTAAATTGAATCGAATGTGTTCGGAAGCAAAGTGAGTCCATAAGACAAATACCATGAAATGTATAATGTGTAAAATAAACACCAAAAGAAAATAGCTTTATATTCAAAGCAACTTTAATAAATGATATTCTATAATGTGGTATGAAAAAAGTGGTTTTATGTTCTCTTCTCATGCTTTGATATGAGAAAAGCCATTAGTTAGTTTTTGTTGATTAACATTCTGGTTAAATCAAATGAATTGTGCAACTTGATGTACAAAATGGATACATTCATTTTTACAGTTTTGATGGAGTGGAAGAAGGCAAAACATTTTAATTATAAAAAGCAAACATCACATCAAAGACCTATGCATCATATATAAAAGAAATAAGATAATTTCTTCTTTAAAAATATACAGTTTCAACATAATTGTGCAATATATACATTTATGTTTTGACTTCATCTGCCAAAATAAATCAAGTACTTTTTATATTTACATAATGGCTACATTTTTATGTAAAATTCAAAGAAGTAGTTAACATTTTTACTTATTGCAAACTTTACCCCCATGCTTATTTTTCACCTCTAGATGTTTAATTTTTCAAATTGATTAAAATGAATATTCCTGAATGTACAGATTGAGCATAATACTAAAAGGTTGTATATATAATTGTTCAATGTATGCAAATTAAAATATTAAAGATGAATCAGAAAGCTCAGTTTAATCTATAATCACTTGTGTGACTATAATAAATTGGCTTTGTTTTATTTATTCTTCACAGTTAATAGATATCTTTCACTATTTTTATAAAAATAACACTGCTATCTAAAAAAATTCTGTCCAGTTAGGAGTTCTCAGTTTGCTGCTAAAATAAGTAAAGCACATTTTAAATCTCAATGCAGTTTCTTCCTCAAGCTATTTTTCTGTTACTGTTTTATAAAGTTTGTATGGCAGCCAAGCATGAAACTCTAAGAGTTTTCATGACACTCTATATACCTTGTCTATGTACCATTTATGAAATGGAAATTTTAACAGGACATCTTTTAAGCCTACACTCAGTTTTAAAGCAAAAGTGTGGTTGAATGGAACACACAACTTCTCTGTTTTTCTCCCTTAATTTCTTGGATGAATATCACATTTATTTAAAAGTGCTTGAGAAACTCACTCCTCCTGGGAGTCATTTGGTAATGTCTGGAGACATTTTGTGATTGTCATGGCTGTGCAGGGAGAATGCTACCTGGCACCTAGTAGGTAGAGGCTAGGAATACTGCTAAACATCCTACAAGACATAGAACAGCTCCCCACCTCCACCACCATGAAAACCACCTGGCCCAAAACAATAGTACCAAGGCTGAAAACCCTGACCTCATGTGATATATGTGGAGACAAGTGGATAATTTTTAGTTGTGGTAACCCACTGACTCCATGGAGACTGTGTAATCCAGCCTGGTTACCTAAGCCAAGGCTAATTAGAGCTCTCAAGCTCAAGGTGTGATATCACCTTAGCTTACCCTTATCTAAAGAAGGTGAGCCAAGTGAAATCAAAGGAGTGATGTGCCATAACTCTTTGTAAATCATATTGAAAAAGTAGTATGCATATAATGCAGTACTTAACGCAGTTTGTTAAATACTCCTTGTCAGCCTAAGGACCAGTTCCTCCATTTTCTTTTTTGAAATAAAAAATTGGTTGGAATGACAGTTCACACAGCTGTTAAAAGAATCAGGTACTATGGCATGCCTCACTGGAGAATACCATGCTGTTTTTGCTATAAAACCTTGACATTTTATGGCTAAATATTTTTTTTTCTTTGTTTTGCTTTGTTAAATACAAAGTAAGTCATTAAATAGTCCAGAGCTAACTCTGGCCAGGGCAATAAGGCAGCCAAGGCCACCATATGTACACATTCCTGCTTTCCTTTGACATCTCCTCCAAGTCACATTCATGGAAGATTGTCCATTTGTATTATAGGAAATCTGGATAGTAGAGTTTTAAAACCTAAAGCATCACTGCAGAGCTCCAGCCCAGTCTTTCCATTTTATAATGAGAATACTAAAGTCATAGAGGTTGAAGACTTGTCCAAAGCATTAGGCATGTCATGGTCCCCACTGCCTTTGCCTGTGTCTTTTTCATCCAAGTCTCCAAGTCTGGAGAATGTGCAGGCTCAGAAATAGAGAAAAGAAGGTACAAAAGGTAGAAAAGGGTGGGGTTCCTGAAAGTGTGGTCCATTTATGGTGTACTAATGGGGTGTTTATCAGTATGCAGGTTACTGGACTTCATCCAAATCTGATCAAATAAGGATCTCAGGAACTGGGGCTTAAGAATCAATGTATTGAACAAAGTTTAACTACATGAAAATCACTCTTGTAGAAACAAGACAAACACAGAAGGTGCACCTGCTAATGTGGTCATTTCCAATACCTGTGTAGTTTCTTGCAAATACCCCAAATGTTGTTTTACTTTACATGTTAATATTGCCTGAAGTTCCAACATTTAGAAATTTACTCAAGCCTATTTTTCTTTCTTACTTAGCAATAAGCAGAAATAGCTCCCTGAAGTTGAGTTTGTACAGTAATTCACACAGGTGTGTAAACTGAACAAATGACTTTCTTCTTAACACCTGGTGTGGAGCAGCCATCCAGGGCATGGGACATTTGGATGAAGGGTGAAGTAAAATGGATAATAACTGCTGGAGAGGAAGGCAGGCTATAGGGGCTTCTACCAGACTGGGGACCAGAGAGTGGAAGAGTGCTTCAGAAAGCAGGGAGGGGGCTGGGATTGTAGCTCAGCGGTAGAGCGCTTGCCTTGCATGCGTGAGGCCCTGGGTTCGATCCTCCGCACCACATATAAAGCAATAAAATAAAGACATAGTGTCCATCTACAACTGAAAAAATATTAAAAAAAAAAAAAAGAAAGCAGGGAGGAAGGATGCCAAAGAAATTACTCCTCTTTCAAAAATTCACTAGGTCCCAACTATTGTACATCCTAAAAGAAAGGACGCTTCCTCCTTCCTTTGGCACAGCCTGGGCCTCCAGCAGAAAAGGATGTTATCAAACATTTGTTATTAAAAAGAAGAAAAAAAAAAAAAAACAGAGGAGGAAAGCCCACTACCCACAATGCAACACTTCAATGTAAAAAGTAAAAACAGATTCCAAGTCTGAAACATGGAGCTGGGTGAGGTAAGAGTCATATCCAGTCATATCCACTGTCAGTCAGGAGGACCATTGCTCTCAGAGGATCATGGCCCCAGGACTACAGCTGGAGCTTGATGGACACCCCCCATGCCCCTCATATGCTCACACCATCCAGCCCACTTTCAAACTTGGTCAATTTAATGTTTCTTTTTACAATTTCATAAATAATTCTTTTAATGATTGCAGAAAAGAAATTTGTTACATAATCATTACAGGCAAAATTTTTGTGCCTTGATGTTTACACTGCTCCCTTCTCCACTTTAAATGGAGATTTTCTTTGTAGGAGGTATATTTTAAGTTTTCAGTTATTCAAACATGTTTTGACAACTTAAGTGAGACAGGATTTTGAAGAGGCAGCTTGAGTCTGGGACTGAAAGGAACAAATGGCAAATTTTACCAAGTTTATAAGTAAAATTATCACTTAAAAGTATCTTCTCCTGCAATTTTGGATGAGCAGCATAAATTGAAAAACAACTAACTTGTGTTAGTTTTTTTACCCTCTTATTAACATGACAATTTTACACACACACACACACACACACACACACACGGAAGTACCTAATATATATTATATATAATATGTACTATATAATATACAGTATTATATACTACATAACAATAATATACAAAATTACATGTGATATATAGATAATATGTAATTATTATATATTATATAATCTTTGTATAATATATAATTATATATAATATATATACTGGGTACTTCCACTTTTAGGGTCGCTATTTAAGTCAGTCATTTTAAAGATAGCATTCCCCACCCCCAGAAACTGAGAAAGTATTAGAATTTATTTAAGACTTGTCATGCCTGGAAGCATTTCATTTCATCTTTCTGACACAATACACATTAGAATGTAAACTCTGGACCAGCCAGTTTAAAGATTGCTTTTTTCTTCCCTGTAGAAAATAAGTCTTTTACCCTTTATATCCTGAGCCCCTACCCACAATTTCTTCCTTCCAAACTGACCATCTGTTTCTCTTCAAATATCAAGCTAGTTTACCTATTACATATTAAGAAACCAGGACTTAAGAAGAATCCCATTCACCATTACAGAAGACCCCAGCTGGGATGCTGCCAGTTCCCACTACAGAGGCATCTGCTGGATGGTTCAGCTGTTGAGTTCTGTGGTCTCATCAATCTCATCTGGATTTTTGGCCATTTTTTCATATTTTCTTTTGAAGAAGCCAAGCTATAAAGATGACAACATAAAAATGTTAGCATCCCCTGGTTATGATCATTATCCTGACTTGAATATTATGAAATGACATCCCATGTAGTAACACCACACTGTACCCAGTGAACATGCACAACTAAAAAAATAGTGTTTCCACCCATGGTTTATTTGGCATGGTGCCTTTGGCCCCTATACTACCCACTTCCTCTGAGGCACCTCTGGAGAGAGCAAGGGTGGAGAGAGTATTGCTGACCTGGTATCTCTCACCCCTTTAGTGAAGAAATTTGTTTCTAGAGAGTTCAACTGAATTGCATAAAGTTTCTCAGAATTGACTTATTGAAGCTGAACACAATTTCAGTGCCCTGAATGAAAGGAAGTTAAAAAAAAGATTAGATCAGATTTTCAAAGACCTGAGTGAGAAACTGTAAACAGCTTTGCATTTCTTTCCCCATGACAGAGGTGGTGCCATATCATGCTTAAAGTTGCTATTTTGTAAGTAAATTGATTAAAATGTGAATTTTTTTTTTACCTTCCACAAAACAGCAACCAGGGCCAACAGCAAAAGGATTCCAGCAATTACACTTCCTACTATAACTCCTGTGGGTACTTCAGCTTTCTCATCAGGTTTCGTTATCATAAGGGGTATCTGTAAATATACGTACACAATTGAGTAGCCAATTTGAGCACTGAAAATAAGGAGATGGTCTAGTTCAATTCTGTAATCCTATGAATGAAGGGTCTCAGCTTTAGAAGTGACATGATGGCATTCCTCAAGCAGTGTGTGAAACAGATTTTAGAGAAAAATGCAAAATCCAAATTTTCTAGTTTCTCCTTTTTGGTTGCTTCAGTGTTTTTTGGTTATGTAATAATGCATGACAATCTCAAATCTCTTAATGATTTATGAAATCGGAACTTTAGTTTCTGGCATACATTTCCACCACCTGAAAGCAGTCTTGGGCAGGGGAGTCAGAGAACAACCTATTCAGCTCCCCTGATTCAAGAACAAGTTGACATCAGGTTTCTTAAACTAATGGATTTATCTTAAATCTTGTTCAAAGTTGATGTCAGTTGTTGGAAGAGTAGAAGTAATAGCTCAGGGCTCCAGGTGACCTTGCAGTGATGAAATTGTCCTTGAGGGCATTTGTGATTCTTTATGCCCACTCTCCTGGCAATCTCTGTCACACTGCACAGGAATAGCTGTCCTAAGAGTTTTAATAGTGACACTTCATACTCTTCTTCCTTTTAATTTTTTTTAATGGGTGAAAGAATCAGCAATTTCCTTCACAAAATATTCTTAGCTATGTTTTAGAGCAAAAGAAGGGACTATTACCTATTTACTTGACAATGTTAAGTTGTGGTAGTAGATGAGCTGCTGCTTGTCATGCAACTTAGGCGTTGGGCTAAACTGAAAACTGGCCTTGATGACTGTCTTTCTCCTCATTTGTGTCTTCAAAAGCTAAAATAAGGGTTTTTATTTTCACAAATTTATGAATAAAGTAACTATAAGTTCATATAGTATACAGCATAATCGCAGCCATATGCCTACTTTTCTATTCCAGAATTTCCTAACCTGGGGTCTATGGATCTCTATTGACCCATGAGTACAAAACTGTGTGTATTAGTTTTTTATGTGGGCTGGAATTCAAATAAATACAATAGTCACTTATTTACCTAGAGTGATGTGTTATTGTTTGGGTTTAAAACATTCAAAAATTATCCCATTATTGTTTAGACACATGTAAAAGTTGACCTCTGTTACTTATTAGTGCTGCTGGGAGAAAACCAAGAAAAAGGAGAAACTAATAGGTTCATGAAAGTTGTTAATTTGAATTTTCGATTAATATGCTTAAGATTGCTTTCTAAAAAACAAAGACTTCAGCAGAGTTTTATATATTGTTTGAACACTGCATTTTTCTAAAGTGAGCTTTTAAGAAAAATCTATAGCACTTTCCCTCTAAGCTAAGTTCATAGCAGTTTGAATTTGAAGTCTGCATTTCCTTTGGCTCTGTTTCTAATTTTCCATGCCCAGCCTCTGAAAAGAGGGTGTGGGCTTTCACTGAAGTTCCTAAGTCAGTGGCAAAAAAGTATCCTCTTTTGTGTAGAATCATTTCCCCTGGGACAAGAGTGGGACAGCAGTGTTGTGAGCTCTATCTCATGCATTGAGAGGCCCAGAGTTCATGGGCCATTGGTTTTTTAACCACGTCTGTGGGCTGGAGCAATGGACCCAGGCCAACCGTCCAGCTGCCTTGGGGGCAGAGTTGTGAACTGGCTTCCAACTCCTAACAAAAGCTTTAGGAAGAAAATGCTCAGGGTTCTGCCAGAAGATTAGCTGGGCATGAAAATCCTGCTATATCTAAAAATGGCATATGCAGAGTTTCAGTGCAGAGGAGAGTTATCCATGCCAGCTCTTAGAACAGAGAACCTTTGTTTTCTGTGAAAATGCATTTCTCTGAAGAATCATTTTTATCAAGGGAAGCATTTATAGTTTTCTAGAATGTAAGACCATGAATGGACATGCCACACAGTGACCATGTCTAGTTGTATTAAATACCTTATTTAGTAGATATGTTTCAGCAGTTCTCTATTAGAAGTATTCAATAATACAATTTATGATTTAAATAAGCATGACTTGGATTATACGACCTAAGGTCTATATGGTTTTGTGTAAACATAGGAGAAAGGAAAACTGGTGGTGCTGATGTGGGCATGGAGAAAGGACAGTATGGCATCCCAAACAAGGTGAGCACCTGTGTTGTGCCTTCCTGTAGGTCATCACTTCTAGGAAAGCCAGCTTTGCCAACATAGGTGCTTGGAGGAGGAAACTTTTCTCTGAACTTTAGTGAACACCTTTGCTAAATATAATATTATATAACATTATATAGTATTTATACCTTTGCTCAATATAATAAACATCAGATGCTCAGAGTTTCAGTAAGATATGTCCATATGCACATGCCTAAGAAGAATGACTATTCTGCATTTTTAGAAATAAGTTGCCAATCATGGGGAGGCATATGGTATGGCTTACCATGACAGTGTTTTCTTCGATCACATATATCTGAGGGTTATGGGTGTCAATTTCTGCAGCTGCTGTCAGCTGTACTGTCTGGAAAGTTGACTGGAAAATAGAAAAAAGGAAATATTTTATCCTAGAAGCAGTAAATGCAGAAATGTTTATTATTTGTTTATATGCTGGTGGAAAGTGACAAGAGTAAATGCCAATTCTGAAGACCCTTTGCATGCTTGAATGGGCTGTATGTAACAGAACTGCCCATTAGGAGTTGCTGGGCAACTTTGAAAACATTGGGTGATTGGACCCTGCCACCACAAATGAAACCCAATTATGGGGGTTTAGATCCAGACTTGAACCAATTAAAACATCTCCTTGTGTGATTTGAACTTGAAAATGGTTGAAAAGCAAGGGTTTAAAATAAATCTTTTTAATTGGTAAGGAATATAGTTAAGATTTTTTTAAAAATGTAATGAAGCTTGAGACATGAGAGAAAATTACAAGTAGTCTTTTATATATCTACCTGAGTGAGTCACATAATGGAACAAAAAGCCAACATTTAACAAGACAATTTTCTTTCTGGGTGTACATGTAAAATAATGCTGTTTAAAAGTACACTTGAACTTAGCCATGCATGTCAGCAGCAGATAACTTGACCCTTTGGCATGTTATATAATGTAGGGAGCAATTTCAGGTTTCCCAATCTAAATGTTTCTATCAAATAATACGGAATATTAGGTAGGTACATAGGAAGAACATATATTTTATGCTCATGTTACCAGAAACCTCCTTATATGAAATAACTTTACATTCAGTCCCCAATCTAGTTATGCAAAAGAATCTATTCTTCAATAGAAATGTTACTAATGTGTTCTCACTATAATGCAAAATTTGGGCCTGACACTTCATGTGAAATAGATACAATGCTCAGCTTTTAGAGCTGTTTTCACATGCTCTGGCTACTAGGACTCAGTTTTTCTGGTTACTAGGGCACAAGATTCAACATACTCCATGAGGTAATTTGCTAAACTATCTCTAGGAGCCAGAAAAAGGGAATGCAATTCCAAAAAGTGAGCAATTTATTTCCTTTCCACTGGCTCAGTCTCTGGTTCTTCTTAATTTTCTCAAGATGGAAGATTGCATCAGAAGTTAACCCTGATCGCTGGTCTCTTAAACATATGTTATAGAGGAAACATTAAGAGTATCGATAATGGCTGAAGTATTAAACAAAAAGGAGCTAAGTGAATGCTAGTTGAATAGTCCCTGTGAAGGAGAAATAATTTTTTTTACAATGCAGAGATATCTGCATTCTCAAAGCAGGGCCCTCTTACAGGAATACAATATCCTGGAAGGGTAACAAGTACATGCAGACACACCTGCACATCTGAGAGAGGGAAGCAGCACACCTGCCAGCGTGCATCAAGGCCTTTCCTTACAATGGCAGCCTGTGCTTCCATTGGCTTGGAAGCCTGAGCAACTGCTTCATGACAAATTATTGGACATGTAAAGTTGACTTGCACTACATCAGAAAAAACAAGGTGGCAAGAAAAGGCAGTGAATTAATGTGGCCTAATAGAGGAAATGAGATCTATATGTTAGACTGGATCTCTCAGATGGCCTGAGAGACATCCACTTTGCTGTTGAAATAGCTAAAAACAGGGTAGAAAATAAACACTTGACTTTTCATAAAGGAAGGAGACGCGTGGGGCTTGACATAGAATACCTCTCTAGGGTGTTTTCTCAGTCAACCATCATAATCATGTTGCAAAAGAATAAATAACATACTTTCTAAGAAATTTACTCCCAGAAATGAAACTACTGTTTCTGGGAAGGTACTTTAGGAAAAAAAAAAACTTATAGTTAAAATGGTGTAGCTTTAAACAAACTCAAGAAAAATTGCACGCTTTTTACAGAGCTGGCGTGACTGCATTTTGATGTCCAAAAGTCAGTTTTCCTTCTCAGTTGGCAAAGTTTCCTATGAAAACATTTGTTCCTCGAATCCAAGGAG
Source organism: Xerus rutilus (assembly GCA_028644305.1). Classification (NCBI taxonomy): domain Eukaryota; kingdom Metazoa; phylum Chordata; class Mammalia; order Rodentia; family Sciuridae; genus Xerus; species Xerus rutilus. The sequence goes on along the minus strand of CM053405.1, from coordinate 35,607,971 downwards.
CCAAGGACCTACTGGTAAAACTGAGCACCAAACTGCAGCAGCTAGAGAGTGGTTCAAACAGCTTGTGTTGCATCTCAGAGAACTTAGAACCATCCCTAGGGTTTTGAGGCAAATGCAAATAACAAGAAAACACAAAAGAGTAAGCAAAGAGAAAACCCAACTCATTTCCCCACTCTCCCAATTCTGCATTTTCCCTAACATTTCAGTATTCTTTTTTATATTATGTCTCTGTCAAAAAATATTTGTTTATATTTTGATTCCAGAGACAAGTTAGAAGGGAGCTCAGTTGTCTGATCTTACACAAAATCCCACATCCAGAAGTGGGATTGTTGAAGAGATCATGACAGAGTGAAAAAAACAGAGGGGAGTCTGGTTGGAAGCACATTGGGAACTACTTTATTCTATTTTAATTAATTAATTAATTAATTTTTTAAAAGTACAATGAGAGCCACACAAGTCCCTAGGAGGTTTCATACTAATTTATATTTTGCCAACTCAGTCGGAGCCACTGCTGGCAAAAGGAATGGCTAGCCACTCCAGCAGTTGGATTTAGGGAGGCTTGTGCATACTTACATTTTTCATGCCAGATTGAAATTCTGGCTACCCCAAACCATGTTGGAACACTGCTAGGTAGACTCACACTTACCTTAGGGGAAAATGATACTGACATTGGGCACATTCTTTGAATTTTTCACCGAAATTAAAATGACTTAAAAAGTTATGAGAGCCACTGGGCTCTCTCATCAGAGGAAGGGTCAAACAGGACAGCAAATATTACCTGCTCTACTATGGGAAGACAGACCTTTATGCTGGATTCATCTATGGTCGGTTTGAGATCAATTAGTTGAGAGCTCAAGGAGAGAGACAGAGATGTATGCATCTCGGCCCAGGTGTGGTGGAGGAGACTGGAAAGACGGAAATGAAGGGACACAAGGAAGGAGACAATACACATACTATCTTTAGCCAAGGCGCTGAGACCTCATTCCCATAGGTGTCCCAGGTAGTCATGACATCCATGAAGCAGAACATTATGTGAGTTCCCAGATGATTTGGAGGCATAGCCAGATTGGATTAGCACTGGAAAGGTATGGGACCTCACTTCTTTTCAGAGTAAAATGGCTGCCCTTAACCTGAATAAGCCTAAGAGCTCCTTGACAACAAAGCCTTTGTTTCCTTGCTATTTATGAACCCAGTGGGTATCATTGATACTTACTGCTGCAAAAGTCTTGTTCCAAATTCTGGTAGACACATTAATGAAATATTCTCCTTTCATATGAAGGTCTTTCAGCCAGCAGGTGACATTACTACAGGAGGCAGTTCTGCAGTTCTTTCAGGTTGGAGTCAATAGCAAAAGAAAAGAGAAGGTTAGTATAGTTGTAAAAAATAAATGCCAAAATTTTAAAAAGATAGATAAAACCCAGCACTGGGAAGGAGCTAAAGAAATAGGTAATCTTGTATGTTATTAGTACTTGGAACTCTTCTTCAAGGGATTTTTGTACTAGGTCTCAAAATGTAAAAATTGTATACCCTTTGTCCAGCCATTTCCTATCTGTACAGATAGCCTCAGGAGATAAGCAAAAGTGTGTGGAACAAAGCCCACCAACCCTGTCTACTGCACCACTAGATCTGAGAGTAAAAACAAACAAACAAAAAACCAGTAATCAATTCATGTTTATCAATAATGTACTAGCTAAGTAAATTACTGAACATAACCAAAATTTAGTATAGTTTAGGCATTAAACCTAATAACAAAAATAAATTTCTTGGATTTTTTAATTTTGAAAGAATTAAAGTTTTTTAATTTGAAAGAATCAATGATTGTCAAGGGTTGAGAGGGAGGGAAGAATACAGAACACAGGAGATTTTGGGGGTAGTGAATCTACTCTATGATACTATAATCATGGATACATGTAATTAGACATTTGTCAAAATCCATAGTGTGGACTTTGACAATGCCAACAGTGAACCCTATTGTGAAGTAGGGATTTGAGGTGATAATGATGAATCAATATAGGTTCACTGTGATAAATATGCCACTTTGGTTCAGGATTTTGAGGGTAGAGGAGGCCACGAGAATGCACTGATGGGAGTACATGAGAAATTTCAGTAGATTTCACTCAATTTTGCTGTGACTCTTAAACTACTTTAAAATATCTATTTAAAAAGCAATTATAAGTGGGCTAGAGATGTAGCTCCATGGTAGAGCACTTGACTAGCATGCATGAGGCTCTGGGTTTTATCCCTATTACCAAATACACACACACAAACACACACACACACACACACACACACGTAAACAGTGATGACATTGGATGTCAAAGGTCGAAAGGTAGCAATGCCCATTTAAGTAACAATGTACATAAATCTATATGTGGACTAATGCACATTAAGGGACACAATTTCATTTTCCTATTTTCTCATACCTCCCACCCTTCACAAAATAAAACAACTGCAATAAAGAAAACCAGGAGAATATTATTTAGAGTGGTTTGTTCAGGGTTTATTTTTCACTAAATGTTTACTTATTTGGATGCTTAATATATGCCAAGCACCATGCTTAGACTAATCTTTCCAAAAGATAAGGGCACAGCTTGGGAGCAGAAGATGAAATTTTGAAAAATAAAGATGGTAGCATACTTAGAAGCTCAATGAAAGATATTAGTACCCATGTGGAAGGGGACCAAGGGCACCACCTATAGAGGACACGACCAACTCTCTCACAGCTCTTTGCCACTTTCTCAAAGTGCATGGCACAGAGGTACGTGGTCACAAGCATCCTTTTGATGTTGGGAGCTCTGCACATGCATTCTGTAAGTAATGGCATAAGTAATAATTCCAGTAACCTCCCTTTGAGAATGTACTTTCTAAACCCCAACTCTCACAAGCCATCAAAGGCAAAATGGTCTAAGATATGAACTGGTGCTTTGATGCCAGGCAAAGCAAACACTCAGTCACTGCAGGAAACTCAACTGGGGCCCCTTGCCCTCACCAACTCTTTTGTGTGCCGGAAATTTTCACTCTTGAAAGACATGGAAGAAGAAGTTTGTCCTAGTTTCAGAGGATTTATTTCTGCTTTACAGCTGATGTCACCAGCCTATAAGGAAGAACACCAAATCAGATTTAGGAAGCAAAATGGTTGATGATGTTCCTTTCAACACATTTGGACGTCCTGCTATCACATGTTGGGGAGGGTGGTTAGGGTCTTTTCAACTATGTTTACCTGGCCAAACTTTTTGTGGCTACTAAGGTAAACCATAGTATTCAAATCCTCCAAGGTGACTTGAGGAGGCAGGCTGGTTTCTTATAGCCTGCTCTGGTTTAGGGATGGTTTGTCCCCCAAAGTTCATGTACTGCAAGCTTGTTCCCCAGGGTAGCAGTGTTCAGAGAGGATAGGACCTTCAATAGTTGGGACCCAGTTGAAGGCCCTTAGGTTAAGTGAGATTGTGTCCTCAGAGCAATTGTGGAACTCCAATCCCTCTAGTTTCCTATTTGACAATATTCTTCCCACTACTCTCTCTGCCTCTTACCATCCACCATGACATTCTCACCACGGCTGAATGATGCTGGTTTCATACCCTTGATTCTCCAGAACTGTGGGCTCAATAAACCTCTTCCCTTTATAAAGTTACCTAGCCACAGGTATTTGGTTGTAGTAATGCCAAATGGGGTAATACATAGGTCATACGTGATGAGACAAATTTGTAATATAATTTGATTTGTAATATAATATAATATAAATTTGAAATGATTTAATTCAGGGTTATTTTCTGTGGAACATTTTGGATTTTTATTTCCTATAGTCTTACATGCACAGTATAGGAAGAACAATACTGTAAAACCAGCTAAGTGCCTGGACTAAAGGAGAGCAATGTCAAGGTGTTTTGCTAGAGCAGTGTCTCTTGGCCCAGGCTATGTGGTCGAACCACTAGGGAAATTTCAGAGAAATATACACCAATTTTAGAGAGCTATATTTATAGATCCTATATAATTTCTTGGGCATCTCTCTTCTTTAAAAAGTGACTATGCTGATTAAAATGAATAGTCAGGGCTATTACTGGGTAAAGTCCAGGCTGGTAGCTTGAATACAGATACTAGCTACAGCTGTGCAGGAGCTACTAACCTGTTATGCACTCACAGTACATTCAGCCTCTCAATTCCCAGTCTTTTCTCCTAACAGGACCCTGATAGAGTCAAATCTTCATCTGGCCAAAAGAGGGGTTTTGGAATTATTTCTGCCATCTGTAAATACCTAGACTCAGACATTCTTTTTCATATAACAATATTCTGTTTCTAATATGAAATTAACTGCTAGCTAATTGGAACCTGGTGTGTATAGGTGTTATTCTCTGTTCTCATGTAGAAAATGTCAGACAGTTGCCCCAAGCTTATGGGTTTTTTCCATCTTAAAAGTGTACATTTTTATAGGCTATGTTGTGGTCCTTACCTGGTCTGTGTGCACCTCAGTCAGGTACATCAGTGGATTCTTTTCTTTGGTGTATTGAGGGATGTGGATGACTACAGAGGCCATGCTCACTGGAACACTTCCTGTTGTTATCTACACAGGAAATAAAACACTGTTGAGTATTCAAGGACACAGGGAGATTATCAATGACCTCCATGTTGATGGAGGACAACTAAAACATAGTAACCAACTGCAACTGACTAGCAGAATCTTGGGCAAGGAAACTCCTGATGCTTTAGTTTTCTTGCATGTCAAATAAAGATAATCAGAAACACAGCATGTGCTGGTATACTGTTTGTTCTCACCGGTAGAATTTCTGTGTTTATGTCCTATTGGTTCTTAAAAATTGTAAACAACACCCCTAGGAATAATAACAGTACCAACCTCATAATTATCTGGAAATTAAACATGGCATAACATGTATATTTAAAACATTTGATACTATGGCTGATACTCAGTACATTACCTATGAATGTTATTTTTATTATGAACTGATTAAATGCCCTATTAAACAACGTGGCTACCAAATAACATCCACATTTTATAAATTCTAGTATCTGGATAACAAATCAAGATTCTTTTATAGATTTTTTTTTAAGTCACAAAACTTCAGAATTGCAGCCATTTCACAAAAAATAATTGACTCAGTGTACTGACTCAGGGTGGAGGATGGATTCTTTTCTACTTTCCAAAGTTTCCCTAATGTAATAGCATTATTATGAAAGCATTTTTTCACAACTTAATTTTTCTTTATAAGACTGATCACAGTCATTAGAATAGTAATTGCTTGTTTACAGACATTAGAATTTAACTCAAAACTATTTTTAGATACTACCAATTATGACTGCACAACACCCATACTTGTAAGCTTCTTATACGCAGTCTCCAAGAATAAACTGGCAAAGTCATTCTATTACAAGGATGTTTGCCACAGTAATACCATTATTGTAATATCCTATTGATTTCCAGAACATTTGCCTTGAAGATATATCATTATCCCTCACCCAGGACACATAACTAAGCACAAAGACTTGTTGTTTACTTATCTGTTATCTATCCCAGTAGCTCTCAAACTATATTGTACCTGGACCAACAGCATCAGTATCACCTGGAAACTTGTCAAAAATGCACATTTTTAGGCCAATCTCAGTTTACTGACTCAGAAACTCTGGGAAGGAAGCTTGTTTTAACAAGCCCTCCAGGCGAATTTAATGCATGCTCAAGTTTGAGAACCACTGCTGTATTTCAACTTGATTTCCTTTTCTTCTCTTCCAAGACTCATCCCCACCACCCCATGCTTTTTCCTGATTTGCCATCCTTAGGACAGGCTTACCAACCTTAAGAGAAAAGATGAATTTTGGACCAATATCTTCAAAATTGTGTACAATAGAAGGAACATTCACATCTGAGGAAACTTCATAAAAATTGATGTTGGTAGATCTATTGAATAACATTCATAAAGTCATTTTTTTTAGTTTTGACGTTGTCTTGAAGCATCATATTTCTTTCAAGTATTTCATAGCTTACATTATAAGTAAACAGTTTACTTTTAGTTACAAAAGCAGTAAATGATTATTCCACATTCAGATTGATTGCTTTTGCTTCCACATGTGAGATGGAACATGGGGACTTTGTCTTTCTGTGTCTGACTGGAGGCTGGGAAGATCTGAGGTGGGAAAGAATAGAAGGAGGGTGGATAAAGGGCACTAAAACATAGCAGAGAGAAGGAACAAGTTCTAGTGTTCCTTCTGCAGCACAGTGGGGTGGCTATAGGCCACGATAACTATTATATATTTTATGAATAACTAGAAGAAAGGAGCACAAAACCTCCAAAGATAAGTAACAATAAGGATGAAGAAATGCTACTCTGACTTGATCAGTACACAAAGCATATGTATATTGAAATATACTGTACCCCATAAATACATCTACAATGATTTCTTGTCAATCAAAAACTTTTTTAGGGGCTAAGGTTATGGTGCAGTGGTAGCGTGCCTGCCTAGCACGCATGAGGCACTGGGTTCGATCCTCAGCACCACATATAAATAAAATAAAGGTATTCTGTCCACCTACAACTAAAAAATAAATATTTAAAAAAAAACTTTTTTAAAAATTGAAGGAGGTAGAAATGCCAATCAGCCCTGATTTTATCATTACATTGTATACATGGGTTGAATCATTACCCTATACTACATAAATACATACAATTACAATAAAATTTCTGAAAGTATTAATGATAACATGCTTATGATCTTATGGTCCAATGTGTATTTCTAAGACTAAAACAAATTCCTTTTTAAAAAATGATCTTTCTTCTGAGATTCTGCTACATGCTTATCACTTGTCAAGTTTCTAAAGTAAGTACACAAGTTTTACTTTAGAACTGATTGTTGAACTGTTCTCAAGATTTCTGTTAAGTTGGCTGCTATGTTAATATATATTAATATAGTCCTTGTTGATTGCATGAATGTATTTATAGTGCAGGGATTTTTCTTCTGGATGGCTGGAACACAGTGATGGGGTATTGGGTACTAGCTCCTGCATTATTCATTACTGGAAGCCTATGAAACATGACATAAATTTTCTTTATTAATCCTTCTTCCTATTCATCTCTAGTTCCAAGCCAACTCTAATGGTTCAGGTCTAAATTTGGGTGGATCAAAACTGTTTCCACCAGTAGTGGAATCACCTTCAAGACGGATGACCCAGAGATTTTTATTAGACTAAACTAGAGGTATTGGACTGATTTTGACCTTTTTGCTTAGGATTTGCCAACTAACATCTGCAAACACAGTGGAGTCTATATCAGAGGAAACCCAAGGGAACACTCAGACTGGAATGAAACTGGACATTTCCCATCTTCTTGCTTATTTCTGGGTCTCTAAAGATGGCTTCCAGCCAGGGTAGCTTCTTCAGGTTGCAGAGTATGAGGGAGCAGGTGGCAGGAGAAAGAGTCTGGAAAATACTATGCACATCTTCTCACTTTGTTTCCAATGGACAGTTTATCTTAATTACAGGATGTTGATTCTATTTTCTAAAAAAGAATTTGGACTGGATATTTTCTGGAGACAGAATTTTTTAGTTTCTCTATTGAAACTTTGTCTTTCTCTTTTTTATGGCTTAGAAAAGCTTTTCCAAAAATCTCCAAAGGAAAATATGTCATAGGGAGATTTAAATAGATGCGGTATTTGTCAAGGTTTTATATATAAGAGGGGAAAGAATGATTTGTCAGCCTGACATGGAAAATGGGAAAACTGACAAGGATTTGAAACAGAAAGCCTGGCTATATGTGTGTGTGGATTATTCTCTTTGCTTTCTTGAAGATGTTTGTGTGAGCTCCTACCTAGGGCCAATTTATAAATTGACTAGTGTGCTCAGCTTTTTGAATTTTAAAGAGAGCTGACTCTTGCTCAGTCGTTACTTGTGTCCCTAAGTTACTTCAGTGTTGATTAGTATGTTTATGGCAGCAGTTAGCTATACTCAGAGAGGGATCTGGTTCCAAAAATAATTCTACTATCACTATCTGTTTTCATCCATCATATTTATACAACTGCATATTTAAATAGTATTAAAGTGGTTGCTATCTACTGGGATGTAGATAAACAAACTCTACCTAGAAGATACTCGAATTACACCTGTGAGTCTCCTATAGAGTGCCACCAGGGATAGGGGGATGGTGTACCTCAGATTTCACTGTGTATCATCCTATAATATTTAGATTTTTCTACGAACATTTAATGTTTTTATTTTAGAAAACATCTGGAGAATTATTTGTGTGTTGAAGGATTAGGATCCACTTTAACTTTTGTTCTTCATAATTTTCCATATTACACTTTAAACTATACAATTATTGGAATGAATTGGAATCCAAATCACCAACAGAAAAACACACAGTTAAGATGTTGGTTAGTAAAAGTGAAGTCTCATTTCAATCTTTTTTTTTTTTTTTTTTTTTTTTGGTACCGGGGATTGAACTCAGGGGCACTCTACACTTGAGCCACATCCCCAGCCCTATTTTTTGTGTTTTATGTAGAGACAGGGTCTCACTGAGTTGCTTAGCGCCTCGCCATTGCTGAGGTTGGCTTTGAACTTGCGATTCTCCTGTCTCAGCCTCCCTAAGTGCTGGGATTACAAGCGTGAGCCACCGCGCCCGGCTTCAATCTTATCTTTATTTCATGTTAAAATATCTAAAAAAAAATTGGCCATGCGTAGAATGGAAAGACCAAAAGGCTTTATTTACAATAAGTGTTTGGAAGAAGAAAGAATCAATGTAGGTGAGAAAAAAATTTAGATAATATGCTAATACTGATCTCTGTGGCTGTATTTGTCTTCAATAACTTATTGTAGGAACCGGGAGTCTTTGAAATCTGTAGTTACTGATTAATTCTTCAGGGATGGATGACTTGGAGTGAATTTAATCTCTACTTGTGTATTTGCAATTCACTTGATACAGAAACATTCTTTTCATCTTTGCTCATGGGTCTCAGGCTCCAGACAGGATGACATATTTTCCTTTTTGTTTTTGCGTAGTGATTTATTTGATAATCTGCATATTCCATGCTTTTAGGGGTTGGGGTGACGAGCTAGAGAAACTGTTGTAACTGGACTTCTTGGGGAAACACTGCTGCATATTTTTCAGGGGTCACTGGTCTGTGCTTCACTGGAGAGAGAACTCTGATTCCAGGCTTAGAGGTGGGCATCCCCCTGGCTCATGCACCTAAAACACTGTCCTCAGATGTTCTGTTCCATGAACCAGACTCACTTCTGAGTGAGTTCAAGTGCTATCAACCTATTAGTACCTGTGGGATTTGTGTATTATTCACTTTCCAAGACACCTGTCCCTCTGAACAACTCATGATAGCTATAACATTTAACCACTGTTCTCAGGTTTACTTGCTTTGGGAAGGCAAGAAAAGGAATAAAGCATTTCTGCATGCATGGCTTCCTTTGGAAAATCCCTCATTTCCTCCTGGTTGGAAGAAAACCCTAATCTGTTTTGTTAGGAATTTTCCACTCAGAAGCTGGATTTGGTCTAGTTTCCATTTCTTTTTTTTTTTTTTTTTAGTTGTTAATGGACCTTTATTTTATTTATTTGTATGTGGTGCTGCGAATCGAAGCCAGTGCCTCGCACATGCCAGGCAAGCGCTCTGCCCCTGAGCCACTGCCCCAGCCCCTCTAGTTTCCATTTCTGACTCTGTTGTGACCTCCCATGTGCAAAGAATGGGTTTGGTGGCTTCAATATTCAGGAATGGGGATATGACCTCACTTCTCATGAGCACATTAGGAAGTAGGCAGTGAGAAGAAAGTTCTGGGAGCTCCCAGGGCCCTTAAGGGTCTGTTTCAACACCTTGGTAAGGTTTGTAGCTCCTCTGAGGGCCTGCAAGGGACTTTCTCTGTGACATGTGGCAAAAGCTTTGGTCCTCTGCCTTCCTGTGCTGCTCTGAGTCAAGAAATCCAAAGAATCACTGAAAGTTTTCCTAGGCACCAATTTGTCTGTGGACTTCTCTTTTAGTTGACAAGGGGTAGACAAATTCTTTAGTTAAGACTGATCATGTAGACAGCTTCTCTAGTCATGAGCCAAGTGTGGGGTTGAGGTTGTGGCTCAGTGGTAGAGTACTTGCCTAGCATGTGTGAGGTACTGGGTTCGATTCTCAGCACCACATATAAATAAATAAAGTCCACTGACAACTAAAAAAATATTTGAAAAAAAAATGAGCCAAGTGTGTTAAAAACCAGGGGGTGTCAATGGTAACAGGCTATCTACCGATACACTCATACACACCTGGTTAAGTGAATTTCAGCATCATACAGGAGAGGAATTTTGAGGTTGACTGAATTATCTGCATTGTTTGCTTCCTGGCTTTCACTGTTGAAACAAACATGAGAAATCACTCACAGAGAACTATTCTAAAAATAATTCATCTTCAATTCATTATGTTTTACCTTAGGGCTTGGAAACTTATAGATGCCTGATTCCGAAGGTTTTGAAGATTAAAGTCGAAGTTAATTGTAAAAGTCACCTATACACAAAATTAAAATTGATCAATCTATGATGCTCTATACACAGGAAAACATATTTCTCATAAAAGTAAACTCATTCCAGTTTTATTCTGAATTTTATACACTTTAACCTTTTAAATTTGTAGAATATTTTTAGTTCACTTTGCTTTAACCTGCTTGCTTTAGAATTGGGAGAGCTTAAATTTCAACTGACATGTAAGTTGTCCAGCCTAATATAGTCGTCTGAATTGCAAATCTTTCTGCAAATAGGAAGCTTGCTTACGAATAACAGATGTTCTCTGTGACTCTGTCTGCAATGCTTTGACCAATATTGATCAATATGTTCAGGCAAAAAGAAGTTTTGATATAGTGTGTGCTTTTGGAAATAAATTACATGTAGAAAATCTTTCATTTATTAATAATTTAAAGAAAAAGTTCAGCTATTAAGAAACTTTTTTAAGTATGCAGCCTGGTTATTTTGTGATGCTTATAAAATGATAATATCTAATAAAGAAGACATTATGTTGGTAAACTGACACGAATGCTGAGATGTGGCTAAAATGGATTTGAGGATGACGTGCAAGTTGTACCTGTTGTTCCCTCTTTAAAGCGGGGTAGCCCACATCACAGGAAAGATACTTCTGAGATGAACCAACTTCACATGTTACTTCTGTTCCATCAGCCTGAACAAGACCAAGGAAATAACAGCAATCAATACTTGATAATGTGTATGTGTGTACATACATAGTAGAAAATGTATGGTACATTTTAGTAGCAAGATTGGTTTACATTCATACAGATTATTGTCACCAAAGACTTGAAAATCTTGTATTGTTCAAATAGCTAACATGCTATTTTTACTGCTAGCTCTAAAAATATACCTGACAAGACAAAGACTAGATTAAAAATTGGATTTTCCCTCTGAGAAAGAAATCAGTTATTATATTTTGGAATCACAAAAGGCTTTAATCCAATATTCTGAAATCTTTAGTCATATCTTTCTCTTAATATTTTTGAAATTTTTATTTTCAAGAGCAAAAATTTATGTTGGTGTTTATATTTTAATAAATTAAATAATTTTCTTTGTTTTCCTCATTTCATTTTCTCTTTAAAGTGAAATGTTGCTATTTGGCATGAGACATTAAACACTAAGGTCAGAATAGGCTAAGAACTCTAAACCTATAGTGAGTTCACATTAACTTTAAATGGGATGACTCATTTTTTTAAACATTTAATCTAGTAGCTACCTTGGAAAACAGCTTTTCCTTCTCTCCTTTTTTTTTTTTCTTTTCATGGCTTAAGGGCAGAGGAGGGAGTAAGGGGCCCTCATGGTCAAGTGCAGTCCTGGTTTAGTGATCAGGTCCACTTGATTGCCTGGCTTTGCTGGAATGCATCATCTTGGCAGCAACAAGATCTGGGGTTGCAAAGCTCCAGCTAAGCTGTGGGACTCAGATGGCTCAGAGCAAGTGCAGGACATCTGTGCAGGACCACAGCAATCTCATCACACAGATGGCTCGGGAAGAGTTACAGGAGTGTCTGGCTACTACTGCCAAGTCTCGGGGTAAAGGAAAAAGTGACCTGAGCTGCAAAGCAGAGTTGATCTAGATAGAGAGCCAGACAGCTCTCTGGCAATTTAACCAGTTAGAAACCGCAGTTCAGGACTGATCACACCCAGAGAAGAAGTGCTTCTTCAGACTACTCAGAGGATGTGGAAGTTTGAGTATAAGGAAGACAGCTAGCAGGAAACACGATGCTCAGGGTGTCCTCACATACCGGCATGGAGAATGAAGCAAAAAACAAGTTTTCTGAAAAATTAGCAACAATTCCAGTGTTGTAGGCACTTTCCTTTTTGTTTTTCAGTGTTACTGAAAACGTTAACCTTTTATTTTGATTGTTGACAACAAAGGGTTGGTCTCTATTAAAAGTCAAAAGGAGAAAAAGAAAAAGCTATTAAAAATAAAAAAAACAAATATTCATAAACTTCATTCATTTAAGAAATACATTATTTGGAAACTGAGAAAATTGCTTAATAATAATAAATTATCCTCATATAAAAATGATACTGATGCATGAGTAAATGCTATGAGATTTTCTTCTCTGTTGCTTTTTAGCAAGAGGGAGTACTGGGATTGAACTCAGGGACACTCGACCACTGAGCCACATCCTCAGCCCTATTTTTTGTATTTTATTGCAACTCTCACTGAGTTGCATAGTGCCTCGATTTTGCTGAGGCTGGCTTTGAACTTGCAATCCTCCTGCCTCAGCCTCCCCAACCACTGGGATTACAGGCATGCACCACTGCACCTGGCTTCTTTGTTGCTTTTAATTACATGGCAGGGACAAGGACTATGCCAATATCAAGAATTTTGTATATCTTATGTTCTACTCTTCTTTGGATGATAGAAATTGTGATTTAGTCTTTACTATTGTGAATATTTCTTTTGTAAAAAAAAAACTCTATAAATATTGATTTGAATGAACTAATCAACAATGTCTTTCATTTACATATTTTATACTGAGCTTTAAAATAGAACATACTGAACAGCTGGCAGTTGTTGGACATCTAGAACCAAGTCAGAGATGCAAAGTCCATCATCGCCGCAGTCTTTATAGAAAGGGATCTGCCAAAAAAAAAAGTATATATAGACATATACATATGTCTATATACAGTAAACTTGATGCATTATTTAGAAAATTAAGACATTAAGGCTTTGTTCTGGGTATCTTTAGACACTACTTCAGCAACTGTGAACCTTTGTTAGCCAATCTCAATGGAGAAAGGGCACGTGGCACTTACGCTGAAGACCTTGACTGTGTCGGAATAGGCTTCCAGAGCAGGGCTGGTGCCAGCATTTTCTAGACTGATGTCCACACGCAGATCCAAAGAGTTTACAACATCAGAGGGTTTCTAAGACAGAACACATACACCACGGAGTCAGTGTGTTAGGACACAGCAGCTTTAAAGCAAGAAAATGACTACAAGTGTGTTTACGATTAAGAATCAGCACTCAATTGTGTAGCATGTGCTTGTTTGGAATGATCAGGTCCTGCTCCTCTTTTCCATCCTACTTCGGCTGTCAGCCTCTATACTACTAAGAAACCTAAGGATTCTTGATTAAAGTAAAAATGTGAATGAGCAATTCCTAGTTGAATTCATCAGTAATCTTATTATATATACATGTCATTATAAACATTTATATGATAACCTTCCAAAGACTTCTATATCAGTACCTAGCTTTTGAGCTGATGGCTATGTCCTTCTCATTCCTATTTCCAAGACTACAGAGTCCCCAGGTGCCCAGAGCAAGCCTCTGGAAGGGCTTGTTATGACCCAACTCATAGTGGCTGTTAAGGAAGGGACAAGAAGACTTCCTTCCTTGGTCAGGATCTGACCCTTCTCTACAAAACCAGATAAAAGTGATTCCTATGTCCTAAGTCAAGTTCTTTAGCCTCTGGCCTGAACAGACTGTTAGGAACTCTCTTGCTCCTTGTACATGAAGATGATGCACATGTCACTCAACACTCATTAAATTCAGCCCTATACACACACTCTGCTTTGCCTCTGCATTTGGGGTACAGGATTTGCAGCATTCCAGGAGGCATGGGTCCCTTCCAATTTTGAGGCTTCTTGTCTAATGAAATATGTAAAATGCCAAAACAGTTGCAAAACTCATCTAGCAATCCTCTTACAAACCTTTTCTAGTTCTTGTCAGGAAAGAATTATGTATATACAGATGAAAACAATCCTAAAAATCTAATTTCCCTTCTCCTCAGAAACAGTATGTTCATTGTTGTTGAGTCCATTCACCAGCAAGAATTATTCTCAAGTCCTTGAGCCCTTTCTGGGAGCCTAATATGAAGACAGCTTGACTCTGAGCTTCCTCAGGTGATGGCAGGCTTGGCATATTAGATGGTCTATTTTTTGGTATGGGTGTCAAATAGTAAGTAGGATTTTTTTTTCTTTCCAGGTAAAACAACTGGGCTGTCTTCATCTCCCCACCATGGATTACATGGATAATTTGAGCCACCAGTTGGCACTGGACAGGAGAGAATGAAAGTCAGATTTTTTTTTCTCCTTTAAAGAATCTGTATAATTGGGACTTGAACAACAACAACAAAAATCCAGGACTTCACAGACAAGAAACTTTAAAAATAAATAATAAGTTAAACAAGTCAACTGTGCTTCATTCATCTAATCATGAAGTTGGTGTCTTCCCAACTCTCATGCTTGGCATTCCTTGAAGTATGATCTATATTCCATCCATTGGGAACATCCATCACGCCCCTTAAACCGGCATATGCTTTCCCCAAATTTCTGGTGTTGGGAACCCAGAAAGTGAGTTTTATATAAGTTTCCTTGCCAGTTCTTAGGTACCTTAACCTCTGAGAACTGTGTTTAGGCTAGAGTACTTAAACAGTTCTTTTCAAAGTGGTTTCCCGTGTAAATCACACTTTCAAATATTATTATGTGGTTGCTAAGGGGAGATGTTTCATACAACTTATAAAATAAATTTCCTGTTGGAAAATTTCTCCTGAGAAGCATTTTTCCTACATGGATTGCAACTTTTCCTACATGGGAGTTTTTCAAGAACCCTGAGAACTATATTAATTATGGCACAAGATTAGAACATGTTATCTTTACTTTAATTCACCATCATTCTCCTATATTAAATCTACAGTGGAATCACAATTGGAATTGTCATTTAAGTAGCTTAAAATGAATAAAATTTTTCCCTAATGGGAATATATCAAAATAAAATTTATTGTCAACTGTAAGTTTGCAATGTTAAACCTTTTTTAACCCTTTTAGTTACAATCCCAACTAAAATTTAATGCCACTAAGTTACATAATAATAAAATGTGACCATAAGTATAAGGATGAAGGAAATATGCTTCTTATCCATTGAATTAGACAAGAAAGGCAATAATTAGAAGGGCAAGCATCTTCTAGAACAAAGTTTACATTTTAGACTTTTAGCATTCATTAGTCTTTAAGAGGAAATGGGGTGAAAAAATTTGACCATGAGGCCTCACCTGTATATGAATGATGTACTCAGAGCAACTCTGTGCTTGATTAACCACTATATTTTTCTGCAGGCACCTTTCATTATTTTCTTTAAATAAACCTCTGGAAGTTACTCTGGATGAATATCTGTCTGCATCAAGTGTGATGTTATACATAATAGCTGTGATAAAAATCATAAAGAAATGTTATGATAAATGAATTTCTAAGGACAAAAATCTTGCACTATTTTGTCTTATTAGACCAAGTCTAAGTTCCAGAAAATAAAGAAATAGTCTTTACACCGGTAGATTATGAACTAAGGACAGCACAATATGATTTTTTAATTCTAGCTCTGATATGATGTAAGTGACTTGGGATACAAAGAAATGTGATTCAGACAAATGTGGCTGGGAGCAGCAGAAAGAATATTGGACTCGCCACCAGGAAATCTACAGATAAACCTGGTCAGATTACTCACTGCCTCATGCCTCAAATTCCTTCTCCATAACATGGAGACATGGAAAAGAAAGGGACAGTTAGTTATTGAATGCCTGTAGTTAAATACATTCTCATGTTACCTTATACAAGCTCTGTAATAAATCTGGAAAGTGGATATTGTTATTTTACTTTTGAAATAATGCTATAGAATCAGTGAGATAAAATAATTAATTCACTTAAGTTTACACAGCTGAGACTTGGTTAGAAATAAAATTGGAGTATTTTTGGAATAAATTCTGTGTTCTTTCTGTTTCTTTGCCATTGTAAGGGTCAAATGTTCCCTTAAGGACTAACTGAGATCCTCTGGAAGAATGCGTACAGTGCCTGGCAGTTCTACAGTCTTCCATAGAGGGTGACGCGTCACACTGCCACAATCAGGTTCAAGTCAGACTTGGTTTGAATTCTAATTCCATAGTCTATGTGCTGTGTGACTTTGAGCAACTTAACCTCTGTGAATCTCTGCTTCTTCAGCTATCAAATAAAGATAATAATATCAACTCAGTGAAATGAAAATTTTAAAAAATGTAATAAAAATTGATGATGATACCAAGGGTCTTAACTATTAGAACTATTACCTTCAGCTAAAGTCCACTGTTGGAAATTTAGAGTGAATATCTGGTGCTGTTCATAGTATCAACTACCTTATTTGGGTTTAATCTATCAGATATTATTTCTTTCAGTATTTTAAGTATTTATTTGAATTTTAAGTATTTATTTAATGCTTTGAACTCAAAGCATTAAATATTTGTGTAACTTTTAAAGTATCTATTGACAATAATGTATAATTTTTCTTGCTCTAATGACTTAATGAGGCCAAAAAGATGACTAAAATACAAAAGAATCAAATTAACTAAAAATAAGCAGTGAAAATGAAGCAAATTAAAAAAAGAATGGGGGCGAGCTAGGGTTGTGGCTCAGTGGTAGAGTGCTTGCCTAGCACATATGAGGTACTGAGTCTGAGTCTCAGTACCACATAAAAATAAATAAATAAGGGCTGGGATGTGGCTCAGTGGTAGAGCGCTTGCCTAGCATGCGTGAGGCACTGGGTTCGATTCTCAGCACCACATATAAATAAATGAATAAAATAAAGGTCCATTGACAACTAGAAAATATAAAAAAAGAATAAAAATAAATAAATAAATAAATAGAATAAAGATATTGTGTCCATCTACAACTAAAAAAATATTTTAAAAACCCTTAAACTGGAGCATGTGCCTAATGTAACAAATAATATAAAGCATATGCTTTATAATTCACTTTTCACAGTTAAGAAGATGGGATTCTTGCCTTTTACACTATTATCACCAAGCAGTTAAGTGACAAGTGATGGTGACTGGATTATCTGTGTGAACCTGGGGAATCAAGGTGAAGGATTCAAAGGAAATGGTGCCCAATAGCAGGAAAGCCCAGGGATCCCTAGCAGCCAATCAATGGGGCAGGAGATTCTCTGACAGTGGAATTTTTGATGTGTGGCAACAGAAGAGATGAAGTATGGTCAAAATGTGGAAGAGGCATGAGACACATTCTTGCTTTGGGCAGGAAAGCTGAGCCGCCAGGCATTCCTGCTAACTAATGTGTCTTCCAATTTAATCTTTTAGGCAGACTAGTAACAGTGTTCATAGAGCTATCATGGCTACTCAGACGGACATATGCTCCAAAGCAGGTCGATGAGCTATATTGCTCAAAGTCGGGTCAAGGTTTGAACACCTGAAAAGAAAACTTCCAGATGGATATAAAAGTAGGAAAATATGAAAGTTGTGTCAGATATGACTCTACCTTCTGCTTAGCATTCTTGCCTTATTTATTTCTTGGTATGAACCAGGGCAAACATCCTGACTGATTATTTTCAGGCTTTAAGTTAGTTTATTTGTTGTTCACTTAATACCTGTTGGAACTATAGGTTCTGAAGTTTAGAGCCAGAATCTGATGGAAGGGAGTTTAGAACCCATGAAATAGCAGGGTGGCTTTAAGTGTTAAATTTTATGCTGCCAACAGAGGGTACTGAGATAATTGGGGTGGGAGAGGTAAGATGGAGTAGTTAGAAAAGGCTTCAAAGAGGATCCTGGACCTTAGCCAGGACTAGAAAGATGACATGGCCAGCCCAGGGGAGAGGATGAAAACTCCTGCTGACACGTGCCTACGGTACTTTTCTCACTTTCTGCCATTTGATGAAACGCATGCAGACCTTGAGTTGCTTCTCTGGATTGTTTAGAAAACAATGGGCACAGATTGCATGTTTTCTTTCATTATTCAGTGCTCATTAATTATTAAAGAGTAGGAATGGTATCCCATGCTTCGCTGCATATATTGTATCTAGAACACGGCATAGCCAACAAGTTTGCATCCTCATTTAAACCTAGCAGTCCAGTGAAATCTGTGTGTACCTGCAGATTTAAGCAAGGGATCTGTGGGTAAGAGAAACTCAAAGGACAGAGTTGAGAGAACCCATAATTATGCCATGAGATTACAACATTCTGCAGCAGAATGTCACCTTCCAAGAGATGAGAAAGGAAAAGCTAAACAAACATTCCATGCCTAATGAACCACTCTTAAGTACCTCAAATGCGTGGCAATTTAAGTGTCTGCAAGTAAAGATCCTACTTTTTTTTGGTCTACAAACCAAAGCATAGGTTACACTCACAACTAAAATCATAAACAAACCTATCTCTGTACAGGTAATTTCAGGTCTACTCACCCACTTGATTGTTTTGCCTAGTAGGTCTAAACATTGCACTGAAACAGAGTTTGAGGATTATCTGAGCATTCTTGTTGAACAAAGTGATTTTTTCTGGTGTGAATGTAGCTTTTACAGTCACATCAGCAATACTCTGTGACCTAAAAAATATAAATGGAAACAGATAGATATTATTACCAAGCACACACATCATGAGCTTTACATAGAGGACCCAGTACCAGCGTTATTGATTTTTTTCTCTCTCTACCTTGCATCTGAACACTTCAGCAATATTTTCCATTTGAAAGCTGTAAGGTGGTGTGCTGGGACAATGACATTTTGATGGCAACTACATCGTCAGCAAAATCCACATGCATTTTTTTTTAATTCAACAAACAGCTGCATGAGCACAAGATAGTTTGCAGCCTCTTTGAAAGTGAAGGGCCAAGTCACGGTTTTGCTTTTCACCAACTAGAAGCAGTGACATTCAACCTTCTCACAATGTTAGGGGAGAAAGAAGGTGAGTGGTGGAGGTGGCAGGGCTGAGGAGTGGGATCATGGCTACTTCCTTGCTGCCTCAGAGTTTTAGCAGCAATCTTTCAAAATGTGGCGTATGGCTATGAGAGTAGCAACTAGCCTAATGCCAGAAAAAGGCTATGGAGCCACCTCAAGAAGGGTGCTGTAGCCTTCTGACCTGGGTACAGACTTTCGGATATCGTGCACCGACCTCATTTGCTCCTTACAAGACTCCTATGAAATAGGTAGGACAAATATTATCTCCATTTTAGAAAGGCAAATCTCTGAGACAAAAGATATTTGAGGACTTACCAGTTTACTTGATACAAGTTAGCTAGTGAGAAATTTGAACCCACAGTCTTTTACTTCCTCAATCAGTGGAATTTATACTTGATCATAGTGACCTGTGGTGTATGTACCCTCGATTTACAAAGTATCAAGTAGCAATCACTAATTTCACTGTTTTTTGAAAAGTATCACAAGAAGTTATATATAAAACATTTCCTTTTAATATCAGGTACACCTGAAGGACTCCAGTCAATGGAAAAAAATCATTTCAATAGTTTATGTCTGTCAGGCATCTTAATGAACCATCATAAAACATCTAATAACAAGGCAGCTTGTCCTCAAGTTTATAAGATCTAAAATGCTTTAGTGAATGCTTTCTTTGAGGCAATCTTTAAGAGAGAACAAGCATTTATTGCAAGAGATGTCACCGATTTACATATTTTGTAAGTTTATTTTAAAAAATTATTCTCAGGAGTTACCCAGAAAAGCCAGTCCGGAAAATTTACAGAATGTAACCACAAAATGATATTAACCTAGCTTGACTGTCGTCTCCATAAATTCATTGGCTACATGGATCTTGGTATTTTTGGAAAATCAAAATCATCTTGAAAGAGAAAAGTTTGACTATCACTAGCTATATTTTTTTAAGTATCATAGTATAGTGAATATATAGTCTACCAAGTATGAAGTATAAAGCCACCAAGATGTGTACAGGATAATGTTCACTGAGAGATATGATTTCTTATTAAATCATTTAAAACTCAGCCATATAATTATATCAAACCTTGCATTTACTCTTGGCATGTGACTTAACTATCTTATTTAATTTTATTTAGCAAATATATTTTCTTTTCTTTCAGTCTTAAATATTATCCTCAGGTTTTATTTCTTCCACATAATAGTTTCATTCTACAATAAAAGCAATGTACTTATTCATGCAAAGCACAACTGAATTTTACAAATAGTATCATTAAACTTAAAATAAAAAATCAATGATTAATGTTTTTGTGTCCTTGATATATTCATTCAAAGCACTTTTTTTGTTCCAACCGAGACAAATGAATGAATGGGGACTCTTGAATAATCAATTTCTTTCTGATTCCATTCCCTCACCAGTCCATGCACTTATTTTTGACCTTGAATCACAAGGCCTTTCAATATGATTCTTGTTCCTCCTCACCTTCAACTTCTATGGAAGTCAATGAGAGGTCAGCTAAGCCTAAACAATGGCTTCCTCTCCATGACTAACAATTTTAAAATACACCTTTTAATCACATGTGAAAACTTTCACTTTATACATGCAATCTGAATGTTCAGTATTTTCAGTGTGTTCATGAGGCTTCCCTAACAGCAAACAGCTAAGACTGTTAGTAGGAAGATAAAATTCAGAAAACATCAGGGTATCATTCCAAGGGCTTTTTTTTTTCTATGTACTGTTTCATTTTACAATGTAGAGAAGAAAAGTTGATGCTAATGTGGAACAAATATAATATTTGCCCCCAGGAAAAACATAGCCCTTCTTTTAAGCAAATTCCCCACCATCTTATATATTGCACATGGCATTTCTCCATCTCAGCATACGTGTTCCATTCAAACACCACTCACCAGAGTTGAACCACCTGTCCAAAAGCACCGATAGACACATCAGTGATGGAATCCCCATTTAAATCTCCATAGCCATCCAAGGATCTCCCAAAGAACTGGAGATGGTTCTTAAAGGCTCCATCAGATCCCAAGATTTTCTGTAAAAGCAAGTTTGATATGAAAGGACTCTGCACAACAGTGGAGCCAGACAAATGGCAGCCTCTATCCTCTGTGCTCTATGTTGCCATTTTACAGGTCGTCTTTATTCTCCACAAAATTCCACTGTTTTTTTTAATCACATCTTATTTGCCTCTGCATCATTTTTTTCACCCACATTTCCATTAAGAAAATAGCATGCACCTCTAATATAAAATCTCAAACCAACACAAAATAGTGAAAAGTTCAGTGAACCGAGAATGAGCTGATGCAAGTTCAGGTCCAGATTCCTATCCCAGCTTGCTTTATTCAGGTTTCACAGAAAAATTGCCTGCCCAAGGACATTGCTTAGTCATCCTTTATCCAACTGGTATTTCTCACTTGAAGTTTTAACCCCTAATTCGGCTTTTTTCTTTTTTAGATTCTGTGGCATTTACTGTTATCTGGAATTCTTCATCTTATTTATCCATTTTTCAGTTTTCTCCTTTATTAGAATACAAGGTCCATGGAGAGCAGAATTTGACGTGATGATGTTCACATATAAATACATCATTGTGTAGCTCATGGCTTACCTGGGAATACTTTGTGCGTATGGTGTCCTCATGACCATTGTAAATGTACACAGCTCCAGAATTCTGATTTTCTAAAGGTGAACCGACGATCACATCATTAAAGCCATCCATGTTGATGTCTGACAAAGCTGCAATTGCGGAACCAAACCTAGCATTTTCAAAGCCCTCGGGGCCTTCTAGAAATTGGTGCTGATTCAAAATGCCCTTGCAAAGGGAATAAAAGGATGATTAAAGCAAATCTCACAACATGTGTCATTAAAATTCACAGCAATTGATGTCCAAAACAATTTTCAAAATGTTACTATGCAAGTAACATTTTGAAGTGGAATTCAAAATTTTCTGTTTATGAGAATTATAAACAAAACTTCAGTAAGGTCACAGCATATCTGTTCAAAAACAAGATGAAAGCAGGTAATTCTCTTTACTATAGCTGAACAACCTTAAAAAATATTCATTCCTTTTCTCCTGTTCCTCTCATATTAAGATCTTCACCTGTTTACAAATTTCTTATTTAAAACATTCTGGTGAAAATCTAATGTCCAGGATAAAATTAAAGTAGACATAAAACATGGTAATTTAGTGGCATAATTACAATGGATAGGAAGTGGAAAATGAAATTGTTAATATTCCATTATAAGAAACACTAAATAATTCTGCCCAGTGGAAAGGACATTTCCTTGTAAAAGACACAGATTTTCCTTCAGATTTTATAATCAACTAAGGAAATATTTCATGACTTCGCAAGAAAGTCATGCTCCTCAACCATGAAACTAGGTCAGTGGTGGTTTTTTCTCCTCTGTCATAATCTTAAGGAAATGAATTTGTTACTGAGTTTGATAAGATATTAAGAGATATTTATATTTTCAACAATGAATAATATAATTCAGAATATTTAACAAGCAAGAAACATTTTAAAAACTATGGATTTATTAACTTTTCAAATAAGTAGATATGCTCTTATTGTATGTGTAATTATGCACTGTTTATAGGTATAAGCAGAATTGTTTAAATTGCTTCTGGGAAAGGATTAATTTTTACATTAATTAAATAAATGAGGACAAAATATCACAACTAGTAAGCATAATCTTGACTACGGTAACTTCAGTTTCTCTTTTTCTCTCCATACTTGTCTAATTTTGAATGCCAACCTGTGCTTTTAATTTTTGTTTCCTGATTTCACTGAGTCCACTATACTGTTCCTATCTACATAGTTTTAGAGAGTTCAGTATACAATTTGGAAAAAGTGTTCTTTTTTCTATCATATTAAACCAAGTTTTATGTGCAAAAATATGAAATTTCAAGAGCTGGACATACACCTAAATGTTTCACTAAGCAATGGAATTTTCCTGAAAATACAATGTAGAAAGATTCTAAGGCATTTTCTAAAGTGGCTGGTACAATTTGTTTTTCTACTGTAAGTTGATAACAAGATAGCACTGTCCTGTTATTATTATCTTTTCATAAAAAAATGCATGATGGGGGCTGGGGATGTAGCCTAGTGGTAGTGTGCATATCTAACAAGTATGAGGCCCTGGGTTCAATCCTCAGCATTGCAAAGGACGGAAAGAACTCTCCTGTTCCTGGATAAGCTAATTAATATTATCAAAATGGCCATACCACCAAAAGCATTACGCAGAGTCAGTGCAATCTCCATCAAAATGCAAATAATATTCTTCATAGAACTAGAAAAAACAATTCTAAAATTGTTTTAAAATTCTAAAATTAGAAAATAAGAGACCCAAAATAGCAAAGCAATCCTGAGCAAGAAGAACAAAACTTGTAGCATCACAATACAGGACCTCAAATTATACTACAGAGCTGTAGTAACAAAAACAGTATGGTATGGGCACCAAAACAGACAGGAAGACCAATGGAATAGAGTAAAGACACAGAGACAAATCCACATAGATGCAGTCTTCTGATATTCAGCAAGGTGCCAAAAACACATATTGGAGAAAAGATAGCCTTTTTCACAAATGGGACTGTGAAAAGTGGATATTCATATATAGAAGAATAAAACTCTATCCCTATCTCTCACTCTGCACAAAAGCTGACTCAAGTGGATTAGAGACCTAGGAATTAGACCAGAATTCTGCAACTGCTAGAAGAAAATGTAGAGCCAACACTCTAACATGGTGATACAAGAACCAAGTTCCTTAACAAGACTCTTGAAGTGCAATAAGTAAAACAAAGAATTGTTAAGTGGAATGGCATCAAATTAAAAGCTTCTGTGCAGCAAAGGAAATAATAAAGAACATGTAGAGAGGGAATACAGAATGGGAAAGTTCTTTGCCACCTACTTTTCAGACAAGGGATTAATATCCAGAATATATAAATAACTCAAAAAAACTTAACATCAACAAACAAACAAACACACACACACACACACACAAATTACCCAATTAATAAATGGGCAAAAGAACTAAAAAGAGTTCTCAAAATAATAAGCACAAAAGCCAACAAATATATGAAAAAAGTCTAACACCTCTGGCAATCAGGGAAATGAAAAGCAAAAGTATCCTGAGATATCATCTCATTATAGGCAGAATGGCACTCTCAAGAATACCATAAAAATAAATGCTGGCAAAGTTGTGCAGAAGAAGGTACACTTATACATTTTTGGTGGGACTGCAAATTAGCACAACCATTCTGGAAAGCAATATGGAGATTCTTCAGAATTCTAGGAATGGAACCACGATATGACCTAATTATTCCAGTCCTTGGTATATATACAAAAGATCTAAAATCAGCATACTGTAGGAATCCAGCCACCTCAATGTTTATAACAGCACAACTTACAATAGCCAAGTTATTCAATCAACCCAGATGCCCATCAACAGACAAATGGATAAAGAAAATATATACATGATACAGTTTTACTCAGCCATAAAGAAGAATGAAATGGCATTTGCTTGTAAGTGGATGGAGATGGAGAACATCATGCTAAGTGAAATAAGCCAGACCCACAAAATCAACTGTCAAATATTTTCTTTCATATGTGAAAACCAGACAAAAATAAAGGTAAAAAATGTGTGGGTGGGACTTTGTATTGTCTTTGTTTGCTCTCTTAAATGAGAATAATGTATGTGGGGTGCTTTAGAAACAAATGTTAGTAGTTATTTATCATAAACATAAAAGCCTCTTGAAGCTTCAAAATAATATAACAAATGTAGGCAAATTTTAACTTTTAAAAGTTAGAAGCATTGAAAAATGTGTATTTAAGTGCTGAATTTTGGCTGTATCATATTAAACATTTAGTTAAAAAGTTATTGAAGGAAACATTTTAAATGTTTTCAAACATAATACATGTAGGTGTAACATGGGGGAAAACATACATTTTAATAGATTTATTTTAAATAAAAAGAGTATGATACCAGAAAAAAAAAAAAAAATGTGTGGGTGGGAACAAGTGGAGCAGAGGAAGGGGACTGAAGCTGAGGGAAGAAGGAGAAGAAAAAGGAGGAACTGTGGAGTGAAACTGACCCAAATCTTATGTACATATAGAAATACAATACAATGAATTTCATCTTTATGTATATCTACAATGCACTAATTATAAAACTATAAATAAATAGAAGAAAGATAAGTAGAGTAGAGGAAGGGGAAGAGGGGGTGGAGGAAGGGAGAGAAAAGGGAAGTACTAGGAACTGAATTGGGGCAAATTATATTCCATGCTTGTATTATTATGTCAAAATGAATGCTAATATTATGAATATCTATAATGCACTAATAAAAATTCATGAGATACTTGGGAAATGCGCTAATGTTTGTGTGTATATGTTTCAAAAATGTATTCATTTATAATGACTTTATTTTTATAAGACAAAATGTTTTCTAAGACTTCTTATGTAAAATGGCAATATGCTATATATTAAACTCTAATTATGTATTTTAATATAATTTTTAAGGTCATTACTTAATGGTGACATCCTCAAAATGAATAAAATATAAACCAAACTCTACATGCAAATAAACTATCATTCAGTAATAATTTTTTTTAAAATGTAGATTAACTTTTACTTATCAGTAGTGAAGCAAATTAAACTGCTTGTTTTATTTTTTACCTTTACAATAGTAAACAGGTAGACTCTTCCTTCCTCTTTCTTGAGGTCATTCATGTACATTGGTGCCCCTACCAAGAGCACATCTGTAATGGTGTCTTTATCCACATCAACCGAACACAGCACACTACCAAAATAGGAGCCAATCTGGAGTAGTAAAGCATATTAGTCTTAGGATTCCTAGGATTTATATACATTGAACATTACATTGAACTTTAATTAACTCATTCAGGGCACAAAAATGGAGAATTTATAACCTGAAAGATGCTAGGAACATAAAGATGAAAAGCAGATTCCTTTCTTTGGGGTTGCATCACCATCTAGCCACTTGGTTCTTAAACCTCAGTGTGCAGAAGAATTGCTAAGGGAGTGTTTTTAAGACTCATTACTAGGCCTTCTGATGAAATGTCTAGAATGTGCTCCAAAAAAAAAACATTTTACATAAGCATCTCAGGTATTTCTAATGATGATGAACCAAAGGCCACATTTATAAGAGAAATCCTCAGTAGTTACATGAGGTATGCTGCAGAGAAAAACAGGAGTAGAGGCAAGGGGAATAAATAATTGTGCTTCCATAAAAAAAATACTGTAATACAGGCAAGTCCCAGATGTCGAGTGACTGGAGTACATGGATGTCCAGAAGGATTAGAAGAATAAAGCTTTATTTGAATTGCATCTTAAGGACTTGCTAGGTGGAGAGAAACAGGGAAGGATGAATGACATAAATGTCCATGGTTTGGTCTGGGACAGGCGAGTAGCTGCCAGATTGACTAGTATAGTAAGGCTGGGTGAAGATACAGTGAAATAATAGAGGCTGGGAATTTGGATATTCATCCCACTCAGCCATGTATGCCTAAGTGAACATCTCTTTAAGGATTAGAAATTAATAAGCAATTATTGCTTGCATAACATTTTCTTTAAAATACTCAACACCCTTCTTTAAAAGTGTTAAAGAGGAAGGAAGAGTGTGTGATCATAGCTAGTTTGTGGCCAAGGAAGCCAAGAACTCAGGTCTTTTTACTCTTTTTTGAGGGTACTAGGTATGGAACTCAGGAGTGCTTACCCATTGAGCCACATTCCCAGCCCTTTTTTTTTTTTTTTGTAGTTTTATTTAGAGACAGCATCTCACTGAGTTGCTTAGGGCTTCACTAAGTTGCTGAGGCTGCTTTAAAGTCGTGATCTTCCTGCCTCAACCACTCAAGCAGCTGGGATTACAGGTGTGTACTCCTGCACCCAGCAGCTCTTCTTAACTCTTAGAAAATCCATAGCAATAGCAGAATCAGAATTAATTTCAGAGAACTGAAGTCTGTGGTTTCTCTGACTCAAGGAAGGAAACCACTTTCTGTTGGTTGCTGGGGATCAAGGATGTACATTTCAAAGATAGCCAAGATCAGAGGGCAGAACTGAAACAGGAGCCCATAAGCTGGCCTTTGCTCCTGTGTGACACTAGGATTCCCCATAGGGTCCAATGACCAAATGACCACCCATCAACAGAAAATGGAAGAGAGTTGTTTGACCTTTAGGAACATCAAGGATGCCAACAGGACAATTTGATAGGATAACTCAGTTCCTGTGATAACCTACTGCTCCTGTGTCACCTTTTCTCCTTTAGACTTTTGGCTCCTCAGGTGGCTTTGTCCATAAAACAGTAGTTAGTGCTTGCCACCATGACTAAAAAATGGCCACATAGTGTTCATCTGGGAAGTCAGAAATATGGACTGGGATATTACTAAACAGCACAGGCTTTGAGGCTGGATGAGATTGGGTTGTGATAGCAGCTTAATACCATTAAAATTATATTTTCTTAAAAATCCAGCTAAACTCTCAGTAACCTGTCAAAGTGGAGAGCAGATGTTCTAGTATCACTGTGAAAATGTAAGGAATACACAAAATACAGATCCCAGGGCCAAACACAGAGGAGACACTCAATAAATGTTAGCTCTCATTTCTACCTGCCCAGCTCCCTACCTGCCCCTGTTGTCCATAAAATTAATTTTACCTGATAAACAATGATATTTACCTGGTCTCCTCTGTGAGCCTGGATAACTGTGACATTGCCACTCTCATTAACAGTGTATAGCACTATCTGGCCAGTGTAATTTGCTCTAGGAGCACCAGCAACAAAGTGGACATTTTTTTCAGTAGAAATTGCAGCCACAGAGTAACCTAGGAGAGAAGGAATCAAAGGGTGAAAGTCATTGAATATATCAGCCCATAAGGCTTGCACAGTTAGTAGAGATGATCGGAGGTCTTTTACATTAGATATGGAGCACAGTTCCTCCTGCTCCTGGGTATGTTACTGAGGATACATCTTCCTATTTCTAAGATGAACTGCTCTTGCCCTTTCACTTTTTACCCTGTCCAGCATAGGTGGGCCTCTCTCCATCTACAAACCTGGCTCTAGATTACAGGTTGTCCTCATTAGCCACTTATGAACAAATATGTCTTGAATGAATGAGTGAATGAATTTAAAAGGTAATGTTGCATAATGGAAAGGCCACAGGCCACAGGAGTTAGACAGTTCTAGGTTCAAATTGTGGATTTGCCACTTACTAGGTTGTTTAGCTTTAAGCAACTTATTTATCTCTCAGGCTTCTTAAGGTAAAATGGCTCTCAAGTGATTGTTAGAAGGATTTAAATGTTCATATAAATAGAATAGCTATCTCAAGAAGTGCCTTATAGTAGGTGCTTAAAATCAATGGATGTTGATTGAACAAAAAAACTGAGAACTCAAAAACAGTATAAAACTATCATTTAGTGTACTGGCTTTTAGAAACTATTTCTATTTTATTTCTTTATTTAGTTTTGGTACTGGGGATTGGACTCAGGGTCATTTAACCACTGAGCTACATCCCCAGTCCTTTTTTGGATTTTATTAGAGATAGGGTCTTGCTAAGTTGCTTAGGGTCTCGGTAAGTTGTTGAGGCTGGCTTTGAACTCATGATCCTTCTGCCTCAGCTTCCCAAGCCACTGGGATTACAGGCATGCATCACTGCACCTGGTCACTATTTCTAGTTTAGAGAGACATGATCATGTTCCAGGAATTACAATTGATTGGACAGTCATAGGTATCAGAGTACAAAATATAAGTGTTTTATTAAGCAGTTATGAATTAAAGCCTGAATGGCAAAGAGGTAACATAGGTATGAACAATAAATATGATGGCACTCAGATGGCATTTCAGAAGCTTTGCTGAACTGACCCCAAGATTCAACAAGAAGATAGTTTAAAGGAAGGGAACTTCAGTCTGCTGAGCCAAATGCTTCTATGCCTTACCTAAATATGAACTGTGATTTCTATCCTGCAGAATTTGGTCAAAGGCTTGTTTAGGAAAGATTGAATATCCATGAGATGTCCCCTGGACAATAGTTCCACTCCAGTCAAAAGCTCCAACTGCACCTAGCATCAGAATATCCTAAAGTAATTGAAAATTGAAGATCATTAAGACAAATCACATTTAATGCATGAGAAGGCAGTACAGGACAAATACTGAAATAAGCTGTTTAGACTTAAGGAAAATAAATGCAATGAAGGGAAGTATATATTAATGTATCTTGATATATCTTAAAATTGTTTTCATGGGCTGGGGCTGTAGCTCAGTGGTAGAGGCCTAGCATGCATGAGGCCCTGGGTTCGATCCTCAGCACCACATATAAATAATAAATGAAAAAAATGAAGATCCATCAACAACTAAAAAAATATTTTTAAAAAATTGTTTTCATAAATTTGCACTGGAGAACAAAACTTATCATGGGTTATGTTATCTTGAGCTGCACTTTTGACCTGTTACATAGATCAATTTTTGTAATAGGCTCTGTTATAAAACAGGTATATAGTCATCTTCAAATTTCCACTCAAACACGTACATTTGCAAACATCGAGTCCTTATAAGCCTCTACAAAGGTGTTAGAGTGGAACGTCAGTCTCATATATTCATAGGAAAAGCTCACAGCTGGAAATGAGACATGCTTGAGTCATAGAGTGCTGACCCTAGAGGAGAGAAGTTGCTCCTGCTCTCCCAGGCATGTCTTGGGGTCCCTTTTTTGACCTATTGTTTTCAACATTTTTCCTCTCTCTTGATTCCTTCTCAAATAGTCATCTGGCCCCTATATCCCACCTGTGGGATGACAGCACAGCTACAAAAGGCATTTGTAGCTGTGACAGTTGATCTATTGGAAAGAAAACTAGCATGGGCCAGCCCTGGAGAAGGGTAGAGGGGAAGATGCTACTGTAGTTTGGGTCAAGCCCAGTCTGAATATTCCAAGCTATAAATCATCACAGAAGGCAGGTTTTGTCAACATGGGAGATTTTATATGTAAGTTTTTAGATCTTAGATCTTAAAAAACATCAAAAGTATGATTCTGGATCAAAAAAAAAAAATAGTAGCCAGGGAAATAATGTGTGCCATTTTGAGGACTAGAGAGTGTGAAATGATGTAAATGAGTCTAGTATTAGGGACTCTGGGCAGGGTGTATGAATGAGTTTACAGAATTGTGTGCATAATTCTCTGTGTATAGATTCCTTTACATTTTTTTCTATGGGAAAGATTCATAACTTTTAGTATCTCTAAAATTTGGTGATCCAGGAATAGTTCATACTTTCTATTATAAACATAGAAGGAGCTGTCTTGGTCCTTTGGTCTGTCCCTGAGTTCACATTGTATCCTATTTCTCAGGGCTTCACATATTTTTCCTCTTTCACTACCCACTCATATTCTAGATAGAATTAGAACAGAGGTCTGGAGGCAGATGCTTCTGAGAAAGAAGACTGGGATTCTCTGAGCTAAGAAAACACTGGTGTACTCCAATCTTATCTCACATCTTTCCTAAACTTTTTCAATCATTTTCTGTCTCTGCTCTTAGAGAAAATTACCATTGCAATTCAGAATTCAACAATGTCATTGATGTCAACAGTCTGTGCTTTTGACAAACAGTAGCTAAACTGATTGAAAGAACATTCCTGTAGGGATTATATCTCACATTAATATAGGGCTTGAGCCCTGGAGCATGAAAGCCTTTCTTGTATATTATTTCTCCTCCTCCCCATAGAAAATCCCATTGGAATAGGGAAGGAGAGGCATTGTTAATCTTCATTTTTGAGATGATAAATCAGCAGCACAAGGAAGCTAAGGAACATGGCTAGGAACCAGAACTATTGGATTCTGGATGTTTATTTTTCCTACTTCATGTATAAGCTATTGCTCCTGGAAGTGTAGGGTCAAATGGCAGTTTGGCTTGAAATTATCTATATACACACATTTTTAGGAGAGTAATCTGCGCTGAATCCTACTTGTGACATTTCCATCTGGAAGTTGTCTCCTCCTTGAACAGTACCTGAGAAACAATCAGTTTCAAAATTGTATCACCATCAGCAACTTTAAATCAAGTTTTCAAACAGGCTTGCATGCACACTCACACACACACAATATTCACCCCAAAATAAAGAGCTGGAGGATTCCGGAAAGAGGAAATGACTAAGAAAGTGTTGTAACAGATTATGGAAATCTATAGTATCTCCAAAGTAGTGTTCCTAGTAGGTTTCAAGCTTAAGATTAATGTATTTAATGACATGCCTACAAAGTTCCTGATATCAAAGAAACGTCAACAAAGGAAGGGTATGAAGCAAGGTGAAAACTGAAGTCAGTTTTTAAAAAAAACATTTCCACTACTAGCTGAAAAACTAACTGGATTTTTAACTTTTAAATATGGCTCTCAATAAATGCACACATATCTCAGATGCAGTTGGGTGAGCTACATAATATACCAGTGGTGAAGATTCTGCTGAGAGATATTTGGGTTAGCCATCAGGAACCAGGATTAAATATTGAGGAGGAATTTTACCAAGTAGGAAGTTGTCCACATGTGGTGCTTGCCCCTGTCACTAGCACTGCAAGACCTAACCGGTGCTCATTTTCCATGTGTTGAGATCAAGATGGTTCCATTTCACTAATGTTCACAAAAAGGAAGCTAAATTCCTGGACTGACATTTTAATAAAGAGAAGAAACTGTACTGTACAACCTAGTCTTATTTAGAAGATGTAATGATTAACACAGAATGAGCAGAGGTAATTTTTAATAAAATAGAGCACTGCTCTTCAAAAAATCTGTAGTAGCAGATAATGCACAAAATTATCTCTAGTTAGCTTTTAGGTTACATTGTGGTCATTCTTATTCAGGCCACTACAAATGCACAAAATTATCAGTATGGACAGTTTAGTAATTTTGTTTCATCTCAGAGAATACAAGATTTTGATGATGACTAGCCACTTTTAGAAGCACTATAGGATATTTAAGAAGCAATACAATTTTTTGATCAGGAATTTCCAGTAAATAATCAGGAAATGAAGATTTGACTGTAGCAATGAACTTTTAATTTATACAATCCCCTTGGACCCACATTTGGAGGTAGTTCCTGATATGAAGGTGATCACTAAAATACTCAGAGAGTTGTTGATTTAACCATCTGGAACCAGAATTAAAGTGTGTCCCAATCCTCCATTCAGTGAGTGCCCAGATATGTGATATTTCTATACTGACCAGACTTTTTAAAGTCACATAAATAATTTTAGAGCTGATAAATAAAATGTTTCTTCAAAATATTGTATAAAATGATAAAACTATTCATGATTATAATAGATATTGCTAATTCGCTTCATCAATTTATCATCTTAACAATGTATGAGCTTCTTAGTCTCTCATTAATCTCTGTAATATTAAAAATTATTAATCTGTGCATTTAGGTAAAACATAAAAGTGAATTTGTAGTTTTAAATAGTTACTGAAGTTGGGAATATTTCTTATGTTTATGGGTCATTTATATTTATCCTTTATAAAGTATTTGTTCATATTCTTTGTAAATTTTTCTTACTGATGTATACAAGTTGTTTTCTACAAAACTATACAAGTTAACATTAATAAAGAAAATGTGTGAATACAATAAAAACCTCAAAAAATTTTGAAAGAAAATTCTTAAAAGGAGCTCTCTTTTACCTTCAATGCTGAAAATTTGTTCTCCTAATGTCCCAGCCTTTTCTAGAAGAGCTGCTTCATCAGACACATTGAAAAAGTATCTTTCTGTTGGAATACTAGCAATGGCTTTGATTTCTTTTATTAAATTTTTAGTATCAAGGGCATTTCTGTTTAAATATCCAAGAACCTTAAAAATAGAGGAAGAGAGGAAAAAGTCATTTCTGTTGTTCTCCAAGTTTCTATTAACACCTTCTAGTCTACTTCCCAACACCAAAGACTTGGAGAAGTAAATTAAGCAACATTTCCATGCCTATTGATTTAGTTAACAGTACTGGAAATCAACAAGGAAGAGAGAGACAGTAAAAAATAAGAAAATACGACTATAAAGGAACATTTATCCATCAAAATACGTGAGAAGAAAAGCCACCTACTGCTATGCCGAATCTCAATATATTGTCATTGTTGCACTGCTCAATCACGTCCTTCAGCATTGAACCATCATGGGACTCCCCGTCAGTCACAACCACCATTACTTTGGTAGCTCTTGGTCGTCCACCGGAAGCTGCTGAATAAGCAAAATCTCTGTGGCACATAAAATTAAAGACTTGTTATCAAAAGATGAAGTTAGTATGTAGACCTCTGGTTTAAAATAAAAATCCATCCTATATATTGCAAATAATTTCCTGAGTTCATTGATTCTTTTTCAATTTTAATCCATTAACCCTTTACTTTTTCTTTTTCATATTGACATGGCATTTTATAGACTTCTCAGGCATAAAGTTTTGTTGGGTTTTTTTTTTTTTTTGGTACTGGAGATTGAATTCAGGGGCACTTGACCACTGAGCCACATCCCCAGCCTTGTTTGTATTTTTTTAGAGACAGGGTCTCACTCAGTTGCTTAGTGCCTCTCTTTTGCTGAGGCTGGCTTTGAATTTAAGATCTTCCTGCCTCAGCCTCCTGAGCCACTGAGCCGCTGGTATTACAGGTTGTATGCTAGTGTTTCTGGCTAAAGTTTTTTTTTTTCTTTTTTTATCACTCAACTTCTATAATCATTTAAAATGTTTCCATTTTCTTAGGTTTAAATGAAAGGAGCAAGGTAGGTCTTCAGCTTTATTTTGTTGTTAGGTGGTAAATTAGTTATTCAATAACCTTTTTCTCTCTGCCTAATGGACCATCTGTTGCACTTTTTTTTTTCTGTGTAATTTCACCTACTCTTTGGGTAAACTATCATTGATCTGATGATACATTAATTAACACCTATATTTGTCCTCAATTCTTCTTTTCTACCTTCAAATTTACATATTCAATGCTTGCTGTATATTTTTACCTGAATGTGTATTCAAAATTGAGCATATCATTTTATTTTCTAAAATATTTTGTGTACTACATATTGTAGAATATAAAAAAGTAGAAAACTGTTCCATAGTTTTCAGCTAGATAAATTTGAATCATGGTTTTCACATCCAATCCTTTTTGAGTGAAGTATATCTTCTAGGACATACTCTAGATCACAAAGAACAGAACCTGGCCTCATTTAGTTTTGATTACCTGCAATGCTTATAATAATAAATCACAACCATAGTCAGTGAAATAAGATGAAGGGAAACAGGACAACACTTAATACAACAAAGTGCCAAAAGTCTATTTAGTATTTTAAAGAGAGTGGGGGTAGGGTGGAGAGGGAGAGAGGAGAAAAAACAGAAGTAATTATAGTCTGGATGATCCAAGAAACCGGGTGATTCTCTTGGCAATAGGAGGATTAAATTTTCATAGTTTGAGAAATTATGGTGGCACAGGGGAGAAAACCAAAGTTTTGAAAAGATATTTAAAACTATACAAGTTTCATCTAAATAGACAATGACCATTATCTTGGAGAAGAAAGCTTTCCAGACCCCTGGATACTTTCCATGGAAAAGTGCCACACCTATAGTTGCTGTTGAAAATAGGGACCCTCAGCAGTTTCTAACTCTATCAAGGCCATTTTTCATCAACCAAGTTCTTCCCCTCAGTCTGGACCAGGAAGGGCACTTAACCTGGCAGCTGACCCTATTGACTGGCCAGCAGTTGATGAGATGACTTGGCCCAAGAAGACATCTTAATAGAGACAAGAAAAGAATAAGCCCATCATATCTTCCCTTATGGGGACTATGATTTTGAGATAGATGAAGCACC
The DNA here is from genome assembly GCA_028644305.1 of Xerus rutilus. Taxonomy (NCBI): domain Eukaryota; kingdom Metazoa; phylum Chordata; class Mammalia; order Rodentia; family Sciuridae; genus Xerus; species Xerus rutilus. The sequence goes on along the minus strand of CM053405.1, from coordinate 35,573,015 downwards.
AGTGGGAGCAGCAACTAAAATATACACAGAGAAAAAAAAGGACAGATGTAATGGGAAGTGCAGAAATAGAAATGACAGGATGTGGTGGCTGACCAGACGTTTGATCTAAGAAAGAATGGAAAGAATACAGAAAAACAGCAAGTTTTTGAATGACTGAGCAAATAGATGATGGCTTGAATCCAAATGACAGCGTCATGAGGGGTTCTGGGGAAGGAGTGACCAGTTTAGCACATGCTGAATTTGATAAGTGAGCTGACACTCCAAATAAAGATATTCAGCAGCAGCCTGATACCCATGTGACTTCTGGGGGAAAATGCCGGAAGTGGGGTCATACCAAGAAAGCTGATGCTGACACTATGGGAGAGAATGTAGTACCTAAGAGGAAGGGCTTTGAAGAAGAAAGGGCTCTGTTTAGAGAAGAAGAAATAAAAGAACCAGTGACTAGGCAAGAATTGTTCACAAAAAGTTGGCATGGATCTCAGATTTTGGCCATGTCATGACAAGTGTTTCAGAATAGCAGGGTAGAGTCATCCTTATAAATGCTCAAGAAAATTGAAGAGGATGAGGCTGGAGGGGCAGCTTAGAGGCCTGCATAGCTGGAGGCAGAGCTATAGTTTTCCAGAAAGTGGACATAGAGAGTACAGACTCTGTTTAAATGGAATTATGGTATCAGGAAGAAGCTATGCACAAGATGAAAAGGCAGGAAGGAGGCTTAAGGAAAGGCAAGTGTATTGTTTTCATTTTTTTTTTTTTAACAACAGGAGAGTAGTTAGGATTTTTGTAAAGGGATCTGATTGAAACGGAGTAAAGGTCATGGATCTGAAAAAACCGAGAAACTGAGATAAGAATGAGGAGAACACTGCATAGTTGTTTAACCCACACTTCCCACAGTTTATAATATGTATAATGAATGCATGCAATTTGGTTCAGATTCATCTGTTTAAGATTCTATAGCTCTGGTTAATTTGCATGAAATGCTTCACAAGCTTAATTGGTCAAAACTTCTGGTAAATATTAACAAATACTGATGCTTAGCATTTTAAGCTAAAATCTTGTTTCATTTAATTTATGCAAAATCATAAAATAAAAATTTTATTGATGCAAACTTAAAATTTAATAATAAAATAAAAATTTAATGACAGAATAAAAATTTAAATAAAAATTTTATTCATGCAAAATTGTCTTATAGAAATCCCAGATTCAAGCCGGGCACCATGGCACATGTCTGTAATCCCAGCAGCTCAGGAGGCTAAGGCGGGAAGATCTTGAGTTCAAAGCCAGCCTCAGCAAAAGAGAGGTGCTAAGCAACTAGCGAGACCTCTTCTCTAAATAAAATACAAAACAGAGCTGGTGATGTGGCTCAGTGTTCAAGTGCCCTTGAGTTCAACCCCAGTACCAAAAATAAATAAATAAATAATAAATAAAAATCCCAGAATCAAAGATTTTAACCTCATTTTCTATGTCTTCTCAAATTACTCAAGTTATAGAATGTGGAGTTTTTTTTTTATTAACTTGGATTAAGTATGAGTTCCAGACATATTATTTTTCTTCTGTTTTTTCTTTTCTTTTTCTTACTTCTAAGCACTTTTATATTGTTAGAATAATGATGTTTTGGCAACAAAACTTACCTTGCAAACTGTATTGCTTTGAAGGTGTTTGTGAGGTCCCCACCATATTGGGATGTCTGGGATGTTGCTGCAATCATTTCATCTTTGGTTGCAAAAGTATTCAGGTTAAACACAACTCTTGGATTGTTGGCATATTGAATTAACCCCACCTTCAACAGAGCAGAATTTTATTAATGGACTGTCATCACATTATAAAAATTTCTATATGACCAGTATAATAAAAGTAAAAAATGCATTTAGACATGTATCAATGGCTTAAGGGAACCATTTCCAATTTTGTTTTGGGCAGTTATTTTTCTTTCAATGGAATGACATGTGTTAGAGACCATCAGTGTACAACAGTAGTATTGATTGCCAAGCAACAGGATGTGCTGTGGATTATGACTCTCCAGATTTAATCATAAAGATTTTTAATGCACTATCCTATGATTTTAATATGGATGAATATTTGAATAATATTAAAACAGAAACATTAAAATAGATACAAATAAACTTTCTATTAATGGACACTGACTTGCAAATAACTATAAGCAATCATAGACAACACACTTCATCATTTGAGGATAATCATGTAATAAAGAATCAGAATTGAATACAAGATAAGTCAGCATACCCCTAAGCTATGGAGTCAATTTAGATTTATTTACTGCACTGGATTTCAGTTTCGGCATATCTGGGGGAAAGTTGTTGGATGTGCATATGGGGCAGAAAATTTCTGGCTTTTGATGGAAAATACCATTAGGGAGAATCTTATTGGAGAGAGATGAAAGAAGGAGACTTCTTAATGAGATGTTTGGGGACATTCTTTAAACTTTCAGTTCAAAAGGTTCACATCTTTTTATTAATGTCCTCATTTTTAGGCATTGGAATCACTGTCTAAACCTACAAGATGGGTTTTTATGAACAGGAAATAGAAATCATAGGGACTAGTGGAAA
>CM053405.1:35540187-35569951 GCA_028644305.1 Xerus rutilus | reverse complement strand
AGATCATCAGAGCAATCAGATTTATTATTTCAATAGATCCATTTACTTTACAATCAAGTACTCTGAGGAATAGAATGTCTTCCCTTTACCCCTGTGGGGTTCTGATGCAAGGAAGTGCAAAGGCATTAACTAGAGGATTGTTATTCCTCAAATGGAAATGTGATGTATTTAGCACGTGAGCAACAGAAGGAAAAGGGAAGTCTGGCAAGGAGATTTTCAGAGGGTGATCCAAAGGGCCTCCTGAAATGACAGAGAGCAGGTTGACATCCTGGGCTTCAGTCATTTCAAAAGCCAGTTATAAAGATAAGGAGGAACCAGATGATCTCTTGAGGTTTCCTCTAGACTTAAATTCTAGGATCTTAAGCTTAAATTCTTGGATGCTAATCTACAAAGACTTTTCAAAAGGTAAGGATTCTGAAATTGTAATTTTAAAAAATGCATGAATACAAATAAGTAAATATGAAATATGGAGCTTTGCTTACATCCATCTAACTGCAAAAAGTAAATGAAAATGTAATGCTGGTGAAATGAGTGAATTCCCACATTACAGAGGGCTATGATGTTTACACTGTTCGATAAATGATGAGAACTAAAAAAATACAAATAATCCTTGGCACAATAATAATGCCCCTCTGGAAAACATCCAAAAGGAAAAAGAAAAAAATCTTGTACAGTGATTTTTTTTATAGCTACAATATTTACAGTTGAGCGGGGCGAATCCCACAGGAAACAACCCAAATATCTAACAATGGGACAATAGTTAATGACAACACAGCAGGATGTATTAATGTAAAGTTATAAATGTGAAACTCACATGGAAAAAGATACATAAGACATATTAAGTAAGAAAGGCAAATATACCTTTGCATGCAAATAGTGAATATCTCTAAGAAAAATTTACATTCTTATTTCCTAAATATAAAAAAAAGAAATATATTTTTGTTCAGATAAACCTTAGTGTGTATCATTTTTCTATAAACATGGTAAAATATTTGGTTTTATAAAGAGTAACTTGTATAAACTGAAATTATTAATCAGATTTATTATTTCATGATACATTGACTTTATTTACAGTTAAAAAGGAATAATTAATATAAGCAAATATATAGATTTGTAAAATTAAAGGTGAGTTAAATTTGTTAAATAAAAACATTTTCTACTATAAAATTAAAATTTTACAATACTGATCAATATGATCATTTTAGCTGGGTATAGTGGTACCCACTTATAATCCCAGTGGCTTAGGAGGCTGAAATAGGAGGATCGCAAGTTCAAGATCAGCCTCAACAATTTAGCAAAGCCCTCAGCAACTTAGTGATACCCTGTCTCAAAATGAAAGAAAAAAAAAAGGGCTAGAGATGTTTTCAGTGGTTAAGTACCCCTGGGTTAAATCCCCAGTACTTAAAAAAAAAAAAAAAGAATTGCAAAAAGTCTACTCTTCGAACAGTTAACATGCACATCAATAGATAGTATGTAGGGAATTTGGAAAATTAAAAATCAATATTTTCTTTTAAAAGGAGACCCTTAAAATGCTACTCTTGATTTTCTCTTTCGGTAATAAAGGCGTTAGATGTTTGAACCAATTCTCTCACTAAACACTGCTGAAAATTTTGCAAAATATGTTTAAAAATACTTTTAAGAACTCTTCCTAAAATGGGAAAAGAAAGAAATTCAGAGAAGAGACTCAGGTTGTTGGATCACTTTTTGCCTTGGAGAGAGGAGGGAAAAAAGGAATTTTCCAATCCTCAAACAGGAATGAAAAATTGAAACCCAGAACCTAACTGAAAGGTTATACCTGATGAACCTTCTCATGATTAAAGTCTATGCAAACCACAGCCCCTCAGATGACAAATGAACCAGAAATAAATCCACCCGTGAAGGCAATATCACATAGACTATAAAGTGCCCAACTCTAAAACTGTGGGAAACTAATAGAATTACTAGCATTTCTAGAATGTTGCTTCAATAGAAGCAAATGAAACATTTTCCTCAGAGAAAAATCATCCAATGCTTCAAATTATTTTCTCTAATAATTTTTTCTAATCAAATGTCCAGCAAAGATGAGCAGGTACCAGGGTAGAGAAGACAATATATGTGAAAAGTCACACAAATAACAGACAACAGAAAAGATGATTATAAGCTAATTTACCATAAACATGAATATAAGAATTCCAGTCAAAATCCAGAAACCTATCAAAAGCTATTGATCAAGCTGCATGTATCACATGAACACAATGTTCTATTCACATCTGAAAATCAATATAACTCACCATATTAATAGATTAAAGGAGAAAATTTATATGATCAGATCATCAATAGATGAAGGAAATATTTATAGAAGTCAATGTTCAATCGTCACTTTAAAAAAATTCTCTTGGAAAACTAACAAGAAAGGAAAACTATTTTGTAGTGAAATGTGGAAGTCTTTTCACTAAAGATTGTAAACATGATAATGGTGCTTATATTATCTTTTTAATTTAATTTAATTTTATTTTTGTACTATAGATTGAACCCAGGGGCACTTAACCACTGAGCCACAACCTCAGCCCTTTTTTGTGTTTTATTTAGAGACAATATCTCACTGAGTTGCTTAGGGCCTTGCTAAGTTGCTGAAGCTGGTTCTGAACTCACGATCCTCTTGCCTCAGCCTCCCGAGCCCTGGGATTACAGACATGCACCACTGTATCCTGCACCTTTTTTATTCAGTATTCTACACTACACTGGTATCCTTGGAGGTTTAGTGCTGCAAGAAAAGGTAATGAAAGGTAAAAAGTTGGGGAAAGAAGAAATGAAGCTCTGCTAATTCATAAATGATATGATAATGTATATAGAAAATCCAAGAGGATTAAAAAGATTAGAATACATATGATTAGCAAGACTGATGTATATAAAATATTGATACAAAAACTTGCATTTCAAAGTACCAGCAACTAAATTTTATTTAGAAAAGTTTAGAGTCATTGTTTATAGAAATTTCAAACAGTATCATATTCCTAGAAATAAATCTAACAAGATGCTATTTGAGTTGTTTGCACAGAAAGTATAAATTGTCCCTGAAAGAAATTAAAGAAGACATAAATACATGGAAAGATATACCAGATTCATGGATAGAAATATTCTAAGTATGTCAACTCTCCCAACATTAATTTATAGAGTCAATGCAATTAAATTTTTTAAATGATTTGAAATTTAAAAAGTCATGGATCTTAACAAGATTATCCCCAAATTTATATTAAAATGCAAAGTACAAGACATTTTTGAAGGGGAAAAAATTGAGGAAATTGTTCTACTTGATAACAGAGTTTATAACAAACCTACTGAATCTACCGTAATTAATACAGGATTATAGTGGAACAGACCAGAGAGGCTAGAAACAGATCAAAGCATATATGACACTTGATTTATGATCAAAATAGCACTGTAGAATGAACTATTCTTTTCAATAGTCATTTTGAGTTAACTAGCTCTCTGTATAGAACATAAAAAGATCTTTGACTCACCTTATTTCATTCTCAAAAATCAGTTGCCAGAAAATACAGATCTAATTAAAATACAACATAAGTATGTTTTTGATGATACAGGAGAAAATCTTTATGGCCTTGAATTAGGGAACTAACTATTCCTTGAACATAATACTTAAAACAAAAACTTGATAAATTTGAATACATTAAGAACTTTATCAATATGCATCATCAAAAGATTGAAATCCTTCAAATGAGAGGATGTGTTTGTAACATGCATAACTGGGTCATATTCAGAACATGGAAAGAACTACCACTGCAAATCAACAGATGCAGGAAATCCATTGGACTCTTGTATTCATTTGTGTCTGGCTACAATAGGTATTCCAAAGAAAAGGAAATCTGGCTGCCTAATAAACATGAAAATGTGCTAAACTACATTAGCACTCAAAGAAATGTGATTATAATTATCATGAGATGCTATCACGTGTGTGCGAGCTCACGCACCCCCCCCCCACCAAATGCCTAAATTTTAAAACTCCTACATTACCTAAGGTAAAGGGAAACTGGAGCAACAGGACTGCACATACACTGCTGGTGGGACTAAATCAGTACTAGCATTTGAAAAGTTGTCAGAATTTACTAAGGAAGAATGTTTGTATTCCCTATGGCCTAGCAATTGAACTCCTAGATATATCCCAGTTGAAATGTGTACTCAGTTTTACCAAAGATGGTTTCAAAAACACTCAGAGCAAGACTATTCATAATAGCTTATAATGAAAACTACTCAAATATCCAAATAGAATGAATGGCTAAATAAATTGTAATATATTCGTACAATGTAATACGGTGAAGTAGCAGAAACAAAGGAGCTACATCGACATGCAACAGATCAATCTCACAAACACAATGTTAACAAGTCAGACACAGAAGAATATGTACTCTGTATGTGTGTGGGTTTAAAGCCTAACAAAATTGAGCACCAGAGTTTAGAAAATATGTAAGTACATATTTGCACTTAATACAAGTGAAAATAATAGCAAAGAAATGATGGCCAAAAAAGTAAGGAGAGAGTGATTTGTTCATGGGAAAAATGAGATGCTATCACGTGTGTGCGTGCTTGCACACCCCCCCCCCCCACCAAAGGACTTTGGGGTCTAGTCATTTTTTTTCTGAGTTGTGGTTACACAAATTAATTAAAAATAGCAACTTGTAAGCTGTGGTGGAAGACACTCCTTCGTGGGTATGTCACACACCCACACTCCTGCTGAGTATGTAGAAGATGCAAGACTGACCACTGTTTTCTTTCTTTTTTGCTGTAGTGGGGATTGAACCCAGGGTTTCATGCATGACAGAAAAGGGCTTTGCCACTGAACTACATCCCCAGCCCCCTGGCACTCTGCCATGCAACTTCTTAGGGTTCTGTTTAAGCCACCTTGAAGGATGAGGTAATGTCTCCCTGTGAGAAAAAGAGGAGGATTGTTGACTGCTTGCTATAAAACAGCCAGTTCACCAAGCTCAGTGTTTATTTTCTGCAGTGTAACTAATGAAATCTACTGTGTATGTTGACATCCATCTGGGCCCTCTGTGTTGTCCCTCTGTGACAAACATAAATATGCTGCTGCTTATATTGTTTGCTGTCTCATGAGTAAGAAAGACCTTGGTCCCTCATCCAAGAGTCTTGCATCTTCTGCCAACATGCATGAAACAATAACAAATAAACATTAATTTTAAGTGGGGAAAAATCAAATCCAAGCCCTGATAAGCTGTACACTTACTCTTTATGCATATCTCTGTCAATGTTATATTTTACAATGGAAAGTTTCTAAATTTTACCTGGATTCTATTTTTCTCTTTCTTTCTTTATTAAACTCATAGTTTTCTGAGTATTTACTGTATGTTAGGCTCTGGGAATCCAATGACAAATAGGAAGACATGATCTTAGAGAATATATTCAGTGACAGAAAGAAGCAATTTGAAGATAAATAATGATATTGCTTTATGAGAAAAGAAAAAGAGATTAGGAAAGGGTGTTTGGAAAGAAGATATTTCTTTACTATTCAAATACTTTTATTAATCTTAGATGTCAGGGGAGCTAGTTAGATATTTTAAGACAAGGAGAAATATGTGAAAAGCAAACAAACTCTGTCAAAGAAAGGAAAACTGACTTATCAACTAAGGGAATATTTTAACAAATTCAGATAAACTTGCAAACAGGGCGATTTTTGCATATGCTGATTGGAAAGGACTAGAAATTTTTCAGTTTGGCACTCATTCAGAAATTATGCCTCTAATCCTGTGTTACAGTGGTGGTCATTAATGGCTCATGCATTCATTATTCATTCAAAACAACAGTACCAAGAGCACTTCGCTTGTATGACGAAGATATGCATTTGTCCTCACAGTGTCTGCAGTGTGTAGGGATAAAACCAGGTTATTGAAATAGAAAGTGACCACTGCTAGGAAAGGGTCCGCCTAAATTTGGATTAGGGGTTAGGGATCTTTCCTGGTGTGCATAAACCTCAATGAAATTGAGATTTAAGTGATGTGCAGTATAGGAGTTGGGGGCTAAAGTATTTCAGAATAAGAGAACATGGATGCAAGCAGTCACGGGTGAATTCTGAAAAAAGAGTTCACTTGAGTCATAACACAGTGGAACCTCATGGAACCATAAGAAAAAAAAAATGACACCAGTATAAAAAGTGTGATTATCTGGGGGGCAAAAAGTAAACACTATAGTAATAAATACATTTCTTAGTTACTATGACATTTGCATAAATTACTCAATCTTATCCAATTTTGCATTACATTTTTTATCAGGATCTTTATTACATTTTTATGTTGAAAGAAAAATAAAGAGCACATAAAAATATTCCAGTTTTCTGGGCTAAGTTTTTCTTTTTTTCCCACCTAAGCAACAATGTTAGCAAGTACATAGAAAACTAAGTGAATTTTTGTAAAATATCTCTTTTATGCACCAGTAATCAGAGTATGATTTAGAAGGTGTTATAAAATCCAAGAAGTTTCATCTTCTAGAAAGCATCTAGGAAGCTATGTGATTAAAGGAACTGAACATAACTGACAAACAATTTGGAATAGAGTTGTCCAACTAAGCTGACCAGGAGCTGGTTTGTGTTCAGTCTGCATTTCTACATGGTATCCATGGAAATGTGATCAGGCCTGCACAAAGACAAACAAAGGCCACCTTCAATTGAATCAGGGAGAATGACAACTGCCAATGTTCAAAGCACCCAATCAGTGCAATAGCTTTGCTCCTGCTTTTCAAAACACGATGAAATAATCTCTAACACTGACAATACAGTATCTAACGCTCTTTTATTTCCATTGCTCTGTTTAAACATTAACCTCATTTTTATACAGAAAGCCTTTCAGTCATCAGAAGTTATGTATGGCTTCTGTAGGAAAAACTGTCTCTAGTCACTTTAAACCAATAAAAGGAAGAATTGCTGTCACCCTTTCAGAGCGTAGAATAATGCCCAAGCCTTTGCTGACAAAATTATCCAGTTTTTATTGACTAGTTGGACAACAGAAGAAACAAATCTCTCAAAGGTAAAATATGTTGGAAAATTATTAACAGTTCCAATATTCTATGGAGTTGAAACATTAGCAATGTATGCTGTTTAAACTTGTAATGGTTGGTAGATGTAATTTACATATACAAGAACCATCAGGCATAGAATGGATAGAACACTTGAATACATTTAATTAGTTCAAAAGTTTTTTGAACTAATTAGAACTCTTAACAAAATTAAGAATAGACATCCATTTCTTTTCTGATTTATATGATTAAGGGACATTGCTTTAAAATGCTTTGAAAAGACCATGAGTTACACAGAATAAAGGGCTTTACTATTTTACTCACAAAACCTTCCAAAGACGACACTAACTCTCTGTGACATATGAGACTGATTACTGAAATGATTATTTAGGGTGTCTTTATTATAGTAGATAAAAACAAGGGATTAAAAGATTAACTAGAGAAATATCAATCTGTATCTCTAAAAGAATTTTTTTTTTTATTTAGGAAATCTGACCAAAGCACTGATATTAATCCCAACAGCAGAATTGAAATGTTGCTCTATATCACACACCCTAAAAGCAGCATATTAACCGCATCTATGAATCTGTAGTGTGGGAAGTATATCCTAAAACAAACAAAAATGCTCCTTAAGAATATACAGAATGCTCCTCTAAGCAGCCACAGTGGACTGTGGGATGTGCTTTTTCTCATAGCTTTTCTTTTGGGGGTGGGGTGGAACCCAGAGTATTTTGCATGCTAGGCAAAGATTTTACCACTGAGCTACATCCCTAGTCCAACCAATGGCCCTAACTTGGTAGATGTAATTTACATATACAAGAACCATTTGCTTCCTCATGGTTCTGCTTCCATTTCCTCTTAGCATACTGGAATTAGCACCACAATTCTCTCATCATTTAACGTGATCTCTCCAGTTTATATGCCAGAACTGTTTTGCCTCTAGTCAAGGCCTCCTTTTACCAGAGCTGTTGTTTCTGGTCACCAATCTTTCTCCCTCTCCTTTCTTTTTGGTAATATTCTTTCCATAGATATTGAAGGTGCCCCACCTGCCCTCAGTTTCTCTTATGTTATGGCCCTCTGCCACTTCTACTTATAGATGTCTCAATGTAACTTTAAACAACTACAAGTATATGATGAAGTACCATAAGCATAGACATTTAAAATCTCATTATAGTAATTTTGATGCAAGTCCCTCTTTGTGTTTGTTAGTTGTTTAAAGGTAGCTATTCCATCTCTTCCCTCTTGTTAATCCTTTCTTTTACTTACAAATTTTCAGACACTGTCTACATTTCCTTCTTCCACGTGCCCACTCCATTCTGGTTGCTACTTTTTGCACTTCATGGAGATTGCCCTTATCCAGGCTTGACTACTATGCAGACTCTATTGACCAAATCTTCCTTCTCCGAATATTTCTGCAGTACCCACTTCCTGCCGTGTCTTTCTACGTCTTCAGCTCTTTCTTCCCTCTCCTTTTGCACTTCTTTTTCACCTAACCCTCTAACATAGATCCTCAATTGTGGCCAGAGACTTGGTCTAGTCTCTGCTTGACTCATCAATGCCATGTCTTCAATTATTCTCTAGAGGCAGATGATCCCTAAATCTCTCTCCCCATTTCACTACCTTGTCTGCTCCTAAAACCTCCACATATAACTATCTTTCAGTTGAATGTAAACACCTGGATGTCTCAACTCAACCAGTTGAATGTAAACACCTGGATGTCTCAACTCAACCCGTGCAAACCTGATCTCTTTCTCCTCCCACTTGCTCTTCTCCAGCACTTCTTGCCTCAATAAAATGGCACTACACTAATTGAGATTTCTACATCAGCAACCTAAGCATCTGTTTCTTGCTACCAAGTCCTATCTATACTTCTTCCTTAACACCTTTCCGATTGGTCCCCTACTCTGGTGCCCTATTGCTGCTATCTGAGATTTTATTACCACCATCTCTCATTGCACTAAACACTAAAACTAAAACCAGTTCTTTCCTAAACAGTCTTGGTGCCTTCTGTATGGCCTGAATCCATCTGCCCTCCTCCCTGCCACCAGAGAGATCTGTCCCAGCAGCAGATCTGATCAGGCCACAACCCAGCTCAAGGCCCTTCAAAACTTCCCTCTTGTCCTGAGAGTAAAACTCAGGCTCCTCACCATGGTTTAAAGACCTCATGGCCTGGTGGCTGCTTACCTTTCAGCTCTCATTCTCAGTGAATGCCTTGAGCACCCTATTCTGGGCATAATGACCTTCTGCTTTCATGGCGTCAGTTTCCCATTCAAGAATCTGAGTGTCTGACCTGAACCAGGAGACTGAGGCCCTGCTGCTACTTAGATTACTCTAGGATCACTTGCAGGCATATTAAATGATAAAGCATTGGATTCCATGATTGCCAAGGTCCTTCAAAGCAGATCTAAATTCTACTGAGCCGTTTTCCTCCGGTAAGACTCCAAAGGCTTGACACACAGTGTATCACCGAGATATTTCTCCATCCTCTAAACTGAACATTTAGTTCTGTATCACTATTAATTATATGCAAGCATAAGAAGTCTATTATGTTGCAACTTAAGTTAAATTGAAATAACTTTTAACATATAACTTTTAAGTTATATACAAAATAAAGACACTGAAGAGAAAGATGGTCTTAAATTTAAATAATTTAGAAGTTCAAAGAAAAAATCAGGGACTCTTTCCATCTTTTCATGAGGCCACAGTACATTGTCTTTATCTTTAAAGCTAGCCGATATCATGGTTGTAAAATAGCTGCTCTGAACTCCACATCTAATATGTCAATACGTTTCTTAACCAATGTCTTTCTTATAAATGAAAAAATTTTCCCCAGAAGTCTTATAGCAGATCCTGGTCCCCATGTCTCACGAACCAACATTGCATTATAAGCCAATATCTGCATCAGATGATGAGTGGCACTGCGCCACCAGATTGGCTCAAGACAGTCACCCTCCATCTCTTTTGAGTCCTCTAATTGGGAAGAAGGTGGTAACTAGATAAATGGACTTCTGCTGCAAAGGAGGATGACAGGGACAGAAATTGGTTAGGCATCCTTCAGGGCTGACACAATTTCCTTTCTCCTTGTTTGGATTTGTTTCCAAATAGATTGCAACCTCTCTGCACCATATTTCAGATTTTCTCTGATTTGACACTGAGCCTACCACACTACTTCTGGTACAGTAAGTGCTTCATAAAGAGATGATCAAATATTAGTTTTATGGAGTTCAGCCCCTGTGGATCATCAGAAGGGGCATAGAAATCACTATCATACACAGAATCTATTGTCACAGGATTTGTGATATCAGAATTTTTCTCTTCAGAGGGCCATTCTTTTGTGTGTTCCTCCTGGAAAATCATTCATCACCATGACAACTGAAAGAAACATGACAAAGACTCTCCACACCTTGATCAAAGGTACAAGCTTAGCTGGGCATGGTGGCTCACGCTTGTAATCCCAGCACTTTGGGAGGCTGAGACAGGAGAATTGCGAGTTCAAAGCCAGCCTCAGCAACAGTGAGGCGCTAAGCAACTCAGTGAGACCCTGTCTCTACATAAAACACAAAATAGGGCTGGGGATGTAGCTCAGTGATCAAGTGCCCCTGAGTTCAGTCTCTAGTACCAAAAAAAAAAAAAAAAAAGGTACAAGCTTGCAAAGTTCCTCTTCCTTTGGGCTGTGCTGAATCTTTTAGTAATATCCTAAGCTGAATAGGGTTGGTGGTCAAGACTAAAGCTTATGGCTTTGGTGAGAACATTTGCATGATTTTAAGTGACTTCGGGCCTCAAATACTTCCCCTGAAATTCTTTATTTTTTATATACTGACTGAACATTTGTCTTTATTTTGCAAAATTCCATCATTAGAAGATCTTCACTTTACATTAAAAAGCTTCTTCCTTTTAATATGCTCAAGACTGTTAGCACATGAAGACAGGGAACAGTCATCATCTGTTTTAGAATGAATTCATTTGAAGTGATGTAGTCATTGACTTTTGGTGTCGAAATCTACCTGTCTTGGTGGCCAACTCACAGGGTGGTACAGGCAACACTGGAGTTTTAATTTGTTAGGAAATGAGGGGAGGGCAGTGATAATATATGTATACAGTCATTTCCAAACATGACTGTGCATCAGCAATACATGAGTAATGGCTTTAAAATACAGAATCTTGAGCCCTAGCTCATGAATACTTTTCTAACACCAAACGTGGATGAATCAGGTGTAGTAAGAACACACAATGGTACATATAGATGTATTTATAAGGCTTTGGAGTATAAGTGTGTGCACATGTACATAGTGTGTGTCAGTGTGTGTCTTTGTGCAGGAAAGAGTCTACAAAATGTTGGATAAGTAGACTGCAGTCAGTGGTGAAGGACTTTTAATGATGTGCCAAAAAATTTGGACTTTACCGAATGTCAGCGGGGGAGCCACCAAGCATGGAGTGATTGGACACAGATAAGTGTTTTAGAAAGATAGCATTGGTGACAGTGAAGAGAAGGAACTGTAGGAACAAGAAATCAAAGTAAGAAAGTCAGTTTAAAAGCTCCAGTTGTCCAGATACAACAAGATGAGGGCCTGAACTGTGTGGTGGCAGAAGCTGGATGGACTGGTGGAAGAACCAACAGAATCTCAAGGTTGATTGTGAGATTGAAAATATGGAAACAAATTCCTGGGGTTCCTATTTGCAAGACAATACTGCCATTAAACCTCAGTAGAGAAGACTGGAGAACATTGGAGGACAGGTGCTGAATTCAATTTAGGCAATATTGAGTCTGGCATGTTTACAGGACATCTGGACAGAAAAATTGGGAGGCTGATGGAAATATTAATCTGGAACTTAGGAAAGGACTGTGGCTGGAGATCCTGACTTGGGCAGGGAGCTGGCCCAGAGAGAAGCAGTACAATGAAGAGGAGGATACCGGGTGGAACTCTGCAAACAGCACCCAGATAAGGGCCAAATGGATGAATCTCTGCAGGAGACAAAGAAAGAGTACAGGAAAATAGAAGAAAAACAAAAAGAATCCAAGCCAGAGAGATAGAAGGTGTTTCAGGAGAAAATTAACTTTTTAAAAAAGTTTTTTTTTTCAGTTGTAGATGAACACAATAACTTTATTCATTTATTTTATGTGGTGCTGAAGATTGAACCCAGTGCCTCACACATGCGAGGCAAGTGCTTTACCACTGAGCCACAATCCCAGCCCCAGCAATTAACTCTTAAAAGGAAGCTGAGTGCAGCGGTGCATGCTTGTAATCCCAACTACTCAGAAGGCTGAGGCAGGAGGATTGTAAGTTCCAGGCCAGCATGGGAAATCTAGTGAGACCTTGTCTTAAAGTAAAATGAAATAAAGGACTAGGGATGTAACTCAGTGATAGTACACTTGCCTAGCATGCATATACATGAGAGGCTGTGAGTTCCATCTCCAGTAAGGCAAAAGCAAAAAAAGAAAAAAAGAAAGAAAAAGAAAAGAAAGAAGACTTATTTATTTATTTTTACTATGAAAGAAATTAGAATATTTACAGACTGAAGGGAAAGTACATTCTTGAGAGAATTTAAAGGTCTACATTAGAGACAGCTAAATGCTAGGACCCCACCAGAAGCAGTGAAACGTGATCCAGCATTCAAGTGGAAGGAGTGGGCTGTTAACACACTGGAGAATATGTGACTTCGCTCATTTTAAAGTTAGAGTTGCTTTTCCTCTAGGACTTATTCAGTTTTCAGGTTATCTTGGCATGCTAGGATCTCTTTTCTACCCTCAATCTGCCTGTGAACATTCCGAAGTGCTAAATATGGGATTTAACTATGATTAATACATAACACAACTTTCTCTTAAGCACTTGTGAGCAGGTTTATGGAAGCAGATTGGAATCTAAGTGTAAAATGAGCTTCTCAGGTCATATATTTCTAAAGTGGTGTGTGTGTATGCTGGAGACAATGTAATATGAATAGACACATACATACTTGTGGAATTTTAACTTGGTATGTGTTTATATTGCACTATTGCACATATGTGGTGTGTTTAGTGGTGAACAACGCTCATCACCCTAGCATATATAGAGGTCAATGCCATAAAAATTTTAACTGGCTAAGAGATTTCAATTATTTATGTTAATCTCAGATACCCAAAGTACCAAAAAATGATGCTACTCTCCTAATAATCTCATTGATATCACCAATGACAAAGCTTTATTATAACCATTTCAAATCACAAAAAGCTTGTTCCTTGAATATTCAAATAACTGGAGCAGTTGGAGGGGAAAATACACAGAATATTTTAAGAGATGTCATGTTAAATCACCTCTGCTTGCTTGCTTATGTTGAATTGTCCTTATTAGCTAACCACAGGTTAGAATCGCTATTCCTGACTCTATGCCTTGCAGCAACACATTCCTCTCAATTTTTTCACTACTCTTTACAGAACAAGCCTCAACATTTCAAAGATTAGAAAATGATGTTATGTTTCCTTAGCTTCTTTTAATACTGGTAATTGAAGAGAGATGTAAAGTTCTGGCTTATATTTCTATTAACTCTTCAGAAGACTGTAGTATTCCAGAGACCAGTTTTCAATGTGGAATACAATTTTGTTGGACTAAGTTTCTTCCACCATAAAGTACAGGAATGGCAGAAGGTCAGTATCAGGGGATAGTTAAAAAAAAATATTTACCTTCTTCGTGAAAACACTTGAATATAAGAGACCATATTTGTTTGTTTGCTTTGTCATTTTTCAAACCACAAGATACAATTATGATTCCTTCTGCCCTCAGGTAAACTAAAATTCTTACACTTAGGTACACACTAGGCTGTGGAAAAAAAATCAGGACAAAATATCCCCCATGGCCTCAGAGAGGCTCAGTACCTCCTCCTTCATTTCCCCACTTAGTGTAAAAGATGTCAGGGCGATGAGTGGCCCCCATTTCCACTGCACTGTAGTTGGAGCTTCTGCTCTCGCTTATTCTCGCCTTGTGGGGTCCAAGATAAGAAAGTGGAAAAAACTGGCCTAAGTTTACATTCTTTGCACTGACGATGTTACAACAATGAGAGGAAGGCAGAAGGGAAGGAAGAATTCCCCTCTGCCAAGTATTTAAGATGCATTTGGTTTTTCTTTCTCTTCGATGGAAAGAAACACAAGCACTGCGTTCTCTAGTAAGAAATGGGAGCATTATTTACACTCTTGGATTGAAAAATAAGCATTTTTTAGTCTTCTGCAGAACTAACAGGCACGCGCTGGGGAGCTCCAGGTTATTGCTCTGCACTGGATTCCGTATTACCCTGGCAGGTGTGGTGCCTGATTGACAGGGGAAGTTGGGCTGCAAGACACATGTTCTTCGGACCACCCACAAATCCCTAATTCGGGTGTGTGTGTGTGTTTGTGTGTGTACCCCAAACTAAAATGCTCAGGGAGGTGACTTTGGTTCTTCTTTAGTAGGTGCTTGACAGGGTGAAAAACATCTCATGCGAACTCGAGACCCCAAAATTGTGAGGTGGAGTGAGACAGGGTGTATCTCTCCAAGCAGTTCTGGATGGCTGGGAGCCCAGGTCCACGTGGAATCAAAGCAGAGACTGACGCTGTTAACACTCAAGCCCCATATAATCCCTCCCTCACACCGCCAAGGACCCAAGCCGGTGTCCTGCAGCCGGTCCGCGGCAAACTCCAGACTTACCTTGACTGAGCGCTAACATCAGTCGCAGCGGCAGCGGTAGCAGCAGCGGCGCGCCCCCTGCCTGTCCTGGTCCCATCCTGGATCTGCTCTGGGGGCTGTAGATGCTCTCGGTTTGCAGAGAAAATCCCTGACCGAGGGATACAAGAAGCCGGAGACTGCAGAAGCTGTCTGGAGGGCTTCTCTACTTGACTGGTTAAGAGCAGGGAAAAGTTGCCAGGCAGCTCCTGCAGCGTAAGGACCCGCCCCGGCCCGCCCCTCTGACTTTGGCAAACACCGGATCTGCCTCTGCCACGCCCCTCCAAGTCCCAGCCCTTTGGCGCCGCAGGCTACACCTCTGCTTCTCCACACCCCTAGAACCGCACCTTGATTCCCTCACATCCGGCCAGCCTCTCCATCCTGGAGGTGGTAATGTGGACCGCGCGTCTGGCAGGCTTTTGCTGCCCTGGACAAGACTGGCTCTGCACATCCGACTGAAGAGAGCCAGTCCTGACACTAGCCTGCCCCCTGACGACTTGTCAGCCCACCCTCCCCAGATCCCCGGGACCATTCCAGACCCTCTGCAGCCCTTTGTTGCTCTCAGACCTAGACCAACAGTTCACCTGCAGTTACTGTGGGCTGAGTGGTGCATGGCTTTCCGCCTTTCCCAAGTGGGTGGAGAACAGGACGAAAATAAGTGCGGAATGACCAGGTTAGGAACAAACTCATCAGGAAAGATCTGCTCTGAAGTTATGATTATCCCAGGTGCTATTTAAGTTAGAACTGCAGCTGGAACGCCATAAAGGGGTGTGTGTGTGTGTGTGTGTGTGTGTGTGTGTGTGTGTGTGTAAGGAAAGAGAGAGAGAGAGAGAGAGAGAGAGAGAGAGAGAATATTGCCATTCTTTTCTCCCGAGATAATAAAGAGCTGAATTGATTACTGAATTAAATGATTTATTTCAAGACAAACAGGAAGGGTGAGAACCCATATATGAACTCATGACTCTTCCTCTTCCTCTATGTTACATTATGACCGTTTTCTTCCATCCTTCAGTCTCAGGTCTGGAAAGAGAACATTCTGTAACTCATCTGAGCTATTTCACTTACAAACCTAAGAAATAGAATATTCACTTTTTATCTCTAAATCTCATTTTGTACCTAAAAGTTCACCCACAAATTCTAAGCACATTTCTGAAAACAGAATTCTTCCACTAACTACATTTTGTGAAGTAACCAAATGTTCTCATAAGTTATTTGCCTAATCATTTTTATTAACACCATTTCAAATCTTTATGGGGCACTAGTATGAGCAGAATGGGATAGTACCACTAGAAGCAAAGTGGTTCCAGGTAGGAAGGACTTAATTATTTGATAAAAATGAAATGCTTTTTAAATTTAAAAAAAAATGACCATAGATGGAGGTGAAGTCTTGAATTATTAAACTATTAAACTGATACTCATCAGATGCTACTGCTTACGACCATGAATATTAATTCAACACCTTTGAACCCAAAATACATAACCTCAGGTCATTTCCTGTTTTCTTATCTGTCACTTACTAATTTTGCTTACTAATCCTGATGGGCAGTGAAGGTATTTTTTTTCTGGCCTGTCTATGGTACTCACTTGCTTACTAAGATGCCAGCTACCACCTGAGAACTCTTAGGTGGCCCCTGACACACAATCTCTGCTCCTCACAGACGTCTTGTGGGAAGTCAGCCAGGTTTCAGGGAGATGAATATCTGTCTGTTTCCTTCTGACTCACTGAAATGTGAGTAAGTGTTTGGAACAGCCCCTTGTTTGGGAGGCAGGATGGTTCTTTTAATGTTCTTTGTCTCTGGGTGCTGGAAAGCAAAATGAACCCTTCTTTGTTTTTGATCTCAGAACGAGACATGTTCACATTACACTGCCATGAGGTACAAAATAGATTGAGAGCTACATTTTTCCAGAGCAAGTGTAAATCTTAGAAAATAAGGAGCAAATTCCTGCATTCCATGAATTTAAAGAGCAGAAAGGGTCTCTGAGACAAAACAGTTTGTGAACCCTTGCCTCAGACACCCTTGGAACTATCCTGCCTAGGTATAGTTGAGTTTTACACCATATTCCGTGCACGAAGTAAGGAAGGTTAAAGCAGATGTTATGGTTTCGATATGAAGTGTTCCCAGAAAGTTCCTGTGTTAATGAAGAAATACTCAGAGATGCAATGATTAGATTATAAAAGTTCTGACCTACAGTCTACCCTTGTTTGAATAGACTAACTGGGTGTTAACTATAGGCAAGTGACTGAAGGAGGTAGGTCACTAGATAAGTGCCCTGGAAGGGTGATCCTCTCTGTGCACCTTTCCTCAATTCCTGCTTCCTGGTGGCCCAGAGTGGAGCAGTGCTTCTCTACCACAGCTTTGCGCCATGATGTTCTGCCTCTTCTTGGACCCAGAGCAATGAAGTCAACCAACTACGGACTAAACTTCTGCTACTGTGAACCAAAAGAAACTTTGCCTTCTCTAAGTTGTTCTTGTCAGGTATTTTGGTCACAGTGATTCATTAGACACTTCAAACAGTTAAAGAATACTTGCTTCTATTGATGTTTTTTCTCTGTGAGATATTAAAACAGATCATTTTCAGATATTCATGTATTAATTGATTTTTAAATAGCAATAAGCCCATTACATGTTAACATAAATATCATAGTTTACATAAAAACTATATTTTCTAAAATAAAATAATCCATGAAAAGAGTGGCATTGTTCTACATTTTTGTCAATCTTTCTAATATCTGGCTTAAAAATAGACACTTTGATTTTCATATGTGCTTTGGCATTTACTGTCATGATATGTAGTTTTGCTCAAATCATACAGATTAATATGGAGTCAGAAAGATACATGCTTGGAAAAACAGTTGACGATATAGATGAACCTCTAAACTTACACTGAAGCTCACCAACTGTTTGTTGCTAAAACGCTAGCTGCAATGTGGAATCTGAAACCATACCAATGACTTTTCCTACTTTGTGGCATTAAAAGTTATTAGCCTACTGACCACCCCCACTTTTGTCTGAGTGACCAGCACGGAAAGTATGATTTCCAGTACCCTTCATTGTGCTTGTGTCTTCAGGATAAATGTCTATTCAGTGAAAGGCAAATAATGTCTCAATATTGTTATGAAAATAATTTTGGCATTACTGACTATTTGAAAGTGTCTTGAGACACCAGAGACTGCACTCTGAAAGTACTCAGACATGGAGCAAGACCCTTCAATCTTTTCCTTCTTTTAGCTCTAGGCAGGAATTTTGTAAGTGGAGGGCCTCAGGTAAGTTTTTTTCAGCATTCCCTTCTGATCTCTTTTATTTTCATATCCTGCCAGTCTTTGCTTATTCCATTCCCATATGACAATCACTAAACAAGAAACCTCTGCTTTCCTCCCCAAGGCCATCAGCAGGCCACCTGCCACCACACTGTTCTTGCCCTCTGCCATGGCTCTGTGCCACCTTCTTTTTTCTAGTCTCTTTCGCTAGCTCAAAATGACATTCCACATAATCTTTCTATGCTTCTTCCTCTCCTATCTCCAGTCTTCCCCTTGTACCTCTTATCACAATTTTCTTTCTAAAATGCAGGATTGATGTGCTGGAAATCTTTGACTGTCTCCAGGATCAATTCAATCATCTTAGCACTTAAGATCCCTGTAGAGCCCTAACCTACCTCTGTGGTCTCCGTCAATGCTTTCCTCTGCCACATTAGTTTTAGGCCTGTTTTAGACAGCTTTTTCACTGCTTTAACTGAAAGGCCCAAGCAGATCACCTGTACAGGAGGAAAGGATTATTTGAGGGCTCAGAATTTCAGAAGTCTCAGTCCATAGAAGGTCAGCTCCATTCCTTGGGGTTCACAGTGAGGCAGAACATCATGGCAAAAGAGTGTGGCAGAGGAGAGCAGATGGTCATGAAGCAGAGAGAGAGGTCTCCACATGTCAGATATAAATATATATGTCAGATATAAATATATAGCTCATAGCCACTCCCCCAATTCCCACTTCCTCCAGCCACACCCTACCACTTCAGTTGCCACTCAGTTAATCCCTATCAGGGGATTAATTCACTGCTTGTCTTAAGACTCTCACAACCCAATCATTTCTCCTCTGAGCTTTTTTGCATTGTCTCACATGTGAGCTTTTGGGGGACACCCTACATTCAAACCATAACAAGGCCCAATTCACCTATTCACTGGCCCACTCTCCCAGTTTTCCCTGCTAATTCCTTAGCTTTCTTTTTTTTTTTTTTTCTATTTACAATGGCGTCTTGTACTTCATTTCTTCAAATTAGACTTTAGGGCTCTAGTTAAATTGTGTATTATCTGCCCCGCCTCTTGGCTTTAATAATTTTTCTCTTTAATGTATTATGGTATGATGGATTCAGTTATATGTGTATAGTCCACCTCACTTAAACACTGTATCTCTGAAACTTTATTTGTATCATGAGTCTAGTCTATACCTAGTAAATCATAAATTCATATTAAACAGTTACTACTTTGAAATTCCTAACAGTTTCATAATCCTCTCCTTAGACCTAAAAAAGATAGTGAATATGAAATTCTATGTAAGTCCTGGAAAACTAGAAATGAAGTAATCAGTGACTCCTGAAATATTTTTGAATAAGTGTAAGACATGATTGAGCAAAACTCAAAATCCACTGAGCGCCACTCAACCACATGTCTTCAGGCACTGGCTGACTCATATAATATCCCAAAGTAAAAGAGATACTTCCATTTAAAAACAAAGGACAAACAAAAATATAATTCTATGTCCTCCATCTACAAATTTCACTCATCACTCTATTCTAGATCCACTGGAATTGACTGTTCTTATCTCTTAGGTATGAGGCAGATGTGTCAAGTAATCTGCCAGGTCTACCCATGGAGCTTTCCCAGAGTCCCCTACAGCTTGTCTCTGGTAGTTGCTGAGTCACATAACCTCACCTCCCACTGATGGTGGTGGTGGGGGGAGACACCTGATCCAAACTGAATCTATCAGTGTCTTTCTTCCGAGGAATTGTATTCAGGATATAGAAATTCTAGAGTCTTTGCTGACTACATGGGCTAAGAATTTGTGTTCTCCTGGGGCAATTGTTTTCTTTAAAGAATATGGAAAGAGTCAATCTGCAGTTATTTATAGGAGATAGAGATAAAGAAATGAGAGACCAAGAAACTGAGGTCTGGGTGAGAAAGAGAGATTGAGATAGTTTTAGGTCTTTGTCTCTTTTATTTTCTGTTTCCAGTTATTTGGGAGCTCTAGCTGCCCTTCCTACTTTTAATTACATGACATGTCCCTGTATTCCCCTAAGAGCTTCTCTTTTTCTCTTAATTTAGTGTGAGCAAGCTTCTATTCCTTGAACTAGATTATCTTTAAGACAGTGCTCTCTTTTGTGGGAAATCTTTAAGGGCAACGAGCATGTCTCATTAACTTCTTTAACTCACAGCTCCTAAAACAAGGCCTGACACTGAACTTATAACCAATAAATAAATACATTTGTTCAGCTAAGGCCCAATGTCTTCCTTTAAGGTGAGCCCGAGGAAAGAAGAAGTTAAGAAGTTTATGGCTTAGAACATGGAAAAACTCGATGAAGGGGAAACATTGTTCCATATGTACTTTAGGTTTTTTGTTGTTGTTGTTGTTTTTATGTGTCAGATGATGAATCAGGGCTGCTTATGTCTGCTTTCTCTGTAAAAATGGGATGTGTCAGTTAGAGATTAATTCAAGGGGAAGAAAAATCAATCCTACTTCAACTAGCCTAAGTCAACGAATAGTGAATTGAAAGGTTATGAAGAAATTTTTGGTCCAGTTACCTACAGAGGAAATGGAAAGACAAGAGCAAAACCGCTTTGTGCTCCTTTTAGGATCATGTAAATTCTTGGCTTTGCCTCTCCGCCTACCTGCTCTGTTCTTCTCTCTGTAGAATGACTTCCTCTTTAATTACTTATCATTTCCATTGCCTTATTATTTCACCCTGCAAGAGCCTTTAGTTTTCTATGATCTATCTCTGGATTCTGTAAGACCTAATTTTAACTCAGAAAAGGGTCTTTTTCAGTTTGACACACTCCTAAAATCACTCGAGATGATTTTTTAAAATCCTCTCCTGAGAATACACAATCTTTGATTTTGTAGATAGTTTTAATTCTTTTCTGAAGCCAAGACTTACCCCTTAATCATTTTGCTACTTAACTTCTAGTACATCTCATGGGTGACATTAACTCTTATTTTGTTTGAAGTAATTTTGATGCTACCATTTAGATTGGAGTCTGTTCTTTCAGATGAAAAAGCATTTCAAATGTTTAACATCAAAGAGTCAAACAGAGCCAATATTACCATTAGCATTTATTTGACTGGCAGACCAGTGAGATTTGTTTATACATCAAAAGAATGAGCTCAGTAAGGTTGGGAAAAGCTCAAAAGATCCTAAACTTCAGTTCTGCCAGGAATTTTAATGTTAATCAACATGTAAATCTTTTTTTTTAAAAAATATTTATTTTTTAGTTGTAGGTGGACAGAATATCTTTATTTTATTTTTATGTGGTGCTGAGGATCAAACCCAGTGCCTCACGCGTGTTAGGCGAGCACGCTACCACTGCGCCATAACCCCAGCCCCCAACATGTAAATCTTTTCTGCTTCTATGCCTTTACTATGTTACAGGAAAAAGCAACAGCTTTTCTTGAGTCACAAACTTTGGCTTATTTCATGATCTAATATTTATCTCCAGGTTTCCTGCATAATTCTCTTTCAGATTTTTTATCTCTCAAAAATTCTTATAATTTCTACCAAGATACTTCACTTGGATTAAGTCGAGAATCTTAAATAATCACTTTGTAACATTTGTTCACTTTTTTATATTTATTTAGCTTCTTCCATGTACATGTTTACGGGCTAAGAACCAAGGTGAAACCTGGAACTGTTTATTCTCAATGGTTGTCTTCAATGACTTTGGAATCTTATTTTCAAACATTGTCTTCAAAGTCTTGCTCGAGTTGAAATCGCATGTTGCATATGACCAGTGAATATGAAAGTTTGATCTGTTTGTGCCATCCAGTGGAATGAAAGAACATCTAGGCACATTTTCTTTAGATTCATTATGAACCATTATAAAAGCACAACTATACAGAAAGTAGCTTCTGCCACTCAAACACTCTAGATCTGCTGGTAAATGAAGATGTTTTAAGGCTTACAATTGAGAGGAATGGAAGTTTTCCCATGGTAAGCTATGGCGACACAGTTTATTTTCTTGTTCTTGTGGACCATGACATAATCCCAGAGATAATGACTTTCATACCTTTGTAAACTGAATATTTACCAATCTCTGCATACAAATGAGGACCCATTTGAGCAAATGCTCAAACATTCTCCTTTCATTGTTCCCACTAGCATGTGTTGGGTCATCATATCTTGAACTATTTCTTCCTGTGTTCAAAGATTAGTCCTGGCTACTGTTGGCCTCTTTTGGCTCATGTCTGCTCTACCACTAAAAGGCTGTGGATCCTCACGCATATTCACGATTTGTGATGCCATCAGACTTCATGGTGCCAGGTCCACTTGTGAGTCTGCCTTAAAATAAGGAGGCTGCTGCTATCCCTCAGACTCAGATTTTCTTAGAGGGATTTCCTAGAAGGCTTGCTATGCCCTTATGTATGCACATAATCCAGTGAGATTTACCTGTAGCCACTCCCACCCCAGGCCCACATACATGCAGGGTACATACGGGATAGCTGTGTCCAAAGAATTCACATAAAATTACTACATCATACCATAGGGTTTCCTCCTAACCCTTGGCTCAGCTTCTGAGTCTGGCTCAGAATTTTTTCCTCTATATTTCCTTACAATTACAATTTTTTTCCATTCTCTATCTTTGACCTCACCTAACTGCCCAATTCCACATTATATAAATGACAAAATCCAACTCCAGCCCTAGCACAAACCTCTGCACTCTGCACTTCTATATTTTCTCTCTCTCTCTCGCTCTCTCTCACACACACTCACTCACTCACTCACTCGTTTTTTTAGTATTAGCTTTTAATAGTAGCAGGGCAATGTGTTGCACACCTATAATCCCAGCATCTTGGGAGGTTGAGGCAGGAGTATTGTGAGTTCAGCCAGCCTCAGCAACTTAGCAAGGCCCTGTGAAACTCAGAGAGACCCTGTCTCTAAATAAAATACAAAAAAGGGCTGGGGATGTGACTCAGTGGTTAAGTGCCCCTGGGTTCAATCTCCAGTACCAAAAAAAAAAAAAAAAGGTTTAATAGGGACTATCTTTTTTCTTTAATAGATGCATTGAGGTATAATTAACATGTAATTAACTCCCACATGTTTAAATGGCACAATTTGACCACTTTGACACTGCATATTTGTATTTTGAATACACTTTTAAATAGTATTAAAAGATTTAAAAAATACACAAACATTACTATGTAGTATTGTATATAGTCTGCACATCGACTAAGCTAGTCTAACAGACCCACACATCTATTTGCTCTGTGAAATGTCCATGGAAGGAACTATCCCCAGGAGATTGCCAAGGTGTGACATGCTGATTCAAGGAACGGGAGGGAGATTTTCAAAGTGCAAGATTAATTTGAGTAAAGCAAGGTATCAATTCTAAATCCCAAAGGAAA
The DNA here is from genome assembly GCA_028644305.1 of Xerus rutilus. Classification (NCBI taxonomy): domain Eukaryota; kingdom Metazoa; phylum Chordata; class Mammalia; order Rodentia; family Sciuridae; genus Xerus; species Xerus rutilus. The sequence continues at coordinate 35,546,659 of CM053405.1, read as the reverse complement.
AAAGATTACAGAGTTATATTGCAAAAAAATGGTAAAAATAGCAAAATCTTCCCAGTCGTAGAGTAAAAAGTAGTACTACATAGTGACCAATTGACCAAGATGAAACCTAAAAGCATTGGTAGTTGTTTTCCTCATCTCAGGAGGCATATTGCTAGATCATGAACAAGAAGAAGGATTGAACATAAGTAGAAAAGTGACCAATCATGTTCAAGTGATCCATACCAAAAGCAGAGAAGATGGCAATGAACTGAGTGCCACACCATGAATCTGGGTTGAAAGTTGGGACCATGATGGTAGAAAGAGAAGCAAAAGAAATGGACAGCATGAGGACAGCATTGCAGCCAATTGACAGATAAAAGATACACATTCTAGTAATCTCCAGAAGCTCAGAAGAGAAGAGTAGGTCTGGACATCCTACATATCTCCAGTTAGGGCTTGAGCCAGAAAAATCTTATTCTAATATTACAGTGTCCCTGCCTCATTCTGCAAGCTGAGCATATAAGGGCTGCACACATCTGCTTGATATATAGCATTACATTTCAGTTGCTTTTTATTTTTTCTTATAGTGTATTTCCCTGCCTACTATTCAAATTAGGGTTTTCCAATATGTTCTATTAGCTCTTATTATTTGCAGCAAAAACCCAGAACTTTCTGTAAGGTGTGATCTTGAGGTTGTAGGTTGCAGAGATGAACATGATGATAAAGGTGAAGATAGGTGACAAACATCAGTGCCAATCAGAAAAGTTAGATCAACCAGTTCTGTGAGTCACTTTCTATATGCTGATACACAGTGTAATTTGAACCCAAGCAAAACTAACTGTTGCCATTTCTATGTGGTTAATATATATGTGTTTGCTATAAGCTATGACAAAATAAAGTGTCTATTTTTGACTAAAAAAAGAGCAAAATTTGTTAATGCTCATTATAATGGGAGTTACAAGCTAGTGAAAATAATTTAAATACGTTATTAGGAGTCTAAAAGTAAAACAACCTTCTTGTTGCCTGAAATTATTATAGAAGTTTAAAAAATTATCTACGCCAACAAGATTGTTCTGAATAGGGAGCTGAGGAGAGAAGAAAGAGAGGACTATTTGAATGCTGAGAAATCTATCACTGTTCTAAACTCATTTTATTCTGGCTTCTCATAACTTCATAAGTTGCACATCAATATTTCCATCATGTGAGTGAGGAAGCTCATTTTTAGACATTCAGATTCAAGTGACATGCCCGAGCCTAAGCAACCAGTAAACAGCAGTGCTAAGACACAGGACCAAGCTTCCCTGACACTCATTCTCTTCTTATTATATTCTGTGGCCAAATTATACTTTCAGGTACAAAATCCCTAATTACATCTTTTGAATCTACTTCATAGGTAGAAGAATCATATAAATGCTGTAGGCCATCTAGGTAGCATAGAAGATTAGAGCACATGTCTGTCTGGGTAATGCCAGGTGTGCCCAATAGTAAGCCTGAGTTTTCCAGAAGGACCACAGTGTCTCATGTGAAATATAAAATGAAAAAATCCAACTATGGTAAAAAAGAATACCTTCCTACGTGTCTCACACACACATCTCAAAGACAAGAAAACAAGTTAATCACAAATCCTCCATACAATAAAACAATACTTAGCAATAGAGAAGAATGAGCAATTAATGGATGCAACAACATGGATTATGCTAAATAAAAATGGCAGACACAAAAGCTGTGTGCTTTATGAATTCATTGGTTCATAAAGGCAAAACTAAAGTGATAGAAATCAGGTTGGCTGCAGAGGCTGAGGATGAGAGAGGAATTGAAAAAGGCATAAGGAAACTTTTGGGGCAATCAATAGAGATATTTTCCATCTCCACTGTGGTGTAAGTTATATGACTATATACATTTTCAAAACTGTTGACTTGAGGATAAACTTCACTGTATGTAAATTGTACCTCGATAATCACAACTGTAGAGTTTGAAAAAATTAAATTACAAAGAAAATTGAAATCTGTAGAAAGGGAGATAAGCAAAGTAGAGTCTGGGCTGCAGTAATGTCATCTGAGGAGGAAGCTGTGGTGGAAGTGATGCAATTTAAAGAAACAAAATGCCAATAGTAATGCCACAATGTCTAGTCAAGGAAAGTAGAGAGACTCATTCTTCATATTTAATCACTTATTTAAAAGGCATTTTCAATCTATCTAAGCATATTTGCCTGTCTTGCCTAGAAATTGATAAAAGGGAATGGATGTTCTATTTTATAATCGGTGAAAATACTGTTTAAACATAAAACAAATGCCTCACTGAGCAGTTAGGTAGCCCCTTGGGGTCTGAAGCAGTCCCTCTTCCTCTATTATTTCTGTCAGTCCCTGGATGCCTCGCCAACAATGCCATCAAATGCAATTCAATCAACATTTGCTGGGAAAATCTGGTGTTCATTCTCATTTTTGCCTTCAGCCAATTTCTGCATTTTATGCAGTGAGGCATAGTCCTTCCTTCACACTGAGTAGGTTCTGTTATGCTCAACACAGCACAGATTTGTAAGTACTTGTTGTAGTCAACTGCTGCCTAAAAGGCAGAGTGAGGGCAAAACAGACTCCGCAATGCATCCTGCTTCCAGGAAGCTGTCAGCTTGTTGAGTAAGACAAACTCATGCAATAAAGCCCTCTGTTCGGGTTTTGACTATGCAGGCCAAAGTTGGTGGGAGAATTCACTAGGGGCCAATATGCAGTTGAAATTAAGAAATCTCATGGATGAATTTTCATTGATGTAAAAGACAGACAAAGCAGTGGCCTAGCATCTGAAAGGACAGGTTACTTTGACTGTATAGAGAAGTGTCTACTCTGAACCCAGGTGATGAGTTCGAACAGAAAGAGGGGTTTTGTTTGTTTGTTTAAAGGAATGACAACATCAGAGTAACTGAGAGTACTACAGAGGAGAAAGAACGTATTCTCATTCCTATTTCAGAAGAAATGGCATCTTTGTATTAAGGAAGCTGCAGCAGGAGATGCCACAAGAAAAAGCTAGAGAAAAGAAATGGCAGACACCTTTTGAAAACCAAGAAGCTGTTTTCTAAGAATGAGACATCCCTTGTACACTTTCAGGAGGAGTTGGGAGAAGGTTATTTTTAAGGGCAAGGGGTGGCTGCAGATCACAGATAGTGTGTTAGCACATCTAGGGATAATTGTAACTGTTAGTACAAATCTAGGTTTACCTTCAAAAGAACTTGGAATGGGGTGCATGGATAAATGCATGTGATCCAAATGCCATTTAGTGTGATGAGGGGCAAACTAATTCATGTATGAATTTAAAGAAGGGAGAATGATGATGTACAATGTATTAGGATTTTCCTTGAAAAAGAAAAACCTAAGTTTAGGAGTTGACATAGTTAACTAACATCTCTACAGAAAATATTTTCCAAAGAATTCTAAGAAAATAATTCCTTTATGATAGAAAGTATCTTTTGATACTTCTTTGGAAGTATGGAATTGTCTGTTGCAGCCTGCGGGTGAACAGTTAACTGAACACAGGTTGTGAGCTGGCTTGAGAAAATAAAAGTAAAAAAAAATATATTAAGAAACAAAGACAAAGGAGCCAAAATGGAGCAGCAGAGGGATCTGGTGGGTGTTCCAAGCTCTGCTGGAGACTGGATCTAACAAAGAAACGAAAGTCCACACGTTTATTATATAGGTATATACATTAAAGGGTTTCAGTGTGTAGGGAGGCTGATACAGAAGAGTGAGTTCAAAGCCAGCCTCAGCAACCGTGAAGCACTAAGCAACTCACTGAGACCCCGTCTCTCTACATAAAACACAAAATAGGGCTGGGTTATGTGGCTCAGTGGTTGAGAGCCCCTGAGTTCAATCTCCAGTACCAAAAAATAAAGGGAGGGGTTTCAGTGTGAAAAAATTCTTGAGGTATAAACAAGATGAAGTTGAGAAAAACAACTTGATGGGGGCCTAGCGGTTTAGGTCCATTTCTTCTACCTCTGGGCAGCTGGGATTTGAAATCAAGGCTTTTAAACTGGTGAATTCCATGACAAGCAGGAATTCTCCTATCAATAGGAGTCACCTTGCAAATGAGTATTCCCCTGGTAATCTTGCACTGCATGGTTCCCAGAAATAGCATCTCATTGTCCAAGGTTAGATAGTTCAAAGCAATGATTTATTTACTGCTCATGACATGGAATGGTGACTGTGATTCAATTTTCAGGTACAATGTTACGTGTAGGTTAGCTTTCCACTACCATGACAAAATACCTGAGCTAATCAACGTAAAAGGAGGAAAGGTTTATTTTGGCTCATGATTTCAACAGTTTCAATCCAAGGTCACTTAGCCCCATTACTTTGGGCCTGTCTATGGTAGCACAGTACATCATGGCAGGAGAACGTGGTAAAGGAGGACTGTACACCTCTTTGGTGGCTAGGAAGCAAAGAGAGGGAAAGAGGCCAAGATCCCCATCTCCCCTTCAACAGCACACCCCCAGTGACCCAACTTCCTTTAACTAGGCCACACATCTTAAGATTCTACTACCTCCCAAGAGTGCCACATGCTGGGAAACAAGCCTTTACCCCAAGGCCCTTTGGGAGATATTCCATATCCAAACTATAGCATATTACTTGCATATAGTGCATACTTAATAAATGTCTGTTGAATTACTGTTTTAGTCAACAAATTATATATTTAGTATTTTGAAACAATACATAGGTTTTAGACTGTTAAGTATGTGATGAATCTTAGAAAGTCATTACATAGATTCATGATAAAATATGAAAAATATATGTTGAATCATCTTGAAAAATTATGAGTTCCTCTGTTCTTTCACAGACTTTCTGAGTTGGACAGGCTCTCAGAGATTATTTCTGTTCTGAAGTTCCATCCATGTAAGAGTAAATTTTAAGAGATATAATAGTGTTGATTATATTTAGAATACTATTTGAGCAGGCATTATAAGTTCAATGTCTTAATACCCAGTCTCACCCAATTTCTCTCTTACTATAGAGGCTGAAATTTAATTATTCTATTTTCCTTCCAATTAGGAATGGTCATGTAATCCTTGCATGGCCAAGAAAGTGCAAATGGAATTCTGCTAGAAGGAAGGAAGTCTGGGTAATCTTTTAGGAATCTTATTTTGTAAAGACAAGGGCAAATTGACTTTCTACCTATTTCTTTAGCTTGGAATGTAGATAAAATTCCAAGGGACAATGATTTGGTGATCAAAACTAGCAAAAGACCAGGAAAACCAGAGTTTCTAAGAACTAACTATGATATTATTGAGTTACTGCAGTAATCCAAACTATCTGCTGTAGGACTTATGATCATGTCATAACTTTATATCCACTCTATTTCAATTTTTGGTTAAAAAATTTTTTAAAAATTTGTAGGGAGTGATACTGGGGATTGAACTCAGGGGTGTTTCCACTGAGCAACATTCTCCACCCTTCTTTATTTTTTCATTTTGAGACAATGTCTCACTAAGTTGCTTTGGGCTTTGCTAAATTGCTGAGACTGGCCTTGAACTTGTGATCATCCTGCCTCAGCCTCTCAAGTTGCTGGCATGACAGGTCTGTGCCACTGTACCCAGCAACATAATTAAGAATTTTAATTTAAAAATATTTTTAAATTTATAGGATACCTCTCTTATTTCAAGAATATATTTTCAAAACAATATCTTTACAACACTTTTTTTCTGATTGAGTATTACATGTTATAGGATTAAGTGACCTCTTCTATCTTTATGTGTTGTTACTGTTATTTTAATTAATTAATTAGTTTGGTCTAGGGTCTCACACATGCTAAGAGTGTGCTCCACTGATAAGTTACCCCCTCAGCCCATGCTATTGTCATTTTAATGTTTTTATTTTATTTGGTTATTTTAATATTTTATCCCAAATGTGAGAATCTTGAGATATTAGTATATCTGTATTTCATACTTGTACATGAACGGGGAAGAATCTGCATTTCCAAGGTCATTTTCCTTTCCCCTCAACTTTCTGCTTCCTAGTTTCCATATTATAGATGAGAAATCTATATTTCTCAATCTCTGTATTTCTATCATATCTATATATGATATTCTAATTATTGTTTCTTTGTATCAAGTATCTTCCTCTCTAGGGGATTTATATTTAAGAAAAAAAACTTCAGACAAGTTAAACTTAGGAGAGCTCATTTAAGCATGAATTGGGCAGCATTCAGAACTAGAAGAGGTTTAGAGAGCAGTGGGCCAGACACAGCAGAGCAATCACCTGATTGGCTACAGCTAGGTGTCTGTATGATGAGGTGTTTGCCTTTGGTAGGAATGGTGTCCATGAGTTCTCTGCCTGTGATTGCCATTGTTGATAGGCCTCATCCAGTGTTTTGGAGGCTTGAATGGGACAAAAATAAAGTCAGCACAATTTTGCTCTCTGCCTGACAGCTTGAATTGGGACATCAGCCTCCATAGTCATGTGATCCAGTTCCTTAGAAGCTGTGGGGTGTGTGTGTGTGTTTGTGTGTGTGT
>CM053405.1:35481606-35539687 GCA_028644305.1 Xerus rutilus | reverse complement strand
TTCCTCTAGGTAGATAATGTCAGTACTGAATTGCAAAAGAAGACACATAGCCAGTGTCCCTGCTGCAGAAATGCTGCTTGCTGGTGAGGAGAAATCCCCATACCTTTTGAGATCACAAAGGTGAATTGTGTTGAGTGTGTAGTAGGAGAAACTGAATTTGAGTCGTTTTTTCCTTCTGTATTCTCAGAGGTGCAATCCATTACTATGCAATCCGTTTACTATTCAACACATGATTTTTTATTAAAATATCTCAGAAGAAAATATGTAGTGATATAGATTCTGTGGTTTTTGTCTTGAGTTTGCAAGAGACTAATCACCTTGCTGTATGTTGTACAGGAAGCACCACAGACTAACTTAATTTGCTTTTTGTTCTTCCTTTTACAGCATAAAGAAAAAAAAACTATTAAGGAACTATAAAAAGATGGAGTTTGGAAGAAATCACATCAATTTTGGACAAACTTTGTATTATTAAAAATCAAAGTAGTCACGTTCTTCTTTTTAGTCATTTTTTTAATTGAACATATAAAACAAAATGCTCATTTACCTGGATGTAAAATACACAGCTGATGCTCCAGATAAGATAAAATTACACAAAAATACCAAATCTCTGACCTCAAATCAGTGTACAGGATATACCATACATAAGGCATTCAAAATTCTATTTTACTCTCTCAGCTATTTCTAATTTTATCATCTTAAATGGCCATTACCTGACAAGTAATTCCTTTTAAAAACGGATTTAACTTAGGTACATCATAAATTATTAGAGTCAACAAAGTTTGTGCTTTCTTCTTCTTGAATGCCATCATAATGTTTTCTTCTAATGAGTCTACCCAATTAAAGCCTCATGGCTTTAATTATGTGCATACCCTTATGTTATTCATTTTATCGAGGGCAGTATGAGGTAAAGAAAAAAATGAGCAATGCAATATGCTCTATGTTAGACCATGCAGAAAAAAATGATCTGGAGTAAGCACGATAGATGATTCAGAGTAGTAGTTATTATATGCAGTGTTTTTCTTTCTAATAAAATGGATGCAATTGTTTACACTATTAAGAATTTTACAGCCTGACAATAGTAACACACAGTATGTCATTCGTAAGTATTGATGTTTCCTAATCAGGAATGCAGAGCCTCTGTTGCATCCTGAGTAAGGGCAGTGAATGTCTCTGAAAATGTTAACTTTCAGGTCTTTCATATGAAGTGGGTTCAGCATGAGGAAGCTCTGAGCAGTTGCTGACTTAAGTGCCTCTTTTCACTTGAGCCCAAAGGGTGTTCAATTCCAGGAAATTAGCCCTGGTTAATCTTTAGCTAAGAACACACTTCACTCTTATTTAACCAACAACTTATGTGTGCAAAGTACATGTGTCAGTCTTGTGGGTGAGGCATAAGGGGTCTCCAGGATCTTATGGTACCTTGAGGAGTAAGGCTATAGATACAAAAGACAAATGGTTTCATGTTCTCCCTGATTTCTTTTCTCTTTCTCAATATACAAGATTGTGCTGCTTATGTGCATCTGATATGGGAAGCTGATCTTTGGCTTTAAGAACAGTGGGGCATTTGGAAGTTAAGCTTATTCCCCTTATTATGGCAGAAAGACTCCTTCCCATCAATTAGAAACTGGACTCCCTGGGTGCCAGATGCTGCAGGGGACAGTAGGACTGGTGCTTAGAATCTACACATGCTATTTTATGTTCTCCTGAAGGTTGATGTCTAAAGGCTGTTACTCTGAATTTCTAAATTCAAGGTTAAATTTTAATATGAGAATAAAAGACAGTGATTTTTTTTTTACCAGATTATAATTTGACAGTTGAACATTATTTTTTTGTTTTTCCACTTGGGAAACAGCAGCATGTAGGTCCCTTTTTATTGTGGTTCTGGAGACTGAACCCAAGGCTTATGTAAGCTAAGTATGTGTTATACTCCCAGCCCTGCATATAGCATTCATTTTGTAATGTACTTTGGGCATTCCTTCATTGCAGAGTTAACACAGTTAATGTCCAGTAGTGGTTTCAGGTTTTCTACATAGGAGCAGTTTAGGAATAGCTCTCTGGAAGGCTTTTATTCTGGTGTCCTCAAAAGATTTCTTCAAAAAATTTTTCCCCAGTCTACATGTGTAAGTCAAATTGATATAAAAGATTGGAACCAGTTCCAGTCTATGGCAGAAGAGCTCCCCAAATTCCACACTTACTCTTTTTTTATAACAATGTGACTTGAAACATGTAAAACCCAAGTTTAATCATAATTCTGAGTGTCATTGGCCCCTAATTTCTGTGAGTCCAGAGGAATCAACTTGGAGTTGCACTTGCACTTAAAAGTCTATTTTTTGCAATTAAATTATATATTTTAATTAAAAAATAGCATCAGATTGAGAATAAGGTCCTTCTCTTCAGTTTTTAGAACACAGCATGGCTGAAGAAGGGGATTGTGGGGTGCTAACAGAGAGCCACTGAATGGCTAATCCCTGCAATATCCCCACTAGTACTGTTGCTGATAGTGTACTTATGGTTTGCAAATCTCTTAAAATTGTTTCATGTCTTAAGCACATTTCACTTTGTTCCTGCTACATTATACCATGTCAACCTTTTGCACATCACTGAGAAAACAAGGTCAGAAATCCTGTATAAATGATCCATTCACTGAAGCTGGTATTCACAGCAAATAGCGCATGTTTAATTAAGAGAATTTTCCTTCAGAATTCTTCCTGAAAATTTCCCGTGGAGAAGAAGACTGTTGGAGGGGGGCCTGAGAGGTTTGAGAAATAAAGGAAGAATGCATAGAAGACTATTTTTAACAACTGATTGCTGCAATATCTGGACAATAATGTGATTGCGCCTCACACTTGAGACAGGCTCTGAGCCTGAGTTTTTTCTAATTAGCTCAGTGTTGTGCAGAGGAAGATGAGCAGTTCACACGGAGTGGATGACATGTTCAACAAAAACACTGCCCATGGAAAATACATTTCAGGGAAGTTGATGGACCGCCATTCACAGTGTGCAAGAGGTGGCCTTACAGAGAACATGGGCAAGGCTTCTCACAGACTGTACCACAACCAGAGTTACTCCATCACAACCCAACGGCCTTTTTTCTTTTGGTGCAAATATGTACCCCCCCCACCTCAGACCTTGGTTTTACAAAAGGAAAAGAGAACACTGTATGTGTGCCCATATGCATGTGAGTGTACATATGTATTCACAGAAACAATTGTCATAGTTGTCTAAACATCAAATATGATGAAATATTTTTTTCTCACAAGCCTCTTTTTAAGCACACTCAATGACACAAAAAATATCCAGGGCAGAAACTGTCCATGAATGTAATGCTCAGAGTAAAATAGTTTAACAAACTGGATTATTAAAGTTTAAATTGCATCCCAGATGTGAAAATTATTTATAAAGGATGACCTTTCACAATGATGTTTGCAGGGCTCTGGGTTCCTTGAGAAAGTGAAATAACTTCTTTGTGACCCCTGAGCAGGTCTTATTCTTACTGTGTGGAACCCTTTGTATTTTTTTGGCTTTCAAAGCCTTCCTTTTTTTCTGCAAGTTCATACCATTTTATTAGCATGAAAAGAAAGTTATAATTCTACAAATGAAAGAATGGACAGTCAGATAGCATTTTATTTGCTGGGTTTTATATAATCAGAATTTTTAGCAAAGTTTGGAATATGATTATATTATATGTGTTGGTTATGAATATAGACATGACATGATTATCATCAATATTACTATCCATGTATCTCTTATGTGATCTATGTATGAAGCCAGCTCATACTAGTTCCTAAGAGCAGACAGATTTCAAGGAATTTTGCAAGCTAATTATGATCATATTGGTAGTCTGAAATGGCTATGGGGAGAACATTTAAACCATGGAAACTGACAAAATGCAAAATCAGAGATTTTTCATCTTTAAGAGCAAGTTGTTAAATAATTTAGCAATATAGCATTGCAGGTTTGATCAGGAAAAGAGACTGAATACACAGTTTGGTTCACAATGGAAGTAACAGTCATATTTTAAAAAATATTAAATTGAAGAAAAAGAAACTCTGGCAATTTTTTTTAGCTCATGAACACATAAACAGTCTTAAATATCACCCACTTTTCTTATTAACTGTTTTAAAATAAAATAATAGAGTTTAGTATATTTCCTAATCATTAATATGATTTAAAAGCATTTGTACAAAGCTAATATGGAGTATCTGTTGACATATTAAAATCAGAGCCTCTGCATTTATGTTTTTAGGTAATTATAGAACTGTTAGCTGAAACTAAATATTAATGAAAATGAACACTAAGTGAAAGTAAAGGAATCTAACTTTTCTTGCTGGTATAGCTTTTGTGTGTTTATTTTTTGCAAACCCTGCCATTTTGTGTTAATTTTGTATTCATGTGTATCTGTCTGTGTGTGCACGAGTGTATAGACACTCATAGAGACATATACAAATTATAATATTAGAGAAATGGCATCTCTTGTTCATTAATATTTTGCTAATAAACAGGAATGGCTTGTGCTAAAAGTTGTGGCAAAGTAAATGGCTGTGACAACTATCTGATCTAGCCAAACAGCTCTTCCTCCCCTTTCTTCAAAGTTCTAAATGTACTCATTGGCTTAATAGTGCATTTAATTTAAATATGCATACTCATATTGCAGGGCATGCTTTCTCTAGCAGTCCAAAATGCCAAGCGTGAATTTAAGTTGTATGTTAGATTTACTTCTAAGAAGGTGCTAAGTTGGAGCAAGGGTGCTCAGCTGGTGAGTAGTGGAGTTGTGCAACTTTAACTCTGAATGAGAGAGACCCTGAGTTTTATTGAACAAAGAAAGAATAGGTGGATAAAAATAATCTCTGAACTTGGAGGGAGATAGCAAGAATGGAGGAAATTCCAAAAGTGGATATTTCTCAACAATGACAGGCCAATAGGAGGACATCCAAACTCTGGACAAATTTACCCTTTCTTCCAGCTCCGAATGACCTTGGAATTCCCCAGGCACATCCCTTTGGCTTTCAGGATCTTGGAGAGGTGAAGAGTCAAGAGGTAGGCTGACTCTGAATCCTTAGACAATTTCTCAGAAGTTAGTTGAAAAAATTAAACCCATGGCATTTGATTTCTCTGTTGATTTGCTGTTTTTTTGTTTTTTGTTTTTGAAAGCAGAGCTTAGCACTTTCAGGGTATTGACAGATTCCGGTCTTGTGATGGTAAATCAATTGGAGAAAAAGAGTTGTTGCAGAAGTATCAGCAAATTTTACAGCAGTAGTTCACACATGCAGCTACTATACATTCATTCATTGTTATTTTCCTAAGTAATGGAGCAACCTGGGAGGTGATGCTCCAGCGAAATATAAGGAGCTATAACAATTACCTAAAGAACAAAGAAGTACATACAAAGGTGTCTACCTTCTGTTGGTTTGAGTTTTCAAACCCTAAATTCTTGAAAATACATTTCTGGCATTCTATTTAAAAGCAGTGACTTCTTGGTGAAATGCAATACTGAAATGGAATACTGCCTTTTTGTAAAAATAAGCAATGTGTATTGAAAATTAAATACTATTAAAAAGTTAAAAATAAACATACTCTCACAGTTGGGGAGTTGAATGAAACCTGTACCAAAGAGCTGAGAAAACTCTTAACTTTGTGTAACATCCTAGAACCCTGAGCATGCAAAACCTGCTCAGCAAAGATAATTCCTCAGCATTTCAAAGGGCATCTATCTATGCTGCCATGCTCCATTCAGAAACCATTTTGGCATGTCCCCCACACAATGTGGCTTTTCATGACAAATCACTGTTATGCTACACAAAACTGCTTTAAGTGCTTTTTTCTCTATAAAGAGTTTTGTGTTTTAGAGCTCAATATCAAAATTAAGCATGTTCTGTAAAATTTTAAATTAATCATTTCAGTGCACTTGTTTTTAAACAATGACTCTCTTGATTTTCTATCCTACATGGAATTTCAGCTCAATTACACTATTTTCCAATCACATTGGGAAAATAAAAGCCTTCCAACAGGCTTTTTCTTCTTTGTGTTACAGAACCTAACACAAAGATGTTGAAAGTATTCTCTATGATTTAATTAAATTTTTTAGACTATATTGTACATGGATTCTGTTAGGGGAAATTTTTCTCATTTGAATTGGGAGAAGTGATCTTTATCAGGTAATTCCTTTCATGGCATTGAAAAATGTTGATTGTCATGCTGAATGTGATATCCATCAGGAATCAAGGGAAAAAGCTTAATTTACATTGTTTTGGAAGTAAATGTTTCAATAATCATTAAGCTCTTTTTTTGCATTCCTTAAATACTTTAGGTGGTGACATATTTGTTGTTATACAAATAAACATTTAAAGAGATTCTTCTTTAAACACTTTGAAGTTGTGCTTACTCAACAAAAATGAGTAATTATTTAAAATACTTTTCATTCCTTTATAAATAGATCTTTGTGGTACTGTTTTTGGATCATGCTTGATCTGTCATTTTCCAAGTGATTAATCCCTGATGGATTACATAGTTATGTGACCATGTCTTTGATTATATTTATAAATTTCTTGTCACATATTTGAGGCAAACCTGAGCATAGATCATTGAATAATTGTTATTTTTTCTCTTGTTAAATATTTCATTTCTCCATTTTCTTCTTTAGTGGCCTTTTGAAGAATCCAATCTGTTGAGAAAATACAAAACAGCATAATTAATTTTTTAAATTTAGGCGACAAATACTACTGTTTTGGATAGAGTCTAATTTAACAACATTAACAATTCTGGGCAAACAGTTAAATCATGTAATTGAGAAATGTTTTTCATTGATCAATTAATCTTAGGTTTCAATAGAATGACATTTATTAAGTTGCTTGATTTTTATCTTTTTAGCTTCCTCATTGGTTAAATATTTAATGTCTTCTAGTGAGAGACTGCATGCAAACTTAGAGTTCTGGGAAACATTTTGGGGAGACTACAAAATGTTCAAAATGCTGTGAGCTGGAATTGTTTTTATTTTGCCATCAAGTTTTTTTTTGTTTTGTTTTTCAAGGCTGTTGCAAAGAAATGTTTATCAAATAGCCATGTAGGTCATGGGCGCTGACAAGGAACGTGATAGCAACACCGTGGCCAGAGTGCCAGGAAGATTTCTGAAGCATCCAGATTAACTTTAAATGTGTTGTATCTGGGGGCTGGGATTATGGCACAGTGGTAGCGTGCTCGCCTAGCGCGCATGGGGCACTGGGTTCGATCCTCAGCACCACATAAAAATAAAAAAAATAAAGGTATTCTGTCACCTACAACTAAAAAATAAATATTTAAAAAAAAAATGTGTTGTATCTGCCTCTAGGCATGGCATGAGGAGCCTTTCGAAAAATCCTGTATCATTTAAACATGAAAATAAATCTACTAACTGTAAGAAAAATTTCACACAGTGGTGAATGTGAGTCATATTCATTACATATTCATTATTCTTTGTCAATTTGGGGCATCATAAAAAGTTTTAAGTCCTGTATTCATTTTCTATTATACAGAATAATAAAAACCAATGTGAGAGCTGGAAGGGATTTTTTTTTTGTGTTTCAGTAATCTAATCTAAACTTCTCATTAAAAAGAAAAAGAAATTCAGGGTCTAGAGTTGTAACTTTTAACTCCACAAGGTTATGCTAAATTATGTGAAGGAATCATATATTTTCAAAATAATTATTGACTACTTGCAGACTTAGAGGGTACAAATGGTCAAAAATAAGTACTTTCAGTTTAGAGAAGTTTAACTGGGGGCTCATGTCTTCCTCCATGCTAGAATCTAGTTGGTGGTAGATGGGGAAAGAATGACAACAGAACAAATAAACACGAAAGCAGCGATAAATTTGTCTTTCTGGAAAGACACATTTCTCCTTCCTATATCGGGCCATTTTCTTTCAGTCAACTCTAAGAACCCTGGATTCACAAACCATTAGGCTCCTTGACTTGTGCCTACATGTCCTGAGTCAAAATAAGTCAGCCAAAGTTTTTCACAAAAGCAGGTGATGAATTTTAAGACTTTCTCTTCCCTGTTCTGCCTGGAATTTCATCTTCTCTCCTTCCTCTTTAAAGCCTTTTTGCTTCTTTTCCAACTTTCCTTCTATACTTTAAGCATTTTATTTTAAAACTTCTGTTATCTAGACTTTTCTACCCAGCCAGTTTTATAAACATTATTTTATCTTAAGAGAAGTTTGGTGATTTGAGTGGGGATTAGAAGAATCTAATTTTTAGCTGCAAACTGGACTGGGCCAATCCTAGCCACACTCTGAGGAAGAAAACTAGTTTTCAGCTTCCAGACTTCCCTTGGTGCATTCACTTAGCTTTACTTTTTATATTATTAATAATCCTCTTTATACTTATCCTAGTTCAAAACCCTATGCCAAGCTATTTGATGAAACAGTCCCTGGCAAAAAGTAGTTGCTTAGTGGATATATATGGAATGAATGTTGAATAAATAAATTCTTACTAAAATGAAAAAGACTAAAAATGGGGAGGAGCTCAAGCAGTTTCCTCATCCATGAGGAAATATGTTCTAAGACCCCCAGAGGATGCTTGAAACATGGATAGTACTATAGCTTAGGTACACTATTTTTCCTATATGTAAATACCCATGATAAGGAGCACAGCAAGAGATTAACAACCATTACTACTAATAATAACACAATGATAACAGTGCACTGTAATAAAAGTCATGTTAAAGTATACCATAATAAAAAATTTTGTTAAAGCATCTATTATACTGTATTGGATTCATGGACCATGGTTGACTTGGGTAACTGAAACTGTTAAAAAATAAATTGTGACTAAGAAGGGACTAATGTATTCAATAAGTTATACTGGATGAGGAACAAAGCTGTAGGATTAATAAATAAATCATCATAGGTGAACCTCAGGCATCCACAGGAATTGAGTCTGGACAGTCATATTTTACTTTTTCACAGTTTCTCTGTGGACTGAATCACTTTACTTTACTGGGTACACTGGCCTGCTTGGGCATCTCCCTCAGCATTTGTACCATATTTTAGGAAAAGTTTCTCAACTTACTTAAACCTGTGCCACCTATGGGTTTCTTCCCATCAATCATTATGTATGTTAAGCTACAAAGATTTTGTCAAGTTTTAATTCCTGCCATATGAACTATGAAGACAGAGATATGGAGGCTGTATCTTTTGGAATAGAATTGCTGCTTCAAGTGGAATCTTTGTCCTTTATATGTCATCTCAGACTAGGGAGTTCCAAATCCCAGATGTGGGATTTAAGAGAAGGAGGGAAAATGGATGGTTTTGAGGTATCTGCTCCAGATCCAAAACACTTGGGAATGAGGGCAGCTCTTTTGAGCCCACTGCAGACTGAACACTCACTTCAGGGAGGCTGCAGCGTAGCTTTAAAGCAGAGAGGACAGTGAGTTGACCTTTTCAAAAACATGGAGCCACTGAAGTTCTGAATCCATCCAGGTACCCTTATCCCAAAACCAATTATATTTATGTTTCACAATTCTTTTTTTTTTTGGTAACAGGGATTGAACCCAGGTGTGCATAACCACTGAGTCACATCTCCAGGCCTTTTTTGTATTTTATTTAGAGACAAGGTCTCACTGAGTGGCTCACGGCCTCACTGAATTGCTGAGGCTGGCTTCAAACTCTTGATCCTCCCACCTCAGCCTGTGATTAGAGGCATGTGCCTCCATATCTGGCTGTTTCACAAGTCATGACTCTCTTGAACAAAACAAAATTTCTAGAGCTTCAGAGTAAAGAGCCCGGTGCAAAGCCTGCAGCAGTGCTATATACCAAAAAAGGGATGGGCTTTGCTGATAGATTGGTGATTGAATTCAGTCATTTACCAGCTGGTAATAGTGGGAAAGCTATTTCGCTTTTCTGCTAAGTGTCTTCAGGTTTAAAATGTAGTTTAAATACTTGGTTAAAGAGGTTGCAAAATTAACAGAGTTATAACAGTTAATAATGTTCACACAGGATTCAAAATCCTTATTTTGAACTTTATGAACCATATGGCCCAGGGAAACATAGACTTTTCTGTGCCTCAGTTTCCTCATTTACCAAATGAGGTTCATAGTAGTGTTTTCCTCAGAGGGTTGATGTGAATGCTAAGTATGTATAATTAAAATAGAAATGTTTTTAACAGTTCTTGGAACACAGTAAACAATAAGAGTGAGTTCCCTTCTCTTCTACTTTAGAGTCACAGATTTGATTGCTAGGTCTCTCACTAAACTCACTGAGCAAGAGAATCCAAATTCTGTTAAACAATCTCCTTTGGGGCCTAAAATGAGGATCTTAGAAAAGATCAGAATGCATCAACATGGCCTTTACTGGATGGCAAAATGTGTTTATTTTACATTCATTTCTTGTCAAACTAGAGAACAAAAACAGATGGATGAAACTGTTTGTCTATCTTAAACTGAGGTTTTAGGCCAGAGAGACCTATCCAAACCTGAGCTCTGGCTTTCCTCTTCCCTTGCCTCTAATGTCCTAAAACTCTGTAGGCAAGAGGCCTGCTCAGACTAGAAGATCAGGCTGAAAGACATCATCGGGAACACATCGCCTCATAGGTGCTTATGAGTGAGACACCACTTCCTGTATTTCAAGCACAGCCAGTAAGCCAGGCCTTGGGTACCACAGTGTGGCAAATCCAGGTATTACAGAGAGAACATGGATGTCCTGTAAAGTAAAAGGAAAGACTGGATATAGGATGTGGTGGAGAAGTCTGCCTTGGCGACTGTACTGAAGAAAAGTCATGGATTTTATTCACTGAAGTAAATGCCACTGCCCTACATCGTTAATGTGGCTTTGTCCATCTTCTCCTCTGATAGTAAACCCCAAAGAGGAAGTCAATCATCACTAATTAGTTAGCAAGAATAGAAGCAGTTGGTAATTCAGTGAGAGAGAAAGTTGATATTAAAACTTTTCAGTTAAATAATTTTGTTGCTATGTACAAGAAAAATTGAATATGTAGTCATACTCTGCATTTTTAACATAGTTGAATCATGTAACAAAAACAATAGGTAAAAACATAGTGGCATCTAAGTGTAAAAAACATTAAATTCAACTTTTCTATGAGATTTTATTCTCTATTAAATGTATCCTAAAAACTATCATCTCTGTTTGTTTGAAAATGATATAGCTGTTTAAAAAGTTTTGCATACCTTAGCCTAATCAAAATTCCTACATAAATATCTAGATTTACCTGACAGAAAATAAATGGTTACTTAGTTTTACCAAAGGATTTGAAATAAAAGTCTGTGAAACTTTTAGATCTCTCTTACATTAACTAAGTAGATTCTCTATCCCTTGCTTAGGCAAAAAACATATTACTTAAAATGTGTTATGTCCGTTTATACATTAAGGAAGTATTTGATCTTTAAGATACATATAAATGTGTGATTAGGAGAAGGCTTATCTTAACCATAAATCTATTGCTTCTGTGTCCCTATTATGACATAGGAATCCATTATTTTTCCTTTCCTATCAAGTTTTATTCTCCTGTTTATAAAAGTAACATATCCTTATTTAAAAATTATAAATATTATATGTTTCTCTATATCCTAACCTCTAGAGAGGTTCTCTCTGGTATTTTTGGACATATATATTGCAACATAAGTTATTTTTTTCATTTACCAAAATGAGATCAAGTTGTGTATAATGATGGAAATAGCAAGTTTAAAATTTTTTTTTTATTTTTGTAGTTGTAGTTGGAAAGATTGCCTTTATTTTATTTGTTTATTTTTATGTGGTGCTAAAGATTGACCCCAGTGCCTCACACATGTTAGGCAAGAACTCTGCCACTGAGCTACCATCTCAGCCTGAAATAGCAGATTTTTGTTCTTAATATTGGTCATCATTTCAATGTTTGTTTCATTTCTGTATAATACTATATCCCACAGCATGGGTAAAACAATTTATTTCACCAACTTACTGTTGATAGTTACAATACAGTCAGAGGAACTTTGATGCTTACCTTCCACAGTGCCAATATGAGCAGCATTAACAGTAATAATCCAGCAAAAGCACTCAAGAGGATAACCCACAATGGCACTCTCCCGGGTAGCCCATCTTTGGATATTTGAATAGCAAGCTGAAAAGCGTTAAACAAGATGGTTAATGTCAATAAACATGTATGAGAACTCCCAGAACATTGAGTTCTTGCAGGCTATAATTTTCTACCAGTGTACTGAATCTCATTACCACCTACAAAGAAAACATTGAGTTTACATTTGAAAATGTCCTTTCTTTATTCTAAATCTCTAACCAGGTCAATTTATTTTAAAAAGTTATATTATCTCTCAGAACTTTATATGCAAAGAGAAAACTGTCAATGATCAGAATGCTCAAGTGTAGGAGTGGATTTCTATTTAACCCAGGGAGAACCAAAGTATTGTATGTTTTGAAGAATAATAATAGACAATTGCCCTGTCACAATCACAGTTTAGTCTAGGGCATCATATGTTGTTCAAATAAAAACCTGAATAGCCTCCTTATTCTAATTCTTGTGTGGTATAATTCTGATCATATAAAAGATAATTATCATACAATAAAATGCAGAAGTCTCAAGTATATAATAAAGTTTTGATATCCACTTCTAATGTGTTTTTATTATACCACACTTCTTTTCCAGTTGACTTAGTTCTCAGTCATCTGTAACTTAGACCTTTCAAGACAACTGTGAAATAGACCATTTTCAGTGCTCTGGCTATGCATCCTCTCTCAGTGTGACACACAACCTCAATGAAACTTGTCTGATCTGTGTTTCATTCCTTAGGCATCTGAAAAAAATTAACTTATGTTAGATACCAGTAGCTAACAATAGCTCAAGATTCTGTATTTGTTTTAACAGAGAACATTTTAATTCCCAACCTACAGGAGAATTGGAGTAAAAAAGGAAAGTAACTGGAGCAATATTTGCATATAGTGGATGTTAATCAGAATCCTTCCAGTCATTGCAGGTAAGTCATTACTGATGCACTGGGACACAGAGCTGGAAAGAACAGAGGTATACACAGAATCAGGTCACCAGGACAGACTTTAAACACATCTAACATGATCCCTGAATTTACAGATGTGGAAGGTGGCACATGGATATGATCCGTATCTTCCCTAAGATCACAGTTACAAAATGATCACTTTAGTAATTTTATCCATATAGGTAAATTTTTAAATTTTTCCTTTAGGATGAAGCATGGAATAAATATCTCCAGGGGGAATTTTTAACTAACATTTAGGAGAAATAAGGCTATGCAATTTCAACACAACATATTTAGGAACCAAATGCACATTTTTTTTCAATATAATCACACTCACATTTTCCAGGTTTTAGTGAAATGCTGACTTTTGTGTGGAACAATTTTGCACTTCATATTGGTCAGGCTAAGTGCTTTAGATGAAGTGTTAAGAATCATGTACAGGTATTTCATTTTTCTTTAAGGGTGTATGCTTAGCAATTTGTTGATACTGAAATAGTTCGAAATAGGTGATTTTACAAGAATAGCTGAATGACTCACGTGGTGCTGTTTATCCAGAAGGGATATTTAAACTCTCCTTTGACCAGGGAAGGAAGCATGCAGAGGTGCCTTTGTTCGTAACAGTATGATTGTTCTTATTTCATAAAATGACATGGGCAAAAATCTCAAACTTCTATTTTTACCAAGGACTCAGCCTGAATTTGCATTAAGATTTGTCACAAATTTTGCTTCAAATTTCCCAATGCCTAAATGAAGAAAACTTTAACAATTTCCTATGTATTCTTGGACCGTATAAATGTACTTTCTATAAAAGAAGCTACTTTTTCAGGTCTGCTCCTCTGCTGTCTGCTACATTTTGTAATGCCAGTTTTTAAGGAGGAAAGTTACAAATGTATCCTTTGTTATCAAGGTGAAAGTGAAAACATCCATTTACTATCTTAGTTAGAAGGAATGAAGTCGAAGGAGGCATGTTAGTTGTAAATATCTTGATTTCCCCAGTTTCTTAGGAGGAACAACAAGACTGAAATCCCAGTTGAAGTCAAGGTAGTATAAAGCAAACAGTAAGTCACTTAGAGCAATACTAGTCACGTTAAAGGCCTACAAAAAATTGTAAGTCAAGATGTCACAAAATATAGTGTGAAATGCAGTGTTTTCAAAACTTAGAGTTCTACTTACCTCTCTTTTTTGGTTGCTACTACTTAAAACCAGTGATGTATTTTCACTCTGAAGTTCTCCCCTTACTGTAAGATTTAAGCTGGAGAAATGTGTCTGTAAAGCAGATTAGATTTATCTTTAATACATTATGCTAATTAAAATGACAGCTAGTTATGTTTGAGCAGCCCAATTATTAAAGTTGTGATTTACCCAAGAGATTACAAACACTGATTTTGCTAACTTCCAAATGGAGTTGGTAGGCTCCACTGATAACTGAGTACTTATCCTCTCTCCTTTGCATCTCAAAATTCCCATTTAGATCCTTGTTATTGAGTGGGAAAAAATCTAAATAATTTCCATTCTGAGTTTTCCTTAGAGAAATAAACTTCAAATTCTGCATATCTTTAATGTAGCTAGTCACTAAATAGCTACACTCTTGATAGTAAGGTTTTTATGTATGATTAGGCATGAAATTGCCAGGATTCAACAGTTCATGATTTACAAAATTAGCAACTTAATATGATCAACCTTGAAAAAAAATTTTGGCATAATTAAGTACTTCTTAAGAGAGAGGTAATACAAAATACAATAAACTATGTATTAAAGTATCTTGTTATCAGATGGATTTGGCTTTATCAGGGGTTAAAATGCCCTTCAAAATTTATTTTCATGGAATGAAAGTCTGATAAAATGCAATGAATCCCTATGTATGGAAGCTCTCTCCTTCATTAGTGGTGTCAAGGATAGTCACTCGTTGGGTTGTTAGTAAGATAAATGCAAACTTCAGTATTGGAGAGATTTTCATCTTTTATGGGGCAAAGCAAAGAGTTATATAATTGATGAAAGTCTATATCTGGAAAGGGGCCCAAAGATGACTTAGTTATTAACAGTCAGGGGAGATGAGATTCACACAGTGGCTAAGTAGAGCTAGGGCTTAGATTGTAGTCTCTGAGGCTTCTAATCTCATGCTCTTTCTACAGTAGTATTGTGCTCTGCACACACACACCATGTCAAACAAATATTTGTTGATGTGACTCAATGATTGCAAAGAACAATGAGAGCACTTACTTTTATAAAAGTTGGTTTCCACAGGATCAGTGAAACATTCACTTGGCTAATGTCAGAAGGCACAAGATGACACGTGATCGTGGCAAGTTTACATGTACTGCAGTCCTGTTTGAATGTTCAGAGGTACATGTTAGTGTTCTTGTCAACTGACAAAAGACACTATATTAAAATATTTCAGATGGTTATTTCTAGTAGATTATTGAATTTATTCACTTGGAAAATATAAGGTTAAAATAGCATACCAGAATTGTCCCTCGTTTGAGATCTTCAGATTTTGATATAATCATTTTCTTTCCAGAGTTGATTCCAAGAGGATCCTCAAGGCTATGGGGTTTGCAGTTTGCATTCTAAGAAATGAAAATATTTCTTTTATTAGAAAATGTCAAATGTTAAGGGGGAAAACAAGTTGGCACTGTAATGTGAAGAATCTGTGAATGACAGCCATTGCCATGTATTAAAGATCCACCTTTCCAAGTATGCAAGACTGAAGAGGTTGTTCAGCACCAGCCATATATTCCCACACCTAGATAATGATTACAGTTACCATGGCACTTTTGAATTGTAATGGATTCAAGTGAGATTGCTATGGAAAAGAAAGGATGCTAGTAGCATTTGCTATTTTATGAGTAATGTACTCAAGGGTTTATTGTTTTCTTCAAAGGCTAGCTTGTAAATTCCCATAATATATATATATATATGGAGAAAAAATTTAAAACTCTACTGAGGAAAAAGAATTAGCATTTCTTCTTCAATGAGATGGCTCGTATGATGACTTAAGAAGCAGAATTGAAAAGAGAAGAACTTTCATTTTATTTATGTATTTATACAATAAGAATTTTGAATTCCTACTCACTAGGCAAAGACATTTAGTCTATGTAGGAGGCCAACCTAAGTAGCAGCCCTCCAGATGTTAAAATGCTGTGAGTAGAAAATGGCTGGTGTTCGCATCATCTCTCCAGACTTAATAAGTCTAATAAAACTTTGCTTCCCCATGACTATGAACTTTTGATAAAAGGTAATAAGGATAAAGATCCACAAGTAGTATGAAAATTTCACAATTTTGTTTTCTCTTTCTAGATTCTCACAACCCTGTGTTTTTGTATTAGAGGGGAATTCCAGAGGCTCATTTTTTCCCTTGTCCTTAGAAAAACATTTAAATGATTACAATGCTACTTCTAGTTTCTGGGAATAGCTTAATCTTATAAGAGGTGTAAAAAGAAGACAGACTGTCAAACTCTGAAATCATATATGCAATCAGATATTATTATATATGACTACACATCCAGTGTGATTCTAAATCATGTACAACCAGAAGAATGAGAAATTATACTCCACTTAGGTATGATGTGTCAAAGTGCATTCTACTGTCATGTATAACTAATTTGAACAAATAAATAATAAATAGTAAAAAGAGGAGTACAATGTTACAATTATTTGGGATAAGTGAGTTAACAATATTGCACTATTTTATGTGCAGCTGCATTTGATTAGGAACAACTGAGATGTCTCTTTATAAGAATTGTTTGTCCACCACAAACAAATTTAAGGGGTAACAAACATTTCAGGCATAAGCAATTAATTTTTTAAATCTACTCTAGCATAGTGAATAGTGGTCCTAAGAAGATATATGCCCAAGTCTTAGCACTCTGAACCTGTGAATTTGACTCTATTTGGAAATAGAGTTTGCAGATGTAATTAAGTTAAGCATCTTCAGGTAAGAACATCCTGGATTTCAGATGGGCCCTAAATCCAATGATAAGTGTGCAGAAACAGAGACAGAAGAGAACAGGCCCTTGTGAAGATAAAGACAGAGACTGGAGCTGGGCTGCCACAAACCAAGGAATGCCAGGAGTTGCCAGCAGCCACTGGAGGCTAGGAGAGATGGCGTGGAACAGATTCTCCCTCAGAGCCTACATAGAGGGTCAACAGTGTCAACATTTTGACTTTGAACTTCTGGCTTTCAAAACTGTGGAAGAATATATTTTTGTTAATTTTAAACACCAATTTTTGGTAATGTGTTGTAGCAGCTTTAGAGAATTAATACGTCTATGGAATACCCAGTGGAAGTTACTATTATTTTTAATTTTCAAAATGTCCCTTCATTTTGCTTTGGTAAAACTTTATCACAAGCGGCCTTCAGAACAAAAGGCTTAATACAAGTTGGAGAGGTAACAGTAATGAAGTAATTCTAAGGCACACGTGACTTACATCAGAAGAAGACCATCCAGTCGGATACAGCACGGGGTAACCATCTGATGTCAAATTGGGGAATGAAATTGACAATGTAAGTCCTGGCAATGGAAAATGTCCTCTTTTTCTAATCTACAGGAAAAAAAAAAAAGGAAGGCAATCCTTTCTTCTTCTTTCAACAGCATCCTCTCCGTTTTCTGTAGAACTATGGTTCTTAATTGATGAATTTAAAATGTGCAATACTTTGAATCCCCAAATGAATGCAATTTTTGCCACTGTACAGATGAATGACTTAACTATGTAAGAAAATAAGGATGTTCGATGGACCTGTGTCTCAGCCACAATCATGTTGTTTCTTCATCCTTCACTCTTAAAATAATATTGGGATTAATAGAAAATCAAAATTGAAAAATCATCTCTTGTCATACCTGTTGTACTTTCTATTATAAGTTTTTATTTTCCTTTTGTAGCTGGGAAGGAAACAGACCATTTATTACCCTAATACAATTTACAGTGTGTTCAGTTTTCTTTATCCAATTTGTCATGATCGCCCAAAGCCATACATAAATCATCCCTCAGCCTGGCCCAATGGGCTCTGCCACCACTGTTCAGGCCAACCAGATCCCCATATGCTTTCCTTCACAGTTCTGTCCCTGGAAAGAACTATTGTGTCACTGGCTGCTCATAATCTGGACTGATGAGAGTTGGATTGACTTTCATCTTATTCTGTTTGTTTTTATCTACTATTACAGAATTCCCATTCGATATCACACTAGGCCATAAGTGATAAGGGCAGCTTATTGAGAAGGATGGGCAGGATGATATCCAGCAGGAAGCTGGACTCTATCCAGAATAGCCTGTCCATGTAGAAGGTTCAATTGGGTTCTGGCCACCCAGTGCAGTGGCCTTCCTCCCTTCCACACAAGCGTGATCTCTGCATCTTAAGTCTTCTCTGTGATCTCTTTGGCAGCAGCTCTAGTTGAGTAGGAGCTGTTTCGTCTCCATGGACAGATGCCAGAAAATCCACAGGCCTACATCACTAAACTTCATAGACCAAGAGCTACTCAGATCTGGAACAGCTCCCTGTGGGGCTGAAGATTAAACATATCCTTTAATCCTAGATTCTGGAGATTCCCAATCAGCTGTGCCTGGCCTTTTGAAAAGGAACATGCTCCCCAACTCCATTTTATGGACATATGCGCTGCTCTTGCCTCACACGACCTCCCATTTGCATTTCATCTGTTTCCTGATATTTTGTCTAAAATCATGTATTTTGTTATTATCACTTGTTTTTTTCCTATTAAAAGTGTTCCTTGTGGAAACATTGGAAAATACTAAAAATGAATAGAAAATAAAACTTTCTTACAATTAAAATACCTTGGTAGTAATTTAGTGTATAAGTTATCTGTCTTTATTATTTGCATATATTTATATTTCATAAAATTTTTGTCACAAAAAAACAAAATTTTCCATACAATGTAAAATTTATTATGATTGGCATTTTAAGAATATGATTGTTAATAACTAAATAACAGCCACAATACCAATATTTGTTGTTAACTGGATGACATTCTACTGTGCTAATCATCTTATTTGCATTATTGCTTTAACCTTGTTAACAACTCTAGGAGGTAGATTCCCTTATCTTTGTTTTATCTATGTGGTAACAAGGTCAAAAGGAGAACAAAAGAATTACAAGGTCACAGAGCTGGTAAGCAGGAGAATTAGGGTTTCTTACTCTAAAACTGTACTTTCTAACATACTATAATAAGCCGTCTCTCAAGTGAACATATCATATTCTCTTCACTAAATACATGGTAATTTAAGGAAGCTCATGATGTTAAGCATTTAGATTGTGCCCTGGTTTAATTTTTAAACTATTATAAATAACTTGTTAAGAACATCACTGAATCATTGTACACCAATTAGTTTCTAGGGAAAATTCCTAGCAATAAGTTACTAAATTACTAAAAATGTCCTCATTTTCATTCCATTACTTCAATTCTAGAATTTATCCCAGCAAAATAATCAGAGATACATAATGATTTATGTTCAGGGATATTCTTAACAATACTATTTTTATCAACACTATTTATAATAGGGAGTACCTATTTCAAATTTATACCCTAATAAGTTACAATATATAAAGATGTTCAGTTTTTTTTTTAAAGTTGTCTTTATTGGCTATTTCTCTTATCTAGGAAAAATAAATAATGCTACAGAAATCTAATAGCCTAAATTCCAAGAATGTATCAGCATCAAGTAGAGGGGTTGGCCTTCATGCCAATTCCCAAGGTATAGCTTGTCACAGCAATTTCAGCAAGGAGTGCAAATAAAAACAATAAAATTAATCTTGAATGTATACACTTGTTACCATTTTGTAAGAAAACTTCCTTTTTCATTATTGGCAATTCCCAATAATATGGAGACTATCTTCATTTCTAATTATGTTGCATCATTTGATTGAATACTGTTTTTTCTGTATATTAAGTCCATACCTCTAAGTAGGTGTTACCTAAGAGAAGCTTCATGATTGTTTGCTAGAGTGGCTAGGAAAAGTTTGTTATGAAGAATTCAACAGGAGAAATAAATGTTGTAGTGGAAAATATCACTTAGTAGGGTGGGTAGTGCTGTTATGGCTTGGATGTGAGATATCCCCCAAAAGCTCATGTGTGAGACAATGCAAGAGGGTTTAAAGGGGAGAGGATTGGATTGTGACAGCCTTAACCCAATCAGTGAATTAATCAACTAATGAGATTAATTGAGTGGTAACTGAAAGCAGGTTGGGTATGAAAGGAGGAGGTGGGACAGTGGGGATGTGGTTTTGGGGCATATATATATTGGTATCTGGCAAGCAGAGTCTCTCTCTGATCATTATGTGAGCTGCTTCCCTCTGTCACACTCTTCTTCTGTGATGTCCTGCCTCACTTTGAGCTCCAAGGAATGGAGCCAACCTCTTATGGACTGAGACCTCTGAAACCATGAGCCCCTAAATAAAATTTTCCTCTTCTACAGTTGTTCTGGGAAAGTCTTTCAGTCACAGCACTGAAAAAGCTGACTAAAACAAGTGCCAACATCATTAATTTACAGTGTAATGCATATTAGTTATATGCAGTGGTGTGCAGAAAAAGATATTTATTTATGGAGTAGAGGAAAATATTACAAAGATAATTTTGAAATAAATTTCTGAAATAGTCACAGTTATTAAAAACATGCTTTTCTCAGTTATACTAAAACTAAACAAATTCTACAACTTGTATTTAGAAATTAAGACTGGACTATTAATAGTAATATATATTAGGTTCCATGAATTATTTTTTTCTAATAAGTCATTCTAAATTATTGGGCCTGATTGTGAGAAAATTAGAAACTTAGCTTTTTAAAATTGATTTGAAGTATAATTATCAATTTAAATAAAATTTTTAAAAATAGTTAAATTATAAAGAAAAATATTCTTGGATATGGGGATCAAGTATTAAAACTGTGTTTCTTTTAGTATGTGTGTCTGTTAATAGCTTAAGTCATAAAATACATTACAAATAACATTTTTAGGATTTTAACTCAGAAATAATTTCTTACCAAATATAATATATTAATTTCATTTCCAATGTCCTCAGTAGAGTTTATAACTTCAGGGACAGTCTCATTGGCCGCAATTGAAATATGGTATTCACTTGCAGAGCTTAAAAGAATGAAATTAGAAAAATAAAAATAAAACATAACAAATTTAAAGTTTATTTGGCTTCATTCTTTATAACATGTAATCACACAAAAAATCTTAAAGAGAATTTAATCAAAGGGGGATTCTTCTGAAAAATGCAAAATCAAATCTCTAGGAAAGTGAGAAGTATAAAATTTAGTTAAATTGTTATTAACGCTGATTTGCTAAACTATCTGTAACTTTTTAAATAAAATTTCATTGTTGAGTGTAAAGTTTCCATGAATCCACTACTATTTATATTTAGTGAAAATAACAAGCTAAAATTTGGAATTTTTAGTAGTGTGAAATTTTAAGCAAGATTGACAAAGTGTTTATCTTTTCACATTTTAAAGTCCTACATTTAGTACTAAACTTAAAAGTTCAATCTTCTCCATACATATTTTCATGGTGTTTGGATGAACTTGGTGGAACTTAAGAATATATCTTAAAAAGCACTTCAATGAAGAGAAGACAAAAATATTTATAAGTATTGATCAAAATTTGATTTTAAGTAAGTGGAAAATTCTTAAGAAAATCAGTGTACCAAAAGAAATAGATATAACACAATAAAAAACAGCCAACAGAATTTAAATGCCAAGAAATATAAGGAAAAATCTATGTGTATATTGTATAATCCTCAATTTTGTGGTATTTTATTAGCAAAGAGAAAGCTCCATAGCAAATGAATTAATCAAATGAGATTTTTAGACTAAACTGTACTTGACATTGATTTATATGCTTTTTGTATGCATTGCACATGTTTAACTCCAAGAAAAAGCTTGGAGTTCTGCTTAAGCAAGGGGATTTATAGGAGAAAGTTTGCAATCATGATTGGTGTTTGGATAGATAAGAAGTTCTTAAGAGAGAGAATGAATTATGAATAGTGAAGGAATAAATGTCTCATCAATGAGATATGCTTTAATCTTGTGTGTTTGGAATTGGCAGGCTGATA
Organism: Xerus rutilus; assembly: GCA_028644305.1. Classification (NCBI taxonomy): domain Eukaryota; kingdom Metazoa; phylum Chordata; class Mammalia; order Rodentia; family Sciuridae; genus Xerus; species Xerus rutilus. Next base: position 35,517,658 of record CM053405.1, on the reverse strand, counting down.
GGACTCCACAAGATGAGAAGGATGGCCAAGAAGTATGTTGCTGATTCTTTGGAAAACATTGTACTTTGTGAATGAAGGACTTCTAGATCTTTAGCTTGCATTTAAGAGTTAAGACTGGATTGTTAATGCATTCCAGTATTATTGCACCTTGTATTTTGGGATATTTAGTATACAGGTTCTAAAATGTTAGGGTGCATGGGCAATTACCTGGAAAATTTATTTAACATGAATGTTGGGCACATCCTGAGATTCTGACTGGGTAAGTGTGAGGTGGTGCTTGAGAATGTGACTAATAAATCTCCGGGTGATGGTGATGTTCTTGGCTGAAGACCACACTTCCAGAACCACAGGGTTAATAAAAAAGCATTGACATATAAATATTAATTCCACCTACCTGTAAAACTGTAATCCAACTTCATATTTTACTGGGATAGAAATATTTGCTTCATTATCAAAAAGAGTTTCAGGAGGTTCTTCACTGTCACTAGAAAATGCAGAGTACATTCAGACAAATCATTAAACTGCTGATTACTGAGAGATATTTCTAAGCATTTGAAAGAGAAGCTTATATTGGCAAATACATAAAAGCATAAAGGAGTAGAATTCTTGATTTTTTTTAAACAGGGAGAGGAGGGAGATCAGAGAGGGGTATTGTTAAAATTTTCCAAGTTGATGCTGATGTGCAGCTAGAGGTGAAAAATCACACTACTTTAATCCCATGTTTCTCAAAATTCTGTAACAATAATAATGAGAAGCCCCAAGTTTAATTGTTAAAATGCCCAGATTGGTGGGCTTCTCTTCTAAAAATGATTTAATAGGTCTAAATTGGGGCGCAAGAATTTGTTTTTGACACAAACCTCCCTGATTTATTTATCATAGAAGAGAACTTTGCAAAGGAACACAACTAGTGTCACACAGGTGAGAGTAAATCTAAAATCTTGTTTTCTTTTTTAATACTCTTTTCATACTAAGTACATATTATTTGTAAAGCACTTGCTTAATCCCTTGATTTTGGTAATAATTTAAACTATATATGTAAATACACACACATATATGTACACACATAAATGCATATGTATATTTCATTATTCTTATTATTAGCCCTAATATATATTAGGGCTATGTATATGTATATTTAATTAGTATACATATACATTCTCTTAGTATACATATACATTCTCTCATTAAAAAAGAATGTATAAGTGATAAAACTTTTATATGGCCAGAGAATGAGGATGGTCTTGGAAATTGGTATGTTTGTGGAAATTATTTAAACTCTCTGTGCCTTAGTTTATAATCTATAAAATTGGGATTTTAGCACTAAGTGATTAATAAATGGTGATTAAATGAGTAAGAAGTTTAAAGAGCCTAGGACTATACCTAGGACAGAGGAAATATCCCATAGTATTATATTCCATTGTTATTATCACACACATCCCTCCATTAATCAACCAAGCTCGCAACACATTGTCTCCAAAAATGGGCAATAAGCACCTTTTAAGGCCTCTGCTTATTCCCAACTGCATATAGTGGCTTTGTATGAGCAACAGAGCAGCAAAGGCAGTGGACTACTATTTCGGGTTATAGGTACTAGTGTCACAGAGCTCTTAGTATGAATGGCTCCCTTCTCTCTTATATATTGCACAGTGCAGCTAAATTCATTTTCCTAAGAAGCAGCTCTGTACATGTGACTTAACTCTTCAAAATTTTCTGGATCCTTAAGACCTGTTCAGTTATGTAAAACATGCCTCTTACTGATATTCAGTATCTAGCATAATATGCTAGGATGCACAGTTTACTTCCCATTACTACGTCATGTGTTACACATTATATATTTTCAGCTAAAATTGATTACCAATATTCCTCAAATTGATCATCTGGTCTACCTTTGAGTTTTCACTCAAACTGTATTTTTTTTTAAATATTTTTTTAGTTGTAGATGAACACAATACCTTTATTTATTTTATGTGGTGCTGAGGATCGAACCCAGTGTCCCACGCATGCGAGGCAAGCGCTCAACTGCTGAGCCACAATCCCAGCCCCACTCAAACTGTATTTTGCCTGAAAAGGTTCTACCTAATTCTATTCACCAATCTCTTTGCAAAATGCTGTCCATCTTTTAAGATTCTAAATTTTCTTAGGTTGTCATTGCCAAATAGATATAATTTCATCCTTTTTTTCCCTGTAAGACATGGTTTATATTTCTATAATGGATTTTCTTTACTCTAGCATGTATTATATAATTTGTATACTAATCTTAACCCTATATTGTAATATTCACCCCATAAGGTGGTTTGTGCCCATAGTAATTTTTATATTTTGTACAGTGACTAATTCAATGTATTTTCCATAATAGATATCAAATAAATATTTGTTGAATTAAAGTAAAATGAACATACAGAAATAATGTATCCATTAATTAATTTTTCTCATTTACTCAGGGCTATGGTTTGTATAAGAAGTGTCCCCAATATGCTCCTTTCAATGCAGGAATATTTAGAGGTAGAATGATTGGATCATGAAAGCTGTAACTTAATCAGTCCATCCTAGTTCAAATGGACTGGCTGGGTGGTAACTGTAGACAGGTGTGGTGTGGTTAGAGGAGGTGGGTCACTAAGGGTGTGCCCTAGAAGAGTTATTCTTCTTGTGGCCCCTTCCTCTCTCTTTCTATGCTTCCTGACCCCATAATGAGCTGAGCAGCTTTCCTCCATTGGGCCCTTTCCCTACATGATTTATTATCTCAACTTGGGCCCAGAAAAATGGAGTCAGCCATCTCTAGACTGAGACCTTTGAAATTATGAGTCCCAAATATGCTTTCCCTCCTCTAAGCTGTTCTTGTCTGGGATTTTGGTCACAGCTGTATAAAATCTGACTAAAATGATGCTATTCTCCATCTACTTAACAAAGAAGATAGAGCTTGTTCTCAATGGAGATGGTCAAATGGATAATTACACTTGGAAGAAGGTTAATCCATTACTTTAATTTCTTCATTAGCCCTTTTTTATTTACAGCCTGTGTTTTATGAAAACTTTCAGAAGCTTTGACTGATTTGGATAAAATTTATAAAACACAAAGGGTGCCAGAAAACTTTAAGTCTGTCTAATGATTAGACTTCGATAGACAGCCAGTGAATGTTTTAAAATTAGATTCTGTAAAATTTTAAATAAATTTAAATGAAATTTGGTGGATGTAAGTGTTGTGTATTATAATATACAGTACAATTCATATAACCAATTATTTAATCCAGTTAATTAAGTTATTTCTATTAAATGAAGTTTTTATTTTTGCAAATTATTCATAGCATTTTTGTGAAATGAAATGGTTTATGGTTTTCTACTTCTAGTGATCTTATACAGGTTAAAAAAAGCTGCTAGTGATCCTCTAAAGCCAAATATCCCAATTTCTTGAAAGAAATTATATACATGCATGTGAACACATCCACACATACATAAACCAACCTTGTTGTGCTTAAATGAATGATCACATTTTCCATGAGATAAGATGTATTAAACTGAAATAATATTTTGAAGGTTACCTATAAAATAAAAAATAGCATCTTTAGTGACAATGTTTATTTTGATTTTAATATTCAGTTTGCTTAAATGTATTACCCAAATTTAAATTATAAACATTATCTTACAAAATGAGACTCTATCCCATTTCAAAAATACATAGAACACAATATGACACACATGTTTTAAAATGTGAATATGTAATATGCTTTGCATATTGCTGTGGTCTGAACACTTGAATTCTCTTAAAACTAATGTGTTGAAACCTAATGACCAATGTTATTGTATTAGGAGTTGGGAGGCATTTAGGTCATGAGAACCCACAGGAAAAATCATCCAGAAACCTGCATTTCCCCATTAAAGGATGCAATAGGAGGATTCCTTCTCTGAACTGAGGAGTGAACTCCCACTAGACAAGATTTGCCAGTCACTTGATCTTGGATTTCTCAGCCTTCATAACTGTGAGAAATAGAGTTCTGATTTATATGCTATTCAATTTATGGTATTTGTATTAGTAGTCTAAATGGACTAAGACACATAATACTATTGACTTTATGTACTTTATTAAAATATATTAGTAAATACATATTAGTATAAAATATTTACACTAACCATAGACCATTACCATGAAGACACATTCTATTTATTATATTACCATAGTTTACCAGATCACAATAATAAAAAGATGCAATTGTGAACTGTCATAATTAAAATTTTTTAGTATGGAAACTTTAAGTACCAGTAGCCACCTACAAATAGTCATTATCAAAATAGGAAAAAGAAACTGCTCAGATTCACTAATTTCATAGTGTAAATTTTTTTGGACTACTAAGGCATAACAACAAGAAAATGATATGAAAAGCTTGACTATTTAGAAAAAAGAAAATTATAAGAAAAAATGGAAAGTTTTATTTGTACTAGATTTGTATTGTATTATATAGTTAAAAATACATAAGAAAAATTGGAAAATGATTTTGCTGTACAAATATTCTGATACATGTTACTGACATTAAGAATATATGCTTGAATGTTTGGACTACATAATGCATGACTCTTAATGAATACCACCAAAAGGAAGACCAAAAACGAAATTATTTCTTCAAAGAAATATGTCACTTGCAGTGTAATAGTTCCAGAGAACTCATTAGTAATGCTTATGGAATTATATTTATGAAGTTCAAAATTAATTTTGTTTTGTGCTAACTAAAGTATTTTAGAATTAAGTCCAGCAAAATAGAAAGTCCAAAATGCACAAACTGACAGAATTTACAAATCAGATGTGTGATGTGGGATATGAATGTAGATTATTTAAAAAACTCTTACAACTTAATAATCTAAAGACAACCCAATTTAAAAATGGATGAAAGCTGGGCACAGTGGTGCATGCCTGTAATCCCAGCAGCTCAGGAGGCTGAGACAAGAGAATTGTAAATTCAAAGCCAGCCCCAGCAACTCAGTGAGACCCTGTCTCTAAATAAAATACAAAACAGGGCTGGGGATGTTGGTCAGTGGTCGAGTGCCTCTGAGTTCAATCCCCAGTACCCTCCCGCAAAAAAAAGAAGGAAAAAGATTTTAACAGACATTTCTTCAAATACTATATGTATATGGCCACTGTGCATATAAAATGTTGCTCAAAACCTATTAGGGAAATACAAAAAAAAATCATATTGAGATATCACTTCACATCCATCAGGGTGACTAGTAAAAATACATCAATAATGTGGAGATTGGAGCCCTCAACCATCGCTGGTGGGAATGTAAAATGGTGCGTCTGTTCATCTACTGTAAATTTGTCTTGGTGCTTGAATTTCACTTATGCAATATTTGCTTTTGATTTTGTCTTAATCTCTTTGGACTCATATAACAAGATACCTTGGATTGGCTAATTCATCAACAACAGAAATGTATTGCTCACAGTTTTGGAGACTGGCAATTCTAGAGCAAAACACTAGTACAACAGGAATGAGGGTCTGTTCTCTGTAAACTGTGACTGCTATGTGACCTCACAGGGTGCATGTGGCAAACTCTGTTAAAACCACTAATCCCCAAAGCCTCACTTCTTAATGCTATCACATTGGGGATTAAATTTCAACATAAGAGTTTTAGGGAGACACAAATGTTCAGACCATAACAGATTTCAAGCTGTAAACATATTGAATTCAACCTTTTCCATCCATATCTTCCTAAACTCCCATTAGAAGGATTTATATATTTGGCTTTGAGTATATCATTTTTCATATCCAAGTGCTACATGTGTTTTGTATAATCCGCTCACCATTTCTTCTCTTCTCAGGAAAGGATATCCAACTTTACATGTGATATTATGATCGGATTCACAACTATCTTTTTGGATCCCCTAGAAAGAGAAATAAAAGAGAAACAGAGCAGAGAAGCAAGTAAAATATTTGAGCTTAATTTTATTTTAGAATTTTCCCAGCTCTGTCTTGGTGACATCCTTGCCAAGATTTGTCTTTCAATTTAGCTGGAGGAGCCAACATTCTGGGACCACCTGTTCCATAGTCCATGGAAGTCTGAAAACTTCACTTGAGGGTGCCTGAAAGACAACACACATCTCACTATCCTGCCCAAATCCTCAGTTGGAAAATAAGACCACTGATGGCACCTACTTACAGGTGACTGTAGTGCTGAACAAGATAATACTGGACTGGGACAGAACAGCCCACAGTGAATAATACTTTGAGTTCAGTGCAGTGGAGAAGAGCAAGGGATCTGACCTAGGACCACCAAGATTTAACTCCTGACTCCACTACTGTTTACTATATCCATGTCAAGATGGCTTACCTATCTTGGTCTGAGCACCTAACAAGTGGAGTTGGTAATGCTCTACTCTATCAAACCTAAAACATCAATGAATGTGAGATACAACATTGTTTTATATACCAACGAGAAGGAAAAAGCCATGCTTGCAGTTAAATAGGTACACAATTAATTGTAAAATGCAACTGTAAGAAATGTTAAAATATGAAAGATGGTTTATCCTTGAATCTCCACAGTAAGTAGGTACAATAATGCCTACTTATCAACAAATGATAATCAGATAAAGGAAATCCTTAGAACTCAGCAATGTAATATAATTCAAGAAAGGGTAGCCATCATGATTATTGATGATACTGTTCATAGAAGCAGAGGAGGTACACATTTGGCTTTATTGCCAAAGACAGTAAGATAGCTGAAGAGCATATAATTATTTTTAAAATAGTTACCCTTTTCAGAGGAAACTTGAATAATTATATTTTTCCAATATTGCTTTGCGCCTGAATTTTGAATTTATATAACTATATTCATAAATAATATTCTGAATAGAAGATATGGTATAGTAATATAGTAATGTATAATGTATATATTATACATAATATATAATGCACATATAATATACTTAATATATAATACAGTATATAATATAGTATATATTATATACCTATCTTGGTCTGATCACCTAACAATTATATATATATAATATAGTATATATGTATATACATACATAATACATATATACTTATATACATATTACTATGTATAATATGTATATATACTTTATATATTACTATATTACTATACTATTCTAATATTGAGAATATTATTAATGATAGTTATATGCTAATAGAGTAATATCTGATTTTTAAGCCTATTTTAACCATCATATCTCTAAGTAATATCCTAACAAATGGAGAGATACACAAGCAAAAATATGAAAAATTTATAGCAACTAGACAATAGCGTTTTAATACTATCTGTAATAAGTGCATTGCCTTTTGATATGAATCATATGTATTATTAATTCATATAAGTATATACAGAATTTCAACTTGAGACAATTCATTTGGAGATCAGAATTAAAAGCAAACTTCAAATTTGGAAGCATTCAGTACCTGTGATATATAGATATAGTTACATAGATACAGATATCTATATCTATATCTACATATATTAGCACAGAGATCGTTCTCTGCAACTCTATTAAAATGTTTTGGCTTTGATATGTTCTTCCTTGACTCAGTCTCAATTTCAGTGTTTTAAGGTCTTTGTGAAACATGCAATTTTGATGCTTCAACTATTCTTTTTGCCTACTGAATCTAAGAAGATAGAAACATCTCCAAAGAAATAAAGCAAAAGCTTTTTTAAAAAAGCTTGGTACTTTTACCATTAGTTTGTACTTATTTTATATGAAATCCTTTCTACTATTCTAAAATTAATATGTTAAAAGCAATTATCTCAGTAGTATGAAAAGTAGGTTCAAGAAATGATTGCTAAGAGAAAAAATGAATAACTACAAGTTTACCTCAATTCCTGAAAAAATTAGATTTGGAGAATATTGCACAATTGTTCTGGTGTTATAGGCACTGTCCCTTTTATTTCTCACTGTCAGGCTAACGTTGAACTTGTCATTTTGAGACCTGACAATAAGCAGGTCCTTTTCTTTGGTGGATACATCCAGGACAAGGTCTGAGATACATTTTTCCTTATTTCCACAATCTTTGGCAAAAGGAATCTGAAACAGTCACAAAAAAGTATTTTTGAAAGTGTAGTTATACATTATTGAAAATTATGTATCTTTTTATGTAAAAGAAATGACATGTCAAAGAAAGTTAAGCAAGTCATAATGAGGATAGATTGGACTACAGAAACTTTAAGAAATTTTATACTTATTCTTGCAATCTATAGGGAAAGAATAAACTTTTACACACACATATATTTTTCTAGTCCTCTTAAGAATGCACAGTATTCATGGCTATTTTCCCCTAGCTTTAGTCTATCAGAGAATAGTTTCAAAAATAAAGGTAAGAGTTCTAATATATTAAAGCCACGAATTATGAAATTTTTTATTGAAAAGAATCAAACACTTAGGAATATAAAAAAGCTCAGTTTAGAGGGTAGGGAAGTGGGAGTTCTTGATTATTCTTCACTAAGTCCCCCCCCCACTCAACACAATCACTAAGCACCATCCATTCCACCCCTCTTTCTAAATACTTTCTAAACCCTTTCTCACCCCTCCTCTTCCCCCTTGAATTAAAATAACAGCCTCCAGCCAGTCTCCTGCATGCACTCATTTCCCTTTAATCATTTTCCATATTGTGGCTGAAGGAATTCTCAGAAATCACACATATAGTCCCATCGTTGAACTGAATTAAAACCTTCAACAATAATACATGGCTCTTATAAAAGTTTAAAAATTATGCTGTGGCACCAAGTCCTGAAGGATTTTGCTCCTGCTTTGACCTTCAGCCTCAACTATATCACCTTTCCCCTTGCTCTTTAGTTTCAGCCACAATAATGAGTATAATTTAGCTTCTTCTTCTTTTTTTTTAAATACCTCAGGACCTTCACACATACAATTCCCTTTGCTTCCCTGACTAAGTGGGATGGAGAATCATCCACTCCTTCAGGTCTCCACCTAACTGTGTAGGGCGCTTTCCCAGACTCCCCAGACTACACAGAAGTTCCTGCAGTGCTCTGAAGTTCTTCACAATTTAATTACTACCTAATATCTGATTCCTAGGTTATATTGCAAGCCCCATGCCTAGTATGTATAAGACAATACATCTATTTGGAAGGTAGGAAGAAAGAGTAAAAAATAAGTGTATGGGGAAAACTAATTCCTTATCTGAAATGTTTCCTCTACTAGTGCACATGGCACTTTCCTCCCTCTCTGTTCCCTATTTATTCTCAAGTGTGGGGCAGTGGACTCTAAATTTGGAAGCAGGACCTGGGCAGCACAGCTCAATCCCTTGCCGTCTATTTGTCTTTGGGACAGCAGTGTGGACAAGAGAAGTACACGTTCTGATATAGTCCATTTTGCAAGTTTTACAGGTGAGGCCAAGTGAAGAAAGCCAGAAATGGATCTGTAACGCTGTTAGTAGTTGGCTATCTGTGGTCCAAGTCCCAGGTTCAGTATAAGGATAACCTCTATACCTAAAACATGCCCTACAACTCAGTGCTCATTAGGATAAAGGGGGACATTTCTTTTCATTGGTCCTGAATCATTTACTAGTTTCCTTAAACTCCAGCAAAAGGAAGTTCAAGGGTTAGAAAGGGTGTCTAATTACATATATGTAACCCAACATACATATAACAATGTAATACACGCATATATGGAGAGTTACACGTTTCAAGATTTTTGCTAATAGTCACAAGTAGGTATTCTAAATTTAAAAAATCTGACTTACATATTCATGTACTGAATTCGGTAGAGAATCATCAAGGACAGGGCCATTTTCTGGATCAGTAAGATTAAAATCCAAAGTTATTCTCACAGAATCCTGAAAGTCATGCTTGTCCTAAAGTTTGGAACATAAGATATGTCATTAATATCATACTGACTAGACATTCTGATCTCATGCTTCTTCAGCCCTGTGGCTTACTGAAAGGGTTTTGAACAACTAATTTGGCATACGCCTCATCAAACTTTTGCTTTGATGGATGGGGATGGCCTTTTTGCTTTGACAAGGGACATACCTGGAAAGCAGAGACTTCAGAATATGACCAGTTGGCTCACCTATGGCTCCTCAAAGGGGTCTGCTGAAGTGATGGATATGTCATACCTTGTGCCAGGTCAGGCTATACCACCTTGAGCTGCTTGCATAACAGTATCATTTCTCTTGAGACCTTTATCTAAAAACTCAGTATGTAATACTTCTAGGAAAGTCTACCAATTTCAGAAGGGCAAACTTCCTTTACATGAATTCATATTTTATTATTATAATACATATACATATAAAATTTTATGATGTGAATTGTTATGAAAATGACGTGCATATTATTGATAATGTCAAAATTATCACTAATAATAGCTTTCATTTAGAGTGTCCAAAATTATGAGTTTATGCATTATTTTCAATACTCATTTCAGATGAATAACTATTAGGGTTTTTATTTTACAGAGGCTAAATTGAGCCTCTAAGGCTAAATAATTTTATTAAAGTAACACAGAATGTTAGGAAGCTGAGATCTAAATTCCACCTGGCTGACTTCAGAACAAATGTTAAAATGTCCATTAAAATCCAAAAGAATTTTGGAAAATTTGAAGCTAGTTTGTTCCTTTTAAGGTACTTGGATACCTGGACATGGTTTAGACACTAAACTTAGGAACAAACACAGACTGCAATTGCTTTTAGGAGACTGGTTAGCAGTGCCATATCTGTCTTATGTACATAAAATTTTAGCCAAGTTTTAACTCCTAAATGTTCAGTTCTGATGAGCAACATCGGAGGGACCACTCAAACTTAATTTTTTTCAGATCATTAGATTGATCTCATGTTGACAGAATAAGTTTATTCCAATGTACATCATAGGTCATATTGGTACAAAAACCACTGAGGCAGAATAAATGTGGCATACCAGGATGCACATTTTCTGTCACTTTCCTGACCCTAACTATATTTTTCAAAATATTCAATATAAATACATCAAGAATGTGGAAGTCAGTCAGAGGTGGAAAAATCAGCCTGTATCCTTTGAAATTACAAGGTCACCATAAAGTCTCTAGATCTTAATCACTGTTACTCAAATCAGCGTTTTCTCGCTACCTTCATTCTGCTTTTGATAGAATTATTATCATGTACATTTTAGGAAAATGTTTAAGAAACTCCCACCCTCAGATTAGAACTCTCTCCACATACGCAATGCCCCAATAAAATAGATTTAAAATGGTTCACATTGGCTTACCAGCCATCTAGAGATTAATGATTTGCTTTCCAAACCTCTCTCAATCCACTGAATCAGAAAGAAACTGAAGTAGCACAAACCCTCAGAAGATTAAAAAATACCATATTTCCCCCCCTTCCATCTAAAGTTGAAGAGCATGGCATAGTTCAGAAAGCATGTGACTCAATAGTCTGCCCTCAGGGCAGTTAATCATTGATCACTGATGAGGACCAGAGAAGTTAAATGGTGTTTTCAAGTTGAAAAAATGAATGAAGGAAGGAATGAAAAGGTAAGTGAATGAGGACTCCTAAACTGCACCTTTACAATTCTGTAATATATGGATGTCTGATACACACAGGGAAGATTAAAGAGTTTCATGAAATGTATTTGGAAATGAGAAAATCAGACCTGTGATTTTTTTTTCTGATGAGGGAATAAAATGAAGTTTACTTTATTTTGTCCGCTTTGAAATAAAATAGTCAGAACTTGATTGATTTGAAATATGACATCTGTATTATCTTCTAGATGTGGAATAAGGCAGCTATGATATATGATTTACTTGCCAACATGTAGAAGGAGTGCTTAGTGCATTCTGATTCTTGAACTGTGATGTTTCTTTGAATCTTTCTCTCCTGAGTACCAGAGAAAAAACTTCGTGATATCTGTCTTAGTGAATCTAGGGTGACACGGTACTGCATATCTATAAGAATAAAAGAAACATAGAAATGTTTATTTAAGAGTGATTTTCACAACCCAGCTCATCAAATAAACATTATAGAAACATCTTTTGAGCAACTAATCAACAAAAAGTCCTATTGTTTGGCATATTCACATTACTGTAATACAATGATATTAGCAGTCAAGAAGACCACTCTGAGGGGTGCTATAGAACTGCTCTCTGATCTCACCATGTATTGGATATTTAATTATGCTTACATATGATGTGTGTATATACACACACTCACATGCACATGCATACACAACCACCTATCTAATTTACTGACCATGTCTATGTTTACTGGATTTTCATTCAAAATATTAATTTAGAAATGTTGGAACACTGCTTAGAATATTGATCATGTCATATTTCAATAGAGATAAAAATAGACATTAATGACATTTTTACCTTTTTCATAAAAGTATGTCATTTTAGATTATGTTAAAAGCACTATTAAATTCAATAAAATAAATATATATAAGTGAAATCTTGTACATCATATGAGGACTACAATCCTTACTTGATTCCTTAATTATTTTACAAACATCAGATAACATAAAATAATGTTGCATTTGAAAATCTGAATCATATTTTCACATTCCTATTCCTTACTTATCTTCTAGTCAGGGGACACTTTCAGAGTACATATGTACACATATATAGCAAATTAAGAAAAATCAATTTTGATTAATGGTTTTTCTCATTAATTTGTCTTTATATTCAGATTTCAGAGTAAATTACTTCTCTATTACCAATGGCCTTTTAGCTTTGCTCCATTATATTTCAACATAATTTTAAAACTTCCTTAGAAAGTATAGAGTGTAGGAGGAGGATGACGTTCAAGCTGACATAATTCACCTGAGAAGCCCAAACAGTAAGTCTGACTCTCAAAAACTAGTGGGACCTTCCCAATAGAAAGGAACAAATACTTAAGTCATCTGTAATATCAGTCTTTCCCAGGAGGGGGCAGGAGAAGGGAGAAGATTCTTTGAAAATTGCAGGGGGTAGGGGAATAGACTTATTTGAAATCCATTTCTAAATGCTACCTCTGAGTTGGTATTCATGTACCAAATTCTACTGGATTTCACTGCCCCAAAACAAAGTACTTGCTATAACCACGCTTACCAGCTTTGTAAATTGAGTCTTCTTTGGACTTCAATTTCACATCAAAACATATTGTAGCATTTATGCACACTGTTTCCTTTCCCTCCACACGGCAGTTTTTCTTCTGAATATTCACTTTATTGGGTTCAAAATTCATAGTCACTTTAACTACAGCCACATCTCGGGACCTACAAACACATAAACAATGGAGATCACTCATACCTTTATGCATTTCATGAACGCCATCAGGTGGGCAGTGCAATGTGACTGCATCAGAGAAGAGTCTCCTTTGTGTATCTGCAGGACTCTTAGGACTCTATTCCTCTAATGAGTCACTGATATGGAAGAGATTGCATCTTATATTCTGTGGAGACCTGGGCTGTTTTAGAAATATCTTGGGCATTTGGTTTAAAGGCTCAGGATCTAGTTTTGCTTGTAATGGGAAAAAGGTGAAATAAAGTGCCCAGATGAGAGCTCAGAACCAACACTCTATTTGGGGAATCTCTGAGTTCATTTCCAATTTGGAATGATCTAGAGGTACCTAGAAAACTTGTGGGCCTCAGTTGCCCTTCATCTGGACTGAGAGATTTGTCTGTTCTTGTGGGTTTGACCCTGCCTATGTCTGGGAAAAAGAAGCAGAATAATATTTGAAGCACTGTGTTAAACCATGTGTGTTATTTCATTTAAATCTTAAATTGATATTAAGAATAAAAACCATACAGTATTCCATTCCTTCTCCATGGTTTTGCTTTTCAGTCTCAGTTATATGTGGTCAAACATGGTTTTCATTATTTTTTTATTTTTTGATAGTTTTCTTTTCAAACAATTTACTCATTGGAAACATGAAAACCATAGAAATGCATACGAAAAGAAAAATAACATAATTCTGCCTCGGCAGTGATCACCATGAACATTTAGTACCCTTAATGTTTATTTCTTAGCAGAAGAATAGAGACATATGCATATTTATACACAGGTCCTACATACACATGTACACACACATATCTATTATATATATATCATGTTATATATACATATATATATATTACATGCACATTTTAAAACTTATATAATGTGTTAGCCAGTTTACCCTTTCATTAGCAATGAATAAACTTGTCTGGTTTCCTGTTTAGTAGTATGGATTCTCCAGGCAGGAGGTCACCTTAACCACTTTCTACCTCATACATCCTTTCTGCCCCAGCTAGATCTTTACAGGAGCTATGACTCAGTATAGTCCATGTGACAGGACTCTTGCTATCTGAACATTTTGACTACCTCTATTCATCACCTGCCACATGTATTCAGATTCAATCCCTACTTCAGCATTGCAAAACTTGATCTTTGTGTCCCAGTATCCTGGTTTACTTCATTCTGCTGTCAGTAGAGCGGGGACTATGACAGGGGCTGTGTGTATTTGTGAGAATCAGGTCAATGAATTAAGATTTGATTATCCCAACAGCTTGTACAAAACTCAAAGTTGAGAATGCTTTCTTGTTCATACAAATCTTCTAAAAAACTTTCTCCTCCTCCACACTTCCCCAAAACAGAATATCTATTTTATTATCAAGTGTATAATAGATCTCCAAATTAAGAGTTGATTCTATTTTTTCCCTTATTGTAGCTTCTTTGTTCTTAAGATTCACTGACTCCTCCAACTTACTCAACTGAATAATTTGTATTTGCACGATGGAGCTAAAAGGAAGTAGAAATTTGTTACGACATGAGCTCCAGACACAGTCTGAGCTCTGGAACTATTTGTGAATACTATCAGATTAACCAGATGTTATAAAATACATACCAAAAGAGGGCGGCCCCACCAAGGCCCCCAATAGTCACATCAGTCAGACCGTCCCCATTTAAATCCATTTCTCCATGGATAGACTGGCCAAAAAATTTCAGTGTCTTGCCATCCCCGCCTGATGGAATACGCTGTGAAAATTCCAACAGAGAAATTTTTGTCAGAGAGTTTGTGCAAAAGAGTTTTGAATAATCTGGGAATTTATATTAGTTAACAAAAATTAAACATATTTTGAAATTAAACATATTTTGGAAAATAAGAAGACCCTTGTGTTGTGACAAGAGGAAATATTCAGATGTCCCCAAAGGATATTGTTCTTATAGTACAGACAGAATCATTTCAGGGTTACTGGCATCTGAGAGAGGGGAAAAGATTATGTAGTACCATCTTGTTGAATTCTCAAGGGAAACATCATTAGTAACTGACTCTAAGTTCTAGTTCCTTCTTAATCCAATTACACAGAGATAATTAAAGGCACTGAAAATCTTGAAAACCTATTATATAAGCAAGGACGGGAATGGAAGATTGTCCTAGGGGTCAATTGGGGGTTCATTAAACTTTGTGGCTGGGTATAAATAACACATTCCATCAAGTACATTTTTCAATATTTAGTCTTTTTCACTGTGTGTCAAAATCGTCCTAAAAGTTGAGGTCACAATAGATCAGCTTCCCTCACATGCATCCACAATGTAGGTAAAAGTGAATATTGAGCGGATCTGTGCACATTGCCATACACAGATATCTGCACTTCTTGACTTAGCATTGGTACAAGATGATACTAATTTAGTAAAATCTGTTGGCAAGGAGGCAAGACTGACAGACTCTCTCTAAACTTAGGGTCTTCGACATCTTCCTGTTTTTTATTTAAATAACAGAAAACAAGAAGCCAAATAAGGCAAAGCAATTGGAAACATTTCTCATACTTAAACTTGCATGTCGCATTGGGAAGTATTTCCATACTTTTCAGCAAACAAATAAAGAGATGTCTGCCTCATTAGTCCTGAAGGACTTAATTCCATTTAATTATCCTGTACACCCGCAGCACCTCTGGTTCAAGCATTTTGCTGATAATTACATGAATCTAACTTTAATATTCTGCTTTATTATTTTTGTTTCAAGATGCATTTTGACTTACTACTATTTTACAAAATAAGTTTCTTATGAAAATCTGGTCCATTAAATGATAAAAAGTCTACCTTTTTCTATTTCAAACGCCATTCCATTGAAATAGCAGGATTAATACTACAAGAATAAAGTGGTAGAACCAAAGAAAGATACCTCTTCCTGCATTTCTTGGTTTCAGCATGTCCCAATGGTTAATAATGCCTGTCTCTAGTTAAATATTTAATACCATGAAGATTTTTAACAGAAACAAATCAAATTCATTTATCAAATGAATAGAACTGTTGTTACTGAAATAGCCCTTTGGTTTGTTCACTATTAATATCATTATGACTTTTTGAAAAATTAAAACACTTTACAATACATGAATAGGTTTTGAGAACTCTATTGACTACAGAACCAAAGAGACCACTCAAATGTAAGAAGAAATAAGTAATATTATGATTTCTTTTCATGGCATATAAGCTAGAAAGTGGTGAATGTTATTTTATTCATAGGTAATTATTCAATGCCCCACCAACTATGACTACAGAAAAACAATTACATTAGAACTACTTTAAACTCTACTGTTTTTGTACTGCGTTAAGCATTTCTGTAAATCAATATTTTTCTCATGGATGAAAAAATTAAATGAATAGATTAGAACTATTAATTGACAATAAATTTAGAACAGGAACAACAGAAATTCCCTGCAGATTAAGCCTACTTACACATTTTTTTCAAGGAGGATTACTTATGAGAAAATTATAAACCTTCAGAAACCCAAATTTATGTGATGAAAATATGCCAATTTAATTCATAAATATAAATTTAATGAAATCTTATTATAATAACATGCACACTTAATATAAAAACAACAATCTCACTCTCACCTCCTTTACTAGCTAAATCATATAATTATTTTTCTCTTATTCAGAGTACTCTCTCTTTAGAATCAAACACATTGCAGATGTTAAATAGCATTGCTATGAAGTGTCTTTTTTTTTTTTTACCATTTCAAAAGATCAGATCCTAGATATATGGCAAATAACAACAGAAAAGAAATGAGAAAGAAGTATGAAATGAGAAGTGATTCTTCTATAAACAAAACTTAGGAGAGGATTAGATTGAGTTTCCCAATAGTCAAGAAAAAAATCAAATAGCTCCTCAAGTAAGCCACTCAGTACTGGAGGGTGAGAATCTGCAGGTTTAACTTCTTACTTGTGCATACTCTTTCCTTACAGTCTTCCCACTACCATGATAAATGTATACGGCTCCCGCGTGATCGTCCTCCAGCGGAGCACCTATCACGACGTCATTAAATCCGTCAAGATTGAGGTCTTTTACAGCAGCAATCGCTGTTCCAAAACGAGCCCCGCATGGCTCATTTTTGTTTTCTTTTATGCATGAATTGTGCTTCAGAGATGAACAGCAAGTCTGCTTAATTGGTTCCAAGCTCATTTGATATTCAAATCTTGTCTGGAAAAAAAGATAAACAGGATACTTATGCATTTCTGTCACTACTATAGCAGAGATTTTTAAAGTGCATGCCAAATCAACACTATTAAGAACCATTTGTACATTACCAGTACACGTTTGTAAAATTTCTTAAAAAGTGAAAGCAAAGTTAGGGATTCCAAAGAAGAGATTGTAGAATAATCAGAAAGAAGAATTTTAAGAGTCTCTTTTTAATGTAATCGAGTGAGTTTGTAATAAATAGTGTCTTTTTAAAGTCAAAGAACGGAATTTTTTTATTCCTCAACTTCTCCCAACTTTTGTGCTCTTTTTGTCTCTCTCAATTCTCCCCTGTAAGACAAAGAGGAAATACATGCTGTTCAGAAAGCAGACTTTCTCTAATGCTGCCTAGAGTCGGGGCAGGGACCAGGGGTGGGGAGGCAAGGACAAATTATTAGCAAGGGTTGTCAAGAACACATTTTCTTGGAGGCAATAAAGAGAGTGACCACAGTGGCTTCTGAGAACCATCTGATAACACTGGTTTGGAATTAACTACTTCTTTTCTACCATCCACTCATTACATCTCTGATGGTACTCTCTGATGGTTCAGAACTGAGGAATAGTTGATGGGCCGGTTTATTTAGCAGTTTAGTGAGTTTTTATTTGTTTTTTTCTATCCTATATATTCTGATAACAAACAAACAAACCAACACTTCATATTTCCAAGCAGAAAATATCTAAAGGCTGGAATTATTTAATTAGAATTTTAAGTGTTCCTTCAAAACTGAGAGGTTGATGAGATGAACAGGCCCTAAAATCTTCTTTGCTCATTTCCCCAAATTGAATGAAAAAATTAGAAATGCATTATTCAAAACTGAAGGAAAGGAAGAGGTTTTTCTGGATTTCTACCAAATTCAGATACCATTACCTGATTCAGAGTATACACGTACACCTTTCCTTGTTCCTCTTTCTCTGTTCCCATGTACATGGGAGCCCCGACCAGAAGGATGTCAGTGTTAGAATCTTTATCAATGTCAACTGTAGTTAAAACACTACCAAAATAGGAACCGATCTAGGGCATAAGACAAAATAAGACAGTCCAGTTACCATCAGACATTCTCAAGGAAGTTCAAATGTGCACTTCTCTCACTTCTTTCAATATAGAACAGGATTTGAGATTTGGATGATGAAGGAAATGAAATACAGAAACTGGTGCAGGTCGAGAGTTCTTTATGCTGAAGAATATCAGTCTATCTCATCTTTGAGGGTAAGGGGATATCCCAGATTTCATAGCTTGAAAGTAACAGAAAGATTTCCTTTAGATTTTGCCCTTTGACTGTCTTTCTCCACAAATCAGATCGGTAATACCACAGTGATTTTTTTTTAAGGAAAAAAATAAAAAGAAGAGAGAGAGAGAGAGAAAAAGAGAAGGCATTCTAGAATGGTTTTATATATGTTTAATTATAGTAATAGGAAATTATGAAATAAGTGCATTAAAAGAAACTGACTGGTTTGGGGATACTATTGGGTATTTTATCTCATAGTCTTAGATGATTATCTACCTAACAATGACTAAGTCTTGTCTCAGCAGTTATAAAAGATGGATAAATATGAAAGGATCACAGGGGACCATCCCCTTGTAGCAATGTACTTTCTCTTTTAAAGATAGTGATCTGTTTGGGAGAAAAGCAGGAAACTTATATTTCAATAATGCTTAAATCACCTTTTAAAATATGTTTAATATTTGACACTCTCAGTTCCTCTTTTTTTAAAATATTTATTTTTTAGTTGTAGGTGGACAGAATATCTTTATTATATTTTTATGTGGTGCTGAGGATTGAACCCAGTGCCTCCCACATGCTAAGCCAGCACGCTACCACTGCACCATAACCCCAGCCCCTCTTAGTTCCTCTTTTATTGACACTTCTCATCCTGGAATCTGTGCTTTCACTTTTGCTCATGTGGTTCTGTTCCCATATCATCAATCATCCTTTCTTTCCTTCTTCACTAGTCCCTTTTGCTCCTCCTATCCCCTAAACTTCAGCCTCCCAAATAGCCCAGATCTGCGGTTTCCTTTCCGTTCTCTTACCCTAGACCACCAAAGCTTCCCAAACACTTTCAAGCACGTTGGACATTTCCTTCTGTTTTCCTTCTTGAGGCTCCAGTTCTGCATTTCTAAACATTGCTAGACATCTAGATACTGTGAGATGTACTTTTGAATGTACTTTTTATGGCTTTTGAAGGTACTTACAGACTTTTGAAGGGCATAGAAGGCTTTTCAATGTTATATTAATCATGAACATTTAATAAAAATATAGTGAGCTCTGGCAGCATTGGGGCTTTTATTGTCACAATACAATGGCTCTCTGGAGCTCACAAGCTGCCCAGGGGTCCCCCACTTTTTAGTGTCTAATGCCCGGCAGCTTTTCTCATTTATTTTACCTCACTGACATCTGCAAACATAGGAATTTGTGCTTATTACTATAAGAAACATACCAAAATCTTCATATTTTATTTTCTAAACTTTTTTAAAAAGCACCCCAAATGCTTGAGTTGTTGACATTCTAATGGAGCCCATTTTCTCTTTAGGTTTGCAGGCCTAAAACTGAAATCACTCATGGTTTAAATCATTCATGATACTTTCCTCTATTCAAGTAAGCAGTTTTCTACAAAATTTTATACTGCCTTATACCTGTAGACAATTATCAGAATGATAATGGACTGAAGATGTCATCTAAAATGCTTCATTTTAGTTTTTCAACTCCTCTTTATTTGTGTCTGTTAGACCTCTTGCTTTCCCACATTTCATTGTTGATATCTCATTTTAGGGTCTTACATCATCCTTAAGTCACAACAACAGCCTTGTTGTTATTGCAGATCCATTTTGTAAGCATGAATGTGGCAAAGAGTTCATAAAACCCTTTTGCCTGGTATGTGAGCATCTAACCTCTGGTGTACTCTAAGATTCCCTGGGAACCAGCTCAGGATAGGATTCCAATTATATTGCTAAGCGTCACTGATGGTGGTGAAAACAAGCTACGGCTGGGATGTTGCATTGAGGTCATGTGGAATCAGGAGTGAATTCCGCCCGATAGAGGTAACATATATTGGGCTTCTCAGATGGTGGTGGCTCTTGTAGCTAGCTTACCCTTTGCAGAGACCCTGTAAGCTATGTCTGTGCTGCTGTCATAAAGGATACTAGCTCCTAGGGAGAGTGGGCTTTAGAGCCAGGGCAGCTCCTAGACCTGCCTGATGTGAGTTTGTGGCACTGGGCTATACATTGTGCTGGTCTAGTCTACCGAGATAAAATACTTCCTGAGGCCTAAAAAGAACCCCTTTGAGGACTGAGCAATAAAGTTAATAAATTCTCATTGTAGAAGACTTGGAAAATACATAAAACTATAAAAACAGACAAACATTACCCAAGTTATTACAATCCCCAAATGACAACAACAACAAAAATTAGCATAGATTGATGCTATTCTTTGGTCTAAAAAGGTACTATCAATATTTATGTTTGTCTATTGCATGTATAATTTCCTAAGCTACTTTTAATGTAATCAGTGTAATCTAATAATAATTTTCCAATTTTGTGTTACAAGCAATTTCCCATTACTTTGGGGGTATAAGTCAAACTTTTTTAGTGTGAGATGCAATGTTTCACACGATAGGGGTCTATTATCTTTTTAACATTCCCTTTTACTTTCCTTTCTACTTATGTGTATTTTATCTTTCCCTCTAGACTTTCCAAATTTCATCTCTTATTAAGGCTTTCTGCATCAATCTTAAAACATTCTTTCAACTATCTGAACATACTGTCGATGTCCCTGTCACTTTTATGATTCTTAATGTTTTAGATCTCTCTTCTTGTACATATTTTGCACATCTGCATCTACCTCTATTATCTCTACATTTTACCTTGACTTCCATCCATCTGCAGTGTTTATGAGGCCAAAGGTACAGACACTTCACATCTCTCCAAAGAATCTAACAGGTAGCCCTGCTTATGGTAGATATTGACAGGTATTGCTTTTATAAAATTTAGGATAATAGAGACCTATGGGGGAGTGTGAAGAAACTAATTGGAAATATTTTTCAAGCTTACCTGCTCTCCACTGAGTGTCTGAAGAATCTTGATGTCCTGTTCTTCCACCCTGTAGATAACGACCTGGCCTGTGTGGTTGTACCGTGGTTGTCCAGCAATATAGAGTACACCTCCAGGAGCAGTGGCAGAGTTTACTGTGTAACCTAACCAAAAAGAGATTGCAGACATACATCTGGCCCCTTAAATCCTGTATGTAATATATTATGAATGACTTTAGATTGTTGGGAGAATCATTTATCTATTTTCATATGGATTTCTGTTATTCTGAAAATAATAATTTTTAAGTGCACATAAAATTTTGTTTCAGTTAGAAGCTTTTTCATTATCTACGACAACAACTTTGTTCTGGAAAGGTATTTTCCTGCTAACTTCAGTTTTCATTGTTTAAATGCACAAATGATATAAAGTGATGATAAAAAAAATAAAAAAAGGGTATACAAAGCTCCTTACCAGATCCCTAGTTTACCATTTTGGAATATATCCATTATATTTGATTTGGACACAAGTATCTGTGCTGTAGACATTAATAACATCATACCATTAGGATTATAGGAAATGTAAATCTTTCTCTTTTGGTAGCCTGATATTAAATTGTAAATTTAATTGGTGAATATTATTTCTGTGAATTCAAGCATACAGGTATTGCATTTACTACTTGACCATCCTCTAATGGAATGTTGGAATTTAGGTGGTTTTTAATTGTTTGATATTGTACCTAAACTCACAAAAATACCTTTAAATATTTATTTACTTTTTTCTTTTTTTGAATTTTTTTAGACAGTAAATTTAAATAGATCACTGGATATAGTTTTTAATGTTTCTTATACTGTCTGGCAAATTGTTTCCAAAACATTTCTACTAATTATTCTAGGAACAGTTATATGGGACACAAATAGTTTTATCACTTTCCCAAGTATTCTGTCTTATTATTTAAATTTTTGAATATTTTAATAGGTGTTAAACATTATCTAACACTAATTGTTAGTGAGCTAGAACAGTTTTTCATGTGTCTGATCATTCATCCTTTTTGGGGCAGGTATTAAACCCAGGGTTTCATGCATGCTAGCCAAGCATTCTGTCATTGAGCTACATCCTCAGTCCCTTTTTAAAACAATTTATTTTGAGACAAGGTCTCACTAAGTCACCCAGGCTGGCCTCCAACTTGCCATGCTTCTGCCTCAGCCTCCCAAGTAGCTGGAATTTCAGGCATGCACCACTGCACCCAGCCTCTCCTTTTTATTTATTTATTTTTATGTGGTGCTGAGGATCGAACCGAACCCAGTGCTTCACACATGCTAGACCATCACTCTACCACTGAGCTAAAATCCCAGACCCCTCAGCCACTCCTTTTTAGTTGAGTTTTCATGCTCTCCAAAATTTTGAGTTGTCTTTTTTTCCTACTTTTACTTTTATTTGCATGTATTTTATGTCAAATTTTTCCTGAGCCATATATTTTTGATTTTTGTTTTTTCTTCTGTGTAATCTGTTATCCTAGTTTAAGAACAATTTTTTTTTTGTTGCAATCAGGATCATTTCATTGTGACAGAGGGAGATTATAAATGGGTTAATCCAACCACTAGCTCTGTAAATACAGACAGTTCATCTTGGGTGTTTTGTTCCCCAGGATGTGCTCAATGACCAGGGAATCTACACATAAACCCTTGAATTCATTACTGTCTGCATTTTTAAGCATGTATAACAAAACGTCAGTACTCTTTCTGTGCATCCACCTTCCCTTGGCACATCTACTAAGGGCACCACCATAATGATGGAACAAAACACACTGGGACTGTACTTTAATTTTAATTAGTGAATATTATTTCCACTGTTCATATACTTGGTGGCCTTTTAGATATGTATACGTGTGATGGCCTGGGAAGTTTTGTGGATATTCTCAGAGTGAATGAGAAGATTCCAGCATCTTGAATTGTATGATTTTGTGGGGTTTTCTGGGCCAGATATACAGCAAACTATTTTGAGAGATTATGTCAGGCCATTTATGGGAAAGAACTTGAATTGCATCTTTAAGTAAGATTATTATTTTTGGAGTGAAGAATTAGATTTATTCTTTGTGTCATTAGAGAACAGAGCTAAATCAATGGGTAAAAATGACCATTATGTAGATGTCAACTCTCCAGTATGAAGAAATGTTCTAATAACCAGAGCTGTTCATCAGTGGTGCAGAAAGCAGGTTGTTTTTCAAAATGCCACAGAACAGCATTTCCAATCAAGAAAAAGACCATATTTCTGATTTATTTAATAAGCATTTCACTATAAGGCATTAGTTTCACTTTTTCCCAGATTTCTCTGTTCTAAAGAGGAACAGAGGTTTTTGTATGACTTCTTCTTACAAGTGCTGAGGGAACACAATTCCTTAGACATATTATCCTTTATGAATAGTTTTCTCACATTCTCATTGATCCATTTTTCTTGGAGTTCGTTTTTTATTGTTATACATAACAGAATGAAAAATATTCTTTTTCAAACACATACTGTATTTTTTTTACATAACTAAATGGAATATTGCTTAAAAATAAGAATTTCAAGGTCATTTTTATGCATACATA
This sequence comes from Xerus rutilus, assembly GCA_028644305.1. NCBI lineage: Eukaryota > Metazoa > Chordata > Mammalia > Rodentia > Sciuridae > Xerus > Xerus rutilus. The sequence goes on along the minus strand of CM053405.1, from coordinate 35,493,636 downwards.
AAATGGAAAAGAAGATGTGCAAAACAAAAAATTGTATTATTTCCTGCCATTCTACTAAGAAATACAAAGAAGGGAGTGGGATACATGAGAGGGTTTTAATATATGTTGATTATTATTGCTTTGTGTGATTTTCAGAGCTGTAAGTGCAAATGGATAAATGATCCATTAGAAAATAAGTTAAAAATTACGTTTGGAACTTGGAGTTGTATGATTGCTTAGTTAATTAACTTTCATAATTTGCACTTGATAACTGAAAATGTTGTCTTATAAATCACAGGGACAGTAACTACCAATCACAGTCATTTCTCACTGGGGCTAAGGTATTTAAAAGACAATGAAAAGAAAAGAGAGAGTCAAATGTAGCGTAATTTTAATAAGGCAAATAATTATAAACATTCAAGTTTAATATTGCTTCTTGAAAAGGAAAGGCAGAAAATGAAAGAAAAAAAAAAGGGTGGCCTAGCCCAATGCATGGATTTATGACCAGTAAGTGAAGTCAGCTCCCATAATTTACTCTTTGGAAGAAGTGTGAGAAGCTGGTGAGGTAATGGCAAACAGGCGTGATCTGTCTCCATTACACTCCTTTGTCTCACATCTTTCCTCTTCCTTTGGAATCTGTCTGGCATGATTAGAAATCAGCAAACTGTGGGTGGAGAAGGCAGGGAACACAATCTCATGTGCATCCTCACCGGCAAACCCACTTACTAAGCACATATGGAGGCAGTTTGCTGGGTTACAGAACAGCAGGGCATGCTGATGGGCATGGTGGCTCAAGCTTGTAATCCCAGCTACATGGGAGGCTGAGACAGAAGTACCACAAATTCAAGGCCAGCCTCAGCAACTTAGTAAGACTCTGACTTGGAAATTTAATAAAAAATGTAAAAAGGGCTGGGAGCATAGTGCTTGCCTAGCATTGGGTAGGGCCTGGGTTCAATCTCTAACACCACAAAAACAAATAAGTAAGGGTATGTGACTATATCCTGAGAGAGACATTCATTAGCTTCTATTTCTGTTTTGTTCATTATTAGTTAGTACAGAATTTTTTCATAGAGCATCTATCTTTTGCTTTGCTTCCTCCATTATATTTTCCATGGTCTCACAGTTTGCAAACCATATGGATTTTAAAATGACATATTAATCTCTTCTTAATTTGCAATCTCCATAAGGGAACATTTTGAAAGCCTCATTTCAGAGTTATAATATTTGGGAAAAAGACCCACAACAATATAAGTTATCACCCCCACATTTTTCTGAGTGCTTTTCTATTTTGAAAGAAATTTTACATATATCAGACTTCATGTTGGCAAAATATCATACACTCTAACTTTCAATTAATCAAATGATTTGTGAAACAATGTGTATCATCTCAGCACACTGCAGAAAACATGAAAAAAAGTCATATATGATTATATGTACAGATATGACTGGTAATTTTCTCAGCTTTATTGAAGTATAATTGATGAGGGGACATATAAGAACTGTGGTCAGGAATGAGGCTATTTTAATGTTTTCTTAGTTGCAATGATATCTTTAAATTTTAAATACTCTAATTATTCTTTAATCAACCAATAAATCAATACGTGAAGCTTTGGGGGAATGATAGATTTGGGATTCTAAGAGTTTATTTGTTTTTAAAGACTTTAATCATATAATCCTAACTCAGAATACCAAAAATTCTGCTGTGTTAAATTAATAATGAAAATATGTGAACTTCCTAAAAGTAGAGAATAAATCACACTTGTTTATGGACTTCACAAAACGTTTTTAATTTTCTAAATATCCAATGCTTAGTAGAAGTAGTAGTGTTAATGTCAGTCAGCTACTGTTATTATTGTCTATAATATACCTGCATTCGTTTTCTATTGCTTCTGTAACAAATTACCACAAACTTGGTGACTTACAACACCACAAATGTATTAGCTTACAATTATGTTAGAAATCTAGCAAAGTTCTCCCAGGTCTAAGATCACAAATAGGTGTTCTGCCTCACAAGTACGCAATAGGGATAGGGTAGAATCTATTTCTTGGAGCTTTGTAGCTTCTAGAGACCACACATATTACATATCTGGTGGTCCCCTCCATCTTCTAAGCCAACAACACTGCCTGTCTCTAACCATTTTCCATAGTGCCAACTCCCTTAGATCACATCCAGGAGAGGTTCTCTGATTTTAAAGACTTGGTTACCATGATTCATGCCAGATTTCCCAGGATAATCTTTCCCTCTCCAGATTCCTAACTTAATCACACCTGCAAAGTACTTTTTGCTTCATAAGGGAACATATTCCTGGATCTATGAATGAGGACATAAACGTTTTAGTGGGTCATTATTCTGCTTATCACAATAATAGTAAGATGAATATTTGTCATATAACAATACACACTAATAAAATACATATTGAGTACTCACATGCATCAGGCACAGTACTAAGAACCTTATAGTCATTATTTAATTTAATCTTTTTAATAGCTTAAATTATATATCAGTGTAATTATTGCCACTTTAGAAATAAACAAACTGAAGTATTGCTAAGTCCACAGGAATAGGGATGAAAAATAAATACAAATCTCTACAACTGAGAGCCATCTTTAACTGATAGCTCCAGAATTGCATCAAGTCTTTAGTATTATGGCATTAGTAGCTTTATCATTTTTATTCAGATGGGTGTATAATGTTCCAATAAGTGGATTTATTATTTACTTAATTATCCCCATGTTTTTTGGACATTTGGGATAATGTTATTTCCTTGATTTCCATATATATAAATATAATGGAAATGACTGTTTACATGGAATTCTTAAATACTGGATTTGTTTCTTAGGTTAGCTCTTCAGAAGTGAAATTTCTGGGTCAATATGTTGTGAACTTTTTATGGCTCTGTAAACACACTGTCAAATGCCTTTTATAAGGAGTTACACTAATTTATATCTTATCCATTATATCTGAGGGTAATTGGTCTATAATTGTTCTATAATTGTTCTAGTCTCTGATTAAGGTGGTTCTTGATTCCAAGGCACTTCATGTAGAACAGTCTCATAGAATCTTCTCAGTATTTTACATCATAACCTTGCACATATTTCAAAGATGTACAATATATGACTTGTTTTCTCATCTCTAATTTCTTCAAGTTTGGAGGGAGAGGAACTTTTGCTGGAGTGGGTTACAGACCTGTATTCTTGAAATAATCTTTTACTGGAACATTCTAGTTTGCCATTTTGCCTTTGAAATATGTGATGATAAAAATGATGGGATATTCTACCTGTTGTCAGACCAGAGTAGAATGTAATGAGATTTCTATAGGAAAGAAGTTGTCTAGACTTTCATTAATGTGGTTCAAAGGGTCTTCAGGGGTTTTAGCAGTCACATTGTCCCTGCTGATGGCCATTATATTTTTAGTCATCTGTTACTCAAGGCTTTTATTCTTCTTAAATCCTCCTGCCTCTTTAATAGGTGTTCTTGAATAAGGAGACATATGGAAATAGCAGTAAAAACCTGCCACTCTCCTCATAAAGTAGAAAGAAACTGGCTTAAGTTGCGAACAACCCTTGCTCCAGCATAGAAAGATCCCACAGAGGAATGCCAGCATACTAAAATGTGAACACTTCAAGGCTAAGGTATTTGTTTACTTTACAATAGCATCCCCAGCACTGAGAACATATGCCTGGGGGCAAAAGAGGAGCTAGAAAACCATCTGTTGAATGGGAGTTGGGAAACCACACCCAGAGGTGGCTTTCCATTCTAGGTCCTCCCACTGTTCACTGAGATGTTCCAGTGATGAGGGTGCCCCCTAGCACCACCTCTGAGCCTGTTACAAATCCTGAAAAAGGTGGTACCAGACATACTCTTCCTTGTGACTGAAAGTCTTTAGAAAATAAGAGAAAGTAACATCACTGAGGTTAAGTTAAATATTTGCTTGATTACATATAGAGCTATGAGCAAAGAAGCTATGTGATGAATTGACTTAAAATAATCTGTCTCTGTCTCTGTCTCTCTCTGTCTCTTTCTCTTTCTTTCTCTCTATTCATGTATGTGTATGTGTACTAGGGATTAAACATATGGCCTTGCACATGCTAGACAAGCACTCTAACATCCTTTTTTAAGTTTTTGTTTTTTGAGATTTGGCCTGGCTAAATGCCCCAGGCCGAACTTGAGTTTAGGGTTCTCTTGTCCACCCTTCCTGGTAGCTGAGGTTACATTAAAGAGTCATCATGCCAGGCTAAAATTATCTCTTTAAAAATTAGAACTATATAAGAAACTAATGGTAAAAGTTATGTAAGAGAATATAGGAGTCTATTCTTCACTATGTAGGTGAAGTTAAGGTCTCCTTTTCTGTACATAGTTCTTGAATTGAAAGAAAATGCTAGGCATAAAGAGACCTCTTAAAGTTCACATAGCCTGAATCATTCCCTGAACTAGAGGGTCCTACTGAGAAAGAGTGACCTCCAGGTTGTGATATTTCACCTTGCTAAGGCTGTTCAGAGGTCTGAAATCTTTTATAGATTCTTTAAAATACCTAATTCTTTCAGATGTTCGCACTACATGATTTGCACCTATAGAAATATAAGCAAATAGTGCTAAAGATAAAACATTTAAAAAATAAAAACTAACATTCTATCAATTGCATTCAAACTTTACCTAAATAAGAAGCAAGAGGCTCGTTCTTCTTGGTAGACTCAACTTTAAAGGTCGTGTTTTGAGGGATTATGATTTGATTGGCCTTCTGCATGACCACTGTTCCATTCCAATCATAGGCTCCTACTGCTCCAAGCATGACCCAGTCCTTAAACACAAACAGAGAAAGCAATAATGTTTAATATTTAACTACAAATGGTATGTTCTCTAATCTTGCCTTTTTGTTTTATTTTGGGTATCCAAAATTCTAAATTTTAGACGTCTAAGGAATTCTAGACTCCTGATTACCTTAGCACTGAGAAAAAGATACATTCCATATCTTCAGCAAATAAATTAAGTATTTTGTTTAGGCAGATATATGATTGCATAAGACAGGGCTCAGACTAGCTGGCTCACAATTATTAGGAACATGTAATGAGTTGTGTGAGATGATGTTTTCCTAATAATAAGACTGTGAAATGCCATTTTCCTATTTGGATTAGAAAACATCCTCACTGTCTGCCTAATAACTGCTTGTGCCAGAAACCACAAGTTGAACTTGTAATAATGATGGCTGGGTATTGACTGGAGGGGAGGAAATCTTGCAAAAAGGTATTTCATTGACTGCCAAGTGATCAACATACCTGTGAATAATGAGCGCTGAAGCCAGTCTGAGACATTTCCATTTCAAATGAAGCTGCTGACTGGTCCGATGTAGCTATAACATAGGAAAATACCACCATAAGTAACCAACAATGCTTTTTCATGCAGGACACATAGACCCAGTAGAGCTTAGGGTCTTACAATGACAACTTTTAACATCTCAGGTAATTTCAGTAGTTCATTTCTCAACCTCAAATTCTTAGGTTGAGCTGAGAAGATAGGTTAGCGAAAAGATGCCTGGCTCCATCCTTGCTCAATAGCTTCCCCATCCTTGCTGGAAGACTGGAGAAGCCTGCATTTTTACACTGTAACACATTGTGTCTCCTATGGGGCTTTGGGTCCATGCGGTTAAAATGGCTTTACAGAGGCAGGAAGACTTTTTCATCCTTATGACCTGGGAATCCTACATAGGCTAAACTTACTTGATATTTTACAGGGCTGAAAAAATTTCATTCACATGTTTATAGAGGTTTCCAGCTCCCTGAGTCCCACCCACATTTCAGGCCATAAAACTGGTCCTAAATGAATAGTTTGCATTTATTAAATCACTGGTTGTGGGTATCATTCACAGATCAGGAGGGGAGTTTTTAACGGGGTTCTAAGCCATGTGCAGTCTGATCATGTATGTTTTAAGGATCCAGTGCCCACTTCGAAGCTCTTTACTGAAATGCAGAGACAATCCAGAGCATTCTCTCCAAGTGCAGTACTCTTAAATTATTCCCAAAATATTCATGAACCCAAAGCCACAATTTCCTAAGGGAACTGAGGGAATGTTAATTTACTTGCTTCCAGTAGGGAGTTACTGAGTTATCTGGCTTTAAAGATAAGTTAAAAATAACATATTTTTTAAAAGTAGGTCCACTCTTCCATTGAGGCATGAGAATAATCAAATATGTGAAATTACATATATTTACTATTTATTTACTAGTGTAAAACTATCAACAAATCCATTAGTAATTGCCTTTTATAGGACTAGATTAATGGGACAATCATCAAGGATTCAAATATATTGTTTTAATCTCTTACACAAAATTGGCCTCTCAATGACTTTAAACATTTTTTTTTGTTGTTGTTGTTGTTGTTATTGTTTGTGGCACTGAGGATTGAACCCTGGGGCACTTAACCACTGAGCCACATCCTCAGCTCTCTTTTTTGTTTTATTTTGAGACAGGGTCTTGCTACATTCCTGAGGCTGGCTTTGAACTTTCCATCCTCCTGCCTCAGTCTCCCAAGCTGCTGGGATTATAAGCAGGAGTCACCACACCCAACAAGTTAAACATGTATGCTAATAGACAATGCTTGAAGGCAATTTGTCACTTCTCTTTTCAAGACCAACAGTAAGAATGCAGCAGAAGACTCTGCATGTTTACACACCTGCATTGTGCTGCTCTGCAGCTGAAAGCGGGGAGAGAGAAGCCCGTGTGACACTCTGCCAGCCACACTGGTATCACATAAGAGCCTGTTCTCCCTCTCTGAGCTTCTGACTTTGAACCCCTCCCTGAGCTGTTCTGGGGGTTGAGCTAACCACTCTGATCCCTGCACAGCTTCTGGTTAGGAATTTCATCATTTTCCCCAGTGCTTGATAGGAGAGGAAGACCTTAGGCCATTTCCTGTTCAATTGGGCAAGTCCTTGGCATGCTTGCCTCATTAGGTTGCACTGTCCTTGGCAAGCAGGATTTTCATAATTGCAGCTATTTACCCTGAGAAGATAAATGTTGACAGGAAATGGACGTGTCCCAAGTAATAAGGAAAAAAGGCCACTTCTGATCTCATTATGAAAAAAATAAAGTAAGAAATAATCTAGTTAAAACACTGGTTTTGGTTAGCCTTAATTGTGCAAAAACAAAGACATGGAAGACATTTTTAGTCTGTGGAGTTCCTTATAAAACATTTTTGTTTTTACACATAGAGACTTCTTGAAGTATACTAGGCACTCTTATGTAGAACCTGTTATGTATGGTGTGGTTAGGCTAGAAACAACTTGAAAATGTCATTTCAGGCAAATTGAGTTCCGTCCAAGAGGATGTGGGGTTCATTTCTACCAGTCTTAGTTGATAGTTACTTGCTTACTTAATATATAGAAATGGTACTGTACATTTAGCTACCTAATATGACTGATTAAATTTAAGTTATTTTTATAGATTGTTGGTCCTTGGTTGTTAAAAATTAAAAGTGCAGAATAACTTGGAAGACCTTATATAGTTCCTTAAGTCCAGGCAAGTTCATGACCTGGACTGTTGGCAAATGACACTATGATGGCTGTTGAAAGACCAAAGTCACATAAAAATGACTTGTACATAGAGCATAGGGCAGCTGAGTCCTTCAAAAGCAGCTGCAACTTCAAACTGATGAACAATTCTAGTGTCCTTTTTCTAAAGTCACAGAGGGAAAGGAGCTAGGGCAAGAGGAGATAGAGAAATTCAGTTTGCCTACATTGTCAGTCCCCAGAATGCATAAATCAAATTTTCTAAGTACTAATTTTGACCCAATCATGAAGTCAACAAGACAAGTGTAGCCAGCATTTTTTGTTGTTTTTGCTGAAAGAGAATAGAAAGTAAAATGAAAGAGATCAGAAACTATTACAGTGCATTGCATATAATAAGAATTATTTTGTGAAACTTGGTCTTGTTTTTATATGCACATATGTATGTGCACTGGGTTGCAAACAAAACATATTCATCACCACGGGTCAGTTTAGAAGAAATCTGAAAGCCATTACTTTAAATCATTTTCTTTTCTTTTTATGAGTTTAATATTCACTGTTAGTCACTCCCCTGCATTTCCCAGCATCTGCTGGGAATTCAAGAATTCTCATGCTTGGGAATTCAAGAATGGTCCACCTTTTTTTCCAGTCATATCTGATTCCCATTTTATGTCTTGCTTGATATCATCAGGTCTTTTTAGGAAAACTGAGAGGGTGCTTTTAGATTTCTACTTTTATGAAATAGAAACCACAATGTTCGAGTGTGTCCCTACACAGAGGGTCAATTGGACTTGGATGCAGAATAAGGGCAAAAGAATTCTCTGGTGGTTCCTCCTCCTAGGTGGGGAGCAGGACATGTTCTCTGAGAATCCAGATCTTCAGGGAATGTGAAGGAAGTAGCTATGCCAGTTTGCATGGAAAAACATTTCTGAAGACTTTTAGTTTCCAAAGTAATTTGTTACTTGACATCCCCTACCTTAGGCAGAGGAGATATCATCATGACTCAATATCCTGAGCAGCCAATTACCACTGAGAAATAAAAGAAAAATCTACAAATAAGCAACATGATGCAGTGAACTTAAGTCTCACCACCATGAGACTTGAGGCAGAGCTCCAGACTATTAAAATGTTCAAGGATCAAAATGCAGAGAAAAATAAGCAAACAAAGAAGTCATTGCATCACAACACTCTCATAAAGTGAAGCAAACAAAGAAACCAATTGAAAAATAAAACATGAGCTAGAGGCTCCATATTCTAGACCCTGTTACAGAAGAGGAACAGCACACAGGAGCATTTTGTTCTTGCTCATCTCTACTGACCATTGTCTTCATAGGCTCTCATTTCAGCACCATCATGCACTCACAGAGATGGTTTCTAGCCGACACAGTTCTATGTGAAACAGCCAGCTACTGTGCACAGTGGAAATGTATTAGTGATGTGCTAGGAATACATTTAAAAAGTCGGTTGCATTGAGTTTGAATTGAAGAGAGAACATGCAAGATGAGGAAAAAGAGTCATACCTTCCAGGGCAAATATTCTTTCTCCCAGAGCTTGGACAATAGTGACGAGGGCCAGTTCATCAGAGACGTTGAAGAAATGCTTTTCAGTGGGTTCACTTGCGATTGATTTTATTTCCTCCACGAATTTTTCAGTGCTTAAATTTCCTCGGTTATAGCTGCCAAGAATCTGAGACATAACAAAAAAGGCAAGAACATATTTTAACTTCTGTGTGTTCAATGAGGATCTCAAGCATATTTTCAGCAAATAAAAGCATGTAGAGTTGCTTAATATACCACAGTCTTTACATACTTCCACGTTGGTGGAAGAATAATATTCAGAATACATAGTTTCTCTAAGATTAACTATTAAACACTATAATTGGTGTAGGAAAAGAAAAAGAGAATTTCACATGTGAGTGAAAATGTCTTTTCTTGCATGCCTGTGTCCCTGTTTATTAACAGCTGTATTTTTGAAATCTGATTGTTGAAAAGTAGTGTCAAGTTTCTAAATGTCTCTGATATCATTCCAGTTAAGGACATTACCCTCTGTTAGCCAAATCAATCAGCAAGTAATTTGCTTGATATTGGAATAAGTCATAATCTAAGTCAGCAACCTAGAAAATAAAGAATCTGGACATTTCTGTTTGAAAAAAATGCTGAAGACAGGGGCATTCTATTTTATGGAGAGGAACGGGAGGCATGAATTATCTGTTATAGTTAACAAGAATTATTTAGATATATTCATGCAGATTTTCTCATTTAGTTTATTTTGAAAGTATGTTTATTGAAATACAATTCATACAGTAAAATTCATCCTCTTTAGGTGGATATTTCTATGAGTTTTGCCAAATCAACATGGCTGTGTTATTATCAACTCAAAGTGTAAAATATTTCCACCAAACCAAAAAGCTGCCTCTTGCCTTTTGTGGTCAATTCCTTTATTCCCGCTCCTATCCCAAGCAACCACGCATCTATTTTCTGTCCCTATAGCTTTGCTTTCCCAGAATGTCATAGTTAGGAATTACAGCCATTTGTGTCTGGCAAATTTCACTTTGCATGCTTCTGAGAGCCTTCCATGTTTCTACGCATGTCAGCAGTTCAGTCCTTTCCATTGTTGGGTGGGACTCCACTGCCTGGATGCATCACCCTTTATTCATAGAGAACATTTGGGTTGTTTTCAGTTTCAAGATATCATGTAATAAAGCAGCTATAAATTTTTGCACCTAGGTCTTTGTGTGAACATAGGCTGAGGTGGGAGTGCTGAGTCTTAACGCAACTAGAACTTTTTAAGAAACTGCCAGATACTAATGAATCGAACATAACTTTCCTATGAATACACTACCATGAAACTCCACATCATGTACAACTACAAGAATGACATCTTAATTAGAATAAGGTATACTCTATGTATATATAATATGTCAAAACACACTCTACTGTCATATATATGTAAAAAGAACAACTAAAAAAAAAACCTGCCAACTAATTTCCAGAATCATTGTTTGGCTTTGCCATTCCCATCAGCAGTGTGATAGATCCAGTGCTTCTCAATCTTGTCAATATTTGGTATTATTAGTCTTTATTCACTTATTCTATTTCTAGCAATTGTATTGGTGTAGAGGAGCATCTTATTTACTTTGCATTTACTTAATGACTACTGATATTGAGAGTCCTTCATGTGATTATTGGTCATAGTATTTCTTCTTTAGTTTGGTATCTGTTCAAATCTTCTGTCCATTATAAATATGGGTTGTTTGTTTTCCTTTTAGTGAGATGGAAGAGTTCTAGATATATTCTGGATACAAGCTCTTACATATATTTTGCAAAAGTTCTTTTCAGTCTGTGGGTTGTCTTTTCATTGTTTTAACTGTATAAAGAGCAAAAGTGTTTAATTTTGAAGTCCAACTGAGCAATTTTTGCTTAAGGTGTATGCTTTTTATGTCTAAGTTTAGGTGGGTTTTTTTGTCCTTCAATAGATGAATGGATAAAGAAACTGTGATATATATACACACAATGGGATATTACTCAACAATAAAAGAAAATAAAATTATGGCATTTGCAGGTAAATGGATGGAGTTGGAGAACATCATGCTAAGTGAAGTAAGCCAATCCCAAAATACCAAAGGCCAAATGTTCTCTCTGATAAGTGGACACTTATCCATAATGGGGTGGGGAAATGGGATGAATGGAGGAACTTTGTTCAAAGGAGTGGGGGAGGGTAAGGTAAAGGATATGGGAGCAGGAAAGATGATGGGGTGAGATGGACATCATTGCCCTAGGTACATGTATGACTGCAAATATGGTGTGACTCTACATCACGTACAACCAGAGAAATGAAAAATTGTGCTCCATTTGTGTATAAATCAAAATGCATTCTGCTCTCATGTATACCTAATTGGAATAAATAAGTTAAAAAATACTCTTCTTAAAAGTGGGTATCTTATCATATCTGGGAAGCACATGACCCAGAGTCAAACAGAAAAGCAGAGTTTTTGAGTTTCAGAAGAAATATTACATCCTTGATATTCCTCTCTAAACACAATGTTGAACTCTTTTTTGTCAACAGTTTTGTTGTTAGTGAGTTTCTTTTAGATTCATATACATTCCAAATTATGTGAGGCTCCTTGAGTCTCTACTGATTTACCCAATTTAGTCATAAATTATTTGATATATACTAGAGTGAAAAATCACCATCTTTCTTCCTTGGTTCCTATTTAGTATATTCTAGTTTACCTGTTGGATTGACCCAGTAATTTCCATTTCATTTATAGATTGATGCAGTTCAAAATACACCTAAAACAAATCTAATAAATTCTGTACCATGCATGATTGAGGTTGTTAATTGAGATGTGAATGTTATCAGATATTTAGTGTCTATGTGACAGGACAGAGTCAAGTGGATAAAGTTCAATAGAAAAAAAAAGCTTAAGTGACATGCTTATAGAATAAAAATAAAGTGTGTAAGTACAATATAGGAGTATAGATTTGAAGAAAAGCATTCTTGAAGTCACTGTGATTTTCAAACTGTTTTAAACTACTTTAATCACAGATTAAAA
>CM053405.1:35441200-35481106 GCA_028644305.1 Xerus rutilus | reverse complement strand
GTTCAGAATTCTTAAAAATAATGTATTCAAGTGTCTAAATTGTCACTCTGCTACATTTTCAAAATCATTATCTCACTGATTCTTTACTTAGCGCAGGGGAGAGAAATGACATTACCCTATTTTACAGATGAAGAAGCTGAAGCTCAGAGTATTAAGTAGCTTGTCCACTTGTCACAGAGCCAGTACATGGAGAAACAGAATTAGGACAAAGGTGTTTTAGATCCAAAGTATGGTGTCTTTTGCCCTTCCCCTGCCACCCTTCTGTCACCTTCTGTTCTGTTCCTCACTTCTGCAAAATGTCATAATATAGGTTGGTCTAAGTCCCAGGACAGACTGACTAAAAGTTGTAGGTATGAAGATATCATTGTTGACTCAGATTATTATAAAAACCATGTCTTGATTTCAGTCTCTCTCTTCTTTTTTTTTTTGGTACTGGGGATTGAACTCAGGGGCACTCGACCACTGAGCCACATCCCCAGCCCTATTTTGTGCTTTATGTAGAGACAGGGTCTCACTGAGTTGCTCAGCGCCTCGCCGTTGCTGAGGCTGGCTTTGAACTCGTGATTCTCCTGTCTCAGCCTCCCAAAGTGCAGGGATTGCAGGTGTGTGCCACCGTGCCTGGCTGATTTCAGTCTCTTAAATTTCAGGATGAATTATTAATTACTAGGCAATGGGTTAATTACTACTATATCCTCAATGTCCTTCCTTCCTTCCCTCCTTCCTTCCTTCCTTCCTTCCTTCTGCCTTCTCCTCCCCTTCTTTCCCTTTATCTCTCCTTCCTTCCTGCCCTTTTGTTTTCCTGCCTCTTTCCCTATATCATGTTTCTCTTTCCCACACTCTTCCTCTCCTTTCCTCCTCCCTATTTCTGTCCCTTTTTCCTGCTCTTCTCTCCCTGTCTTCTTGTTGTATTTTTCTTCCTTCTTCCTCCTTTAATCTTTCCTTATTTCCTTCTTTCCTTTCTTTCAATGACTGTGTATTGAGTGCTTGCTTGGCCTGGCACTGTGCTAGGCACTGAGGATACAGGACAGAGCAAAGCTAATCCTGTCCCACAGTTTACCTTCAAGTTTGGAAGTTTCTCCTTTCCAACCCTGTTTGTAATCTTTCTTAAAATTTCCACAATATGCTCACAGTTCTCTTCACACCAGAAAACCATCTCTAGCGATGTACTTACAGCTATGGAAAATCGCTGGATGTTTTCATCTTCACAGTCTTGGATGACCTTGTTCAGTCGGTGATTGTCATGGGATTCTCCATCAGTCACAATGACCATGACTTTTTTAACACCCCTTCGGGCACCTCGGGCTTCAGTGAATGCCTCCTTCCTGAAGGGAGCACAGGAGAAGGGAAGCTGATGAAACACCACCCCACGAGTAGCTAAATGAAAAAACAAACTAAAACACTAACACTATAGGAGTCAGTGTGTTCCCCTAAATCAGCATCAACAGCCATTGTTCAAGCCAGAAGGCATGAGGACCCTTGTTTGCAAAGGTTTCAGAGGGGTTCCATACGAACACCATATGGTTGCTCACCCTTTGGTGAATCACCATTTTGCTAATGACTGCCTAGGCCATTTACAAAAGGCAGCAGTACTTTCTTCTTTGGAAACATCAAAGAACAATGTGACTGGAGTGTGCATCAGGTTCAGAGAAGGCCAAGTCTGTAAGTACTCCCCCAGCAGCTCCTCTCTGGAAATACTCCTTCCCTCACTCCAACAGACCGCCTTTCTTTTGCTTCTGGCTGCAGCCCTGGCTTGAGACCTTACATCCCCCACACCTTTTCTAATATCCACAGAACAGCTTGGAAATCCTCTCTGCTTTGAGGAGGGGAGATAAGAGAAGATTGAATATTTGTGGGTTCTGAGTGTTAGAGAGTGTTTTAGGACTAGGGGAAAATGAGACTTTAGAATAAAAGAATGCAGAAGGTAGTGGTCTGTCAGGGGCAAATTGGTAAGGTTATAGGGGGAAAGAAGGAAGTGAGCCAACTAGGTTTTAGAACACAGAACACTGAAGGTGGAGTGGAAGGAAGTGAAATAGAGAAAAAGAAAAAAAATGTTATAACCTAACCACAGAGAATGATATTTTAGTTTAATTCAACGTGCATTTATGGAGAGAGACAATAGAGGAAATGGACAAATTTTTATTTGTTTCTTTTTATGTATTCTACACCACACACACACACATACACACACACACGAATACTTTTCCCCATCTATTACTAACTTTTACTCAACTCACTTTACTCTCTGGAGTCTTGGAAGAGAGGAATATACTTTAATAAAGACTGAAACAATGAATGGATTTTATATAATACTCTTCTTAGATTTTGAAATAAAGTGTAGCAATCATGGCACTGAACAGTGCCTTTAAATAATTTGCTCTGATCATAAGGACACAAAGCTGCAGTGAGAGAAATGTATGCCAAAGGGCACCTTTCTTAAAATAATAATCCAAATATTGCATGATTCCTGTAAATTGTGCCATAGATCCACAGGAAAAGCACAAGAGTAGGTATCTTGGATGGGGCAAAAGATCTGGTAATGTGGGCAAATGATTTATTTTTCCCTTTCATATTTAGAACAAATATGACCAGATGTTAACAATTGTCAGTTCTACGTAATGGATATGTAAGATTTTATTATTTGTTAAACTCTTTATGTTGCTTAAATTTTCCAAAAGAGTGAAAAAGTGGCAAACTATATTTCTCTACCCTGTATACTTCACAAAATCTTTCTCTTTGACCACAATTGAATCAAACTCCTCTGAGTCCTCTTCTACACTTGGCTGTGACCTTCAGCTTTGTCCTTGACCCACGTAGTCCAGTTTTAACTTAGGCTGCTAAGGCAGAGCGGTCTCACTCTCTGGTTCTGAGTACTGCCTGATTCATGGGTCATTCTTTGCTCAAATTCACTCTGTTAAATTAATTCATCTACAGTTTTATTTTAACAAGTAAGAAATATGTCTTCTATCTTTGGTTCCTGACACATAACTCCAAATTCCTTGGAATTTCCTGGGTGGTGGGAAGGTCTACTGAGGTGACTCTTGGTGAGCTGCTAGGTGGAAACTGGCCACCAGAAGGACCAAGCCATGGTTAGAAGCTTGAAATTTATAGCCCCAGTCCCCATTCTCCAGGAAGTAGAAGGGGACTAGAGATTGAATTAATAATCCATCATGCTAACCTCATGAAGCCTCCATAAAACCCCCTGAGCTATGGTGCCCAGAGAGCTTCCAGGTTGCTGAACATATGGAAGGTGGTACACCCAGAAAGGGCATGGAAACTCAGTGTGTCCTCTCCATATCTTGCTCTGGGTATCTGTTGCATCTGGCTGTGCCTGAGTTCTCTCACTTTAATAATAAGTATAAGTATAGTGCTGTCCTGCATACTGTGAATTACTATAGCAAATAATCAAACCCAAAATGACATTATAGAAACCTCTGTTTATAGCCAAATTGGTCAGAAAGTGTGGACAATTTAGAAATCTACTGATTACAATTGGCTCCTGAAGTCTTATGGGACTGAGCCATTGACATAGGGGAATTGCACTAACTCTGGTTGATGTCAGAATTGAAATGAATTGTAGCTGTTGTCTGAGAATATTGGTCAGTGTGGAAAAGAACCTACTCATCTGGTGTTGAAACTGAAGCACTGAAAGTTTAGAGTGCAGCAGGAGTTTGTTCTACTCTTCACCTGCCTTCAGCAAGAATCATGTTGAGTCAGTCTAGCAAGACTCACTCTAGCCTCAGTTATTTCCTCAAAGTAATTTTCCATGCACTGACTCTCTATTCTGCTCCATAGTTCCTGTATTCCAAGGCAAGTCCTTAGTTACTACAAAACCCCCATTTCAGTGGTCCCTCTTGAATTGAGTCTTCCTCATCATCTTTAACAAGTATATGAATAATTTTTCCTTAACATACTATACAAATAGATTTTTTTTTTTTTTTACTTCTTTCAATGTATGAACAAACGTGAAAACAGATGCCAAAAGTTAGGCCTTAAGAGAAGTTTGGAAATGGATACCATGAAATTCAAACCTTTTGCAATTTTAATTCCTTAGAGGACTCCCAAAGCTTGCTTATTTTCTTAAAGGTCAAGATCACAACTGAACTAAATGAACAACAGTTGAAGGAGATGATTAAAAGACTGTTCTTAAAGAAAATCTGATTATTCTGAAACCAGGGCTGCATTAATGTAACGGAAGAGTGTCCACTGGTAGAGCTCCTGAGTTTACCCTACCTCAAATATATTCCTTAATAAATTGTCCTTTTCTCCAAAATATCAATATCCAATGTCTTTTCTTGGAATTAAGAAATTAATTAGAAATTAATTACAAGGAAGTTAATTCCTTTAAGAATTAAAATATTCCAGAGAGCTTACTTTCTTTGGTGCAAGAAAATCTAGCCTTATATTAAAGTACCATAAGCCTATTATCAGGAGTGAATATTTGGTATAGAAAGAAGTGAAAATGAAAAAAATATTTTGAATTGGGAACCACTGAAAATGAAGATAATGGATTCTAAGAAATTTAAAATGTTTGCACCTCACCCTGCCTGAAAGAAATAAAAAGCAATTTAAAATGCATAAACATAAAAACCTAATGTATGAGAAAAACACTTAGTGCTGCAATATCACTATGAACTTTTAGTATATATTCAAAATTCAACAAATTCTGTGTCCTATACATAGACTCTTTGGGAACCATGTAGGCAAAAACCATACAGAGACATACTAATTAGAGTGATATTTATGCAGAAACAAAAGCAGTCGGAATATTTCTTTGATTAGTTTTCAAAGATGAATATTCATTCTTAGGTGATTGCCTTTGGAAAATGCACAATTCTTTGCAGGCTCAGAGCTTTCAAAGAACACTTGGATTTACTTTGAATGTGTGGTCACATTTAGTCAATTACTGAAGAGGGCACATTCAGGACGCCTAAACATGTGCCTGCCGTGCATGTAGATTGATGATCCCACAGGCAGGTAAATGCAAAATGATCCCTTCTGTTGTTGGTTATTTTCTCTTGGGTACTTTATAACAAAACCCACATGCTTTCCTAACATTTATGAGTCTGAGGCTACACATGAAATTTTAAATATCTGACTATCCAACCCATTCTTTGCAGTCTCCATATTAACCACTTTAATCGCCTTATGACACTGATTTTGACAGGCAAGTGACCCTGGGAAATTAGCTCTACAAAATCAGGTGGAAGTCTAGCAGCTGAACAGAAAGATTCTTGACATGAATCGAACTACTTATTAGATTTATTGTGAATTGAGTATTTTCTAGTTTTTGTTTAGAAGCTTGCTAGGTTAGATGATAATGAGGGGAGAAATAGCAAGAGAAAAGAACCAAAGGAGACTGGTGGGAAATGCAAGAAAATAAAATGTGCATTTGTAAGAGAGGACAGTGTGCTCTGTGTTCTCCATGAAGAAATCTACAGAAAGGAAGAAGGAAGGAATGCAAACTGGAGAGAATTCAGATCAAGAAAGGAAGGACACAAAGCAGTATGGATGATGAAGTGCTTTTCATTTCTTTCAAATGTAGCACTGAAAATAACTTCAAATAAGACAACATTTAAATTAGTCTCTTAAAAATTCTTACCAGGCAGTTTCAATAATCCTAAATCAAGTACTAAAAATATATGGACAAACTAGAATATAAATATATGTTGAGAACAAGTGGATTATATTTTAATCCATTCTTTTAGATCGAGATTCCTAGGTAAAAGCAAAGAATAAATGGGAAACTGTTAACTAACATTAAGTATCAAGAACATGATGCAATAGACAACAGTAATTTTAAAAAGTTGATTCTCTATTCTATCAATTACTGTTTCTTGTAGTACCAGGAAAAGATAAGAAGAGTTGTGAGATAGCATTATAGAAAAACTTGATTCTCTTGTAGCTAATCTTCTAAATCTAATTTAAAACAAGAGGTCATTAAATATTACCAAGGCAAATGTTCAAAGGGCAACATCATGAGC
Organism: Xerus rutilus; assembly: GCA_028644305.1. Classification (NCBI taxonomy): domain Eukaryota; kingdom Metazoa; phylum Chordata; class Mammalia; order Rodentia; family Sciuridae; genus Xerus; species Xerus rutilus. The sequence goes on along the minus strand of CM053405.1, from coordinate 35,475,125 downwards.
AATTATTTTGCATAGTCTTTTACTTTGGGTTTTTATTCAAATACCTTGCTGTATCTATTCCAAGGGCTGTCATAGTCTGGCGGCCACCTCTCTGGACAATTTTTTTTGCTGCAACAAGTACCTCTTCAGTTGATGAATACTTATTGAGGTTGAACTCATGGGTTACGTTTTCTCCATACTGTACAATTCCAACCTGAAATACCAAAACGCCATGAGTTATGCACCTGGCAGGACTCATTTTCAGTTTTCTGCAGTTTAAACACAAAGGTCAGTCTCTTAGATGGGTCTAAAATTCTCTCAGTACATAAATTCTTCTTTAATAGCAATAATCATGACCATTCTATGCATATGAATAGTCTGAAGAACAAAACTGATTTATCTATTCGACAAAGTTACCTGATTCTGGCAGGCTTAAAAATAAGAATAGTGTGTTATGTTTTTAGTGATTTCTTCATTTTGCTTTTTTGTCTAGTTTATTCAAATTATAGTAATAGAAGTTGCTATGGGATCAGATTTCATAAATGAAGGAACAGTTTTAAAAACTCTCTCTAGTAAAGGGGTAGAAGAGTGTCTGGTTAAGATGTGTATCACTTATCCCAGGGCTCTACTCCTTCTCAAATGTGCCCCTGAAAACCCTCCATTCTTGAGTTACCTCCCCCTGCTACCTTCTGCTAATCAAAGGAGATGCTGAGAAACACTGGAGTACACGATAAAACACAAATGGATAATATTTTTAACAGAAGCAGAGCATGTGAGTTCTCCCTTAAAGATGTTTAGTTGTGTAAAAGATCATAAGAAAAAATCTAGAGAATATATGTAAGTGAAAGATGAGGTGTATATTATAAACTCAATGAAAACACAATCTGCTAAATAGATTAGCTGTTTTTCTATGAACATACCTGTCACTCAGTATCCTTTACCATCTGTCCCAAGACCACATGTTATTTGGAACAAAGATGACCAGAAATACCTTTGAGAACAAGGTAGGATAACACTAACTAAATACATAAAACATCAACAAAATTCTTGAGGAAATATCCATGCCACCAATTCAGGTTATTTTCTTGATCTATAATTAAATGTGATGGATATTTTTATTATCTTTTGCATAGATTTTTTTAGAGGGGTACCAGAAATTGAACCCACAGGTGCTTTACCATTGAACTACATTCCCAGTCCTTTTTATTTTTTAATTTGAGACAGAGTCTCGCTAAGTTGCTTAGGTCTTCTTTAAGTTGCCTAGACTGACCTCAAACTTGTGATCCTCCTGCCTCAGCCTCCCAAGTTGCTGGCATTTTAGGCATGTGCCACCATAACCAGCCCTTTTGCAGAGATTTAGAATTCTTTTCTCCAATGACCTTATCAGCTTTTGATTAGTAAACCTGGGTGACACTGGATAATTATTAAGAGGAATCCATGTAGGTTTCACATTGTCTTTGGTATATAAAAGTTCAATGTAAATAAAAGTGAAATGATTTTGTCTCCAAGATAATCATTACATCTAATTCTAGGTAGCGAGGTGAATAAATACTGCAGTGGAAGTTAATTGGTCATCCATTCAGGGCATCTTACAGAGTTCATTTTGCTTTTATTTCCCTGTGTTTTTATTTGATTAAGCAGGAAACTAAAGAATAGCTGAAAATTTTCACTCCGACTCCAGCCATTATTATTGAAAAGTTTTGCATCTACTTGGATAATCTACTGGACACTGTCTCTCATTTCTTTGACCTCCTCAGCTTTGGTGACCTTTCCTCTAGTTCAACTATGCTATCCATTCCCAAGGTCTCATCCTTGACTCTGTCATCTGGAAGAGCTGCAGTCCCTCAACTCAATTTCAAGTGTTCCTCTCTCTGATCATTTACTTCAGCTCATTTACTTGGTATACCTAATTTATCAATTTCTTGGCCACATCAGGACTGCAAAACCTCAAGTAAATTCATCAATCTTTTTTTTTGGTACTTAGCCTAGATTTCATGATCCAATGTGTATAATCATTTACTTGCAACAATTTAATTCCTTTTACCTCTTTTTTCCCATCCATTAACTCACTTGGCTAACTTCCAACACTGGTTAAATCCAACCCTCTTCTCTGAGTGTACTTCTGTGACACCAATGGTTGCTAAGCAAATGCCACACAACTGGTCTCCCTTTAAAATTAATGACCATGGATTTCAAATGGGATTGCACATTTAAGCACTGCCCAACAGTCCTACTACTTTGTACTAATGATGGTACTTTGTTCTCATTTATGGATTTCAATCAAACGTGTGTCATAAGCTGTTAACTCCTCAGGAGAAAGGCAGCATCTCACTTACACATGGAGAATAGAGCTCATGAGGAGAGGTGGAGCCCCAACAACCAAACAAGCTGCTTCCAGAGAGATGTGTGTTAATACTTTACATTTACAATATGTTTCATATATCTTATAGAAGCTGCTATGAACTATTCCATTGTCATGATAAATAACACTAAGAATAGTGGAAATTTAAAACTTTTCTAAGTTTGAGAGATCAGTGCCATATATTTTACATCTTCATCTACCATCTGTCAATTATCTATTTATCTATCTCCCTCCTTCCCTCCTTAATATGTGTCTCACTTCTCTATTACAAATTTATTCTTTGTAAGTGTTAGGATACAGGAGAAAGTAAAGCTGATGGTTCCCTCATCTCACCTGTACTCTTAGCTTCTAGTTACTCCACCTGAGACTTTCTTCAGCAGACTGCCCTTGGACTTTGTTATTCAGTTTTTTGTTGCTGTGAACAAAATACTTGGACATGAACAACTTAGAGGAGGAAAAGTTTATTTGAGGCTCATAGTTGGTTTCAGAGGTCTCAGTCCATGGCCTGCTGAGTCTATTGCTCTAGGCCAAAGGAGAGGCAGTGTATATGGTAAAAGGGAATAGTGGAGGAATGCTGCTCCATTCCAGCAGCCAGGAGGCAGAGGGTGGGGGAAGAGGCCACAGAGAAGGTGGACCTTTCCACAGCATATCTCTAGTGGCTCATCTCCTCCAGCCTTGCCCAATGCCTGTAGTTACCATCCAGTCCATTCAAACTAGGCTGGACTGATTTGATTACAGTTTCCACAAGCCAATAATTTCACCTCTGAACATCTCTGCATTATCATAGGAGCTTTTGAGGTACATCTCATATCCAGACCATAACAGACTCCTGTACTGCTTTGCCCCAAAGGTTTAAGGAGCCAGAATTGCCAAGGAATGCTCTCCCTCAGCACTCCTCACTCTCTCCACTGGCAATGCCTGAGTGCAGGGAACAAAGAACCTGACCCTTGACTCAAGTCGGAGCTCCCCTTTCAGATTAGGCTGAGTCCTGGACTTCATCTGAAATCACACCCCTATTGCTTCCCCAAATTCCTTCCCATTTTCTATTGGAAGTGCTTCCTTAATAAATCACTATCATGAGAATCACCTCAGAGTGTGCTTCTGGAAAATGGAACCTAAGGCAGTTATCATCTATGCTCCTTCATTCCTATCTTAGCCCAGGCCAGATACCATTGCCTTGAACTTGGACCACAGAGATGTTGTCTCTCCACTGATGTTATTCTTCCTTCCGTTTCCAGTCTCCTCATCTTTTCTATATATTACTGGAAGAATAACTCTGACATTCTGTATTCATCACATCCCTTCCCTGTACCAAAACCAACCACTTTCCATTGCCTACTCCAATGACTTCAATATATACTTTCAAAGAGAACATTTTATTCTAATTTAAAAGAAAACAAATAAATCCTCAAGCTGCTTCTTCTTGAAACACGAGGTTCCTTCAAAAAATGTTAAAATCCAGTTTTTCTCCCGTGAGTCTGGTCCTACCTTCTCTATTCAGCCTTGTTTTCAGTGCTCTCCAGGAATCTCTGCACCTGACCAAATGCTCTTCCCTGTGCTTCCAATTAAGCTAAATTCTATCCATTTTGTAAGATTTAATTCAAGTTCCACTTCTCTACAAAACTCTCCCCACCTTGGTCTTAGCCCATGTGGCCTCCACCTTCTCTGAACTCTGAAGCCGACTTATCTGTGAGTGCAGAATGCTTCACACCTGATCTGTGAGCACACTGTATTCCCCTGCTGCATTGGAACTTACAATGCAGCAGGCAGGGTAAAGAGCGTGGACTCTGCCATACTTCTGTATTCTTTCATTCCTTGCTGCTGCTCTGCTGCTCTGCTGCTCACAGCTGACCCTCTTAAATTCCAACTAGATGACTGTAACACTTCACATGAGCAAGTCAAGCTGATACAGTAGGGAAATAATGATAAGCAGAAAAAGGGAGCTAAAAAGAAGTGTGGGAAATGAAAAGAGGGGGAGTAAAAACCCAACTCTCAGGAAAATGACAGCCAGTGCAGGTCCCTGGCTGATACTGGCTGTCTGTTTCCTTGGAAACCAGACAGAATAAAGCCTGCTGTGAGTCTTCCCCAGAAAAGGGTATCATTTATTAATTTCCATTACAGGAAAAGGGCCGAATCACAAAACAAACACATGTAATACTGTTCTGAGTATTGGTGAGACCCAGATCAATTGAAATAGTTTCAGTTGCACTTTAGCTTATAATTTAAGGTAGACACAACAGATTGATACAAGCATAATGTGTATATATGCAGCAGAATCAAATGAGAATTAAAGATAACACATGAGCCCAGGGCTGAAGACACATTGTGAGAAGTGGCAGGAAAGAAAATTATGGGCATATTCACTATTTCACATTGAAAAGCCTCATGGAGGAGGGAGATCCAGCTTCCTGAATAAGGTAGCCAGGTAAAAAAGAACAGACGATGCAGTATAAAAAGACAATGGAAAGAAACAAAGTGGTTGTAAGCCTGGAAAATGCCTCAAGGATGATAATTAAATCAATTTCAGCCATTTCAGAAATTGAGAGAGACACAGCCAATAATCATCATATTTGACCTGTAGTCATCGATTGCACTGGAATGGTAAAAAACCCAGGGAAGAGCAGGTGAGGGCTGGTGAGGAGTGATACACATGGAAGATTCCAGGCATCTTGCTAACAACTAAAAGAAGCAACTGGATTAGAGGTAGACTTTTAGGGAGAGGGTACTGGGGATCGAACCCAGGGGACACTTAATCACAGAGCCATATCCACAGCCCTTTCTTTTTTTCTATACTTTATTTAGAGATAGCCTCTTGTGCCCGGCTGAGGTGGACACTCTTTAGGAAAGAATGGTAAAGGGAGAACTACGGCATCAGTAAAGAGTGAACACAGTCACCACAGACTCTTGAAATACAAAGCAGGAGTAAGCAGTCACATGCGATGGGACAGTTTCTTTTCAGCAATAACGCGAAGGGATGTGTTTACTTCCTGAGGAGATTCGGTTTGAACTTCTTAAGTAGAACAGATGACACAGGTATGTAATGACAATCTAAAACCAAAGAGGCCTGAGAGTTGATTCAGGCTGTTGCATAAATCAGGCACACAATCAGACTATGTATTTTGTTGCATGGACAAAATTTTGTAACTTAAAATTTTCTACTTAAGTATATCATCTGTAATCCTTTTGCAGATAACTTCCCCCCAAAAATTAATACTCCCTTGCTTTTTTTTTCCCTAGGGAGTTCTAGAACCCCTTCATATATTAATAGGCATGGTTTTAGAAAAAAGTTCCATGTGAAATAATCTTGGAAAACAGCAAGTAAAGCAGTTATACATGTATCTTTTTGCCAGGATCCTCTTCTCCCTCCCATCTCTCTTTTCTCTCACTCTCATCTATATAAAAATGCCACAGATTTCAAAGGTGCAAAAGGGAAAGTGTTTCTCTTATTCCTGTCTTCAACTGATCTCTTTTGAAAATATTCTCCATGTCTTTAGTATGAACATGTGCATTGTGAATCACTAATTGGAAGAAAGACATGATGTATTTTATTCTTTCTTAGGGAATATTTTGTGAAGAACATATTCCAACACCATACATAGCATAGTATGGAAAACATTGACCTACAATAGGATTTACCTACTTGTAAAGGTCAACTAATTATTTTGCTTTCATCATATTTATTATATTTATGATATATCATTATGTATTACAGTTATTCAAATATATGATTTTACCTCATTTCATTTCTTTCCCTTTTCTTTCTTTCCTTTCTTCATTTCTTTCTTTCTTTTTTTTGTTTACTTTTTTTTAGCTCCTGGGAATTGAACCTAAGGTTGCTTTACCTCTGAGCTGAATTCCCAGCTGCCTTTTTTTATTAGTGAGACAAGGTCTCACTAAGTTGCTTAGGGTCTCACTAAGTAATTGAGGCAGGTCTCACATCTGCAATTCTGCCTCAGCCTCCCAGTTGCTGAGATTGCATGCATGCACCACTGTTTCTTGCTGACTTTACCTCATTTTAAGGTTGGAAGTGTTTTGGGGATCAGTGTTTTTGGATTTAGTGGCTATTATTACTGCCCATGACACTTAGCATAGTTCTTGATCAATTGGATATTTCATAAATATCTGCCGAATTGAAGTGAATGAATTACCCAAATGACTTCATCCCTTTGGGGGTAAGAAAGAAAAAAAGGAGCAAATGTAAGAACATATGAAAGGCAGGGGCACCGCCAGAAATTGTGGAGAGGGGGCTGTTGTGATTATTCTGTCATGAAACCCAGTCACACTTAAGATTTTGATGAATGTCTTAAATGACACAGGAGTTTAAGAAACAGAAGTATTTAAAGTAGCTAAGAACTATATGAATCAAAGAATTATAAAGGAATGAGATTCATTTATTTAGAATTATATTATTATCTTTTATTGTTAAGTAAGAGTCATGACGTCAGTTCCTCAATTTTGATGTCTAGCATGAGCTAAAATTCTGGACTTTCTTTCAACAATTAACATTATAAAACCAATGTTTTTCTCCAGGTACTAATGACATGTTTCTGTAAGATTCACTATTACTTGATGTGATAAAAGCTCAGGCTTTGGGTCTGGCCAATGTATATTTCATTTTATCAAGCTAGGCTACAAAAGCTCTGACTGCAACATGCTTCTCAGGTGATAAGTCAGGCTGTGAATGCAACGATAACACAGGCTGCAATCCCAGTTAGTGTCAGCACAGACCTTTCTGGAGCTATTTTAGCTGAGGTCAGATTCACCTTTCGTAACTATGGAGAGGGACATAAATGAGATGGATTCATAGATGATAATTTCCTACGGGAACAAGTCCTCAGAAACAGAAGTAAAGTTGACAGATAATAGACAAAGGGCCTAGGAACAGATTGTCTTTAGCTGGCTTCTGTTCAATGAAAGATGCTGCAAGGAAAAGAAAGACCCAAGAACAAAACTGCAAAGGTAGGAGAGGTCACGGCAAACTTCAGTCATTGCATTTTTGGAGAAGTGCAAGGGCTAGAAATTGGGGCTGGGACAAATAGGGAAAAAAGAGTGGACACTTGCAAAGAAGAAAACTGGAAGTGAATGTTAAATAGAGAGGTGAAAAGGTTCCAAGGGGAGCTCAGTGGAGTTCCCAACACACAAGTCTTTTCTAGCTCAGTGGATCGGAGTAAGAGAAAGAGGTTACTATAATATTTTTTTTTCCTGTACTGGGGATTGAACACAAGGCCTTTGAGTGCATGCTGGGCAAATACTCAATCATTGAGCTACATCTATAAACATTTAGTTCTGTTCAGAGACAGGGACTCACTAAGTTATCCAGGCTGTCCTCAATTTTTTTGATTTGTCTTTAGATATACATGACGGTAGGTATATTTTGACATATTATATATACATGGGGTGCACCCATTATAATTTTGATCCCATTCTTGTGACTGAACATGATGTGGAGTTTCACTGGTGGTGTATTCATATATGAACATAAGAAAGTTATTTCTGATTCATTCTACTGTATTTCCCATTCCTATCTCCACTCTCTACCCTTTGTTCCCTTCTGTCTAATCCAATGAGTTTCTATACCTCTCTACCCTCCCTTGTTATGGGTTACCATACACATATCAGTGAAAACATTTGATCTTAGTTTTTTGGGACTGGCTTATTTCATGTAGCATGATAGTCTCCAGTTCCATTCATTTATCGGCAAATGCCATAATTTCATTATTCATTCTTCTTTATGGCTGAGTAATATTCCATTGTGTATATATATATCACATTTTCTTTATCCATTTATGTATTGAAGGGCACCTAGGTTGGTTCCATAGTTTGGCTATTGTGAATTGAGCTGCTATAAACATTGATGTGACTGCATCACTGTAGTATGTTGATTTTAAGTCCTTTGCCCTCAAATTTGTGATCCTCCTGCTTTGGGTTCCTGAGTATATGAGACTACAGGTGTGTACCCCACACCTGGTAATGATGATTTTTAATATAGAAGAAATTACAAATTCCAGGAATTTTGTTTTTACAACATGACTGAGTTGGCTCTTCTAGGCTAGGCTATAAGCTGTATTCCATAAATAAAAGAATGAAAGCACAATTCTGTCATCTAAATATTCACCATCTACCAGGAGAGGCAGATCCACAGAACAAAGATCAAGGCCACTACAGAGTGATAAGATCAACTGCTGAAGCATATACAAATGCTATGGGAACAGGCAAGGGGAAGCCATGCTTCTCGGAAGGGTAGTCAAGATAATCAAAGAAAATTACAGAAAAATGACACTTGAGCTGAACCTAAGAAGTTCACCCTGCATATAGGGTGGGATGGAGAAGGGCATTCCAGATGGAGTAGCAGTGGGGGTTTGGGGGGCAGAGCAAGGGTATCTGAAAGGCAAAAAGTGATGTGGGCACTGGGGAAACTGGATGCCCTTAGACCCGCAAGATGCCCAGTGCTTTTAAGTCCCCTGGAGAGTTTTAATATTGTTCAGAAGGCAATAAGAGGAGAGTTTAGGTAGGGAAACTATCTGAATTTTACTTTGGAATGATTATTCAGATTCACATTAGATAGAAATGGGAAGGAATGGAGACCAGAGGCCAACAAGAGAGAAGATCTACCACATTCACTGCATCATATTCAAACACTATGGTATGATTGACAGGAGGATAGCTTACAGGGCTCAGTTCAGCTTCTTCTCAGACTTAGAAAACAATGAATCAAGCCCCATACTTAAGGCTTCTAGGGAAAAGGCTATAAAATGTGCAGTAAAAAGAAAGATAAATAATATTCCTAAAATTTAATTAATTTCTCTCATTCATTTTGCCTGGTTTAATGTTATGCTACACTCCTGATGTGAACAATCTAGACATTGTTCCATTAGTATATTTCACTTTTACATCAAGTCTCACAATTTACTAGTTTTATTTAGGGTAATGCACTTGTATTTGACATATTTACATCATTCCCATTTATTATTAAAAGCAATGTTATGTTTAGGTATTGAGGATCAATAAGACCTCCATAATGTTTACACCATCATATCTTTTATGGCAAGCTCAGAATGTCTCAGGTTTGTTTTTATAGGTGGTTTTTTAAAAGGCAATTTTATAGCCTTTACTCTGTCTTGGGTAAAAGATTGGTTGGCAAAAATTCCTTGACTATGTTTGCAGAAGTGCTAATGGGGCCACACAGAAACAGGGAACTATTTAGAATGGATGCTCCTATAACTTTTATTGCATTTCCTGATGTATATTCATTGCCATATGAAAACATTGAGGCAAGCATTTTCATTTGTCTCTTTTCCTTCCTTCCTTCCTTCCTTCCTTCCTTCCTTCCTTCCTTCCTTCCTTCCTTCCCTCCCTCCTTCCTTCCTTCCTTCCTTCCTCCATCTTTTTGGATGTAAAAATTAATTTGAGGAATGTTTCACATATTTAGAGACTGTCTTTCACTGTTTGCAATTACTAAATGACAAATTTAGGACTGCATAAAATAGATGTAATTAATCTTTATCTAAAGTACTAAATGTATGATTGCAATTAACATAGCAAACAAAGCTTAAGGAGGCATCAACTGCAAGCAACCTTTTATCTGTGACCTGCTATCCCTTTAAAATTTATTTGGGGTGATGTTCTCCTGTTATTCCTGAATGGGAAGATAAATGCCTTATGCCTCAGTTCTTACTTTTAAGATATCTGTTTAAAAAAGGTGTTAGAGGGCTGAGGGTGTAGCGTAGTGGTAGAGCTCTTGGGTAGCATGTTTGAGGTTTGATCCTCAGCACTGCATAAAAAAATAAATAAGTAAGGCATTATATTTTAGATTGTGCAACATGGAATTGCTATATTTTCAGATAAACAAAAAAGAATAAATCGCAACTATTTCATATAGTTCTAAATTAAAAACAAAATTCAAAAGATGAAACATGAAAATTAATTTGTAGTCAAATATTGTCTTCTGCTCCTACTAAGGGTTTGTAGCAGGTAAGAAGCCTGTGGTTATGAAAGGGGAAAAGGGCATCCAGTTTTTTCTTTATTTGCTTTTGTACTTGTATCTCTTAGTATACTTTCTGCCTCTTCAGGGTCAAGGGTAGAGAAGATAATCAGTGGTACAAAAATTCTTCCTGGACTGGTACTATCCTAAGGTGAATCAAGTCCTGACAGGTGGATTTTTTTTGAGAATCTCCTTGACTGAGATGTTTCACCTACATCTTTTCACAGAGTGAATGCATTTAATGACCATAGCCTATAGAAATTCCAGATTGTTTCTACTTTTCTCTGCAGATGCATTCACTCACTTCTAAAAGACTCTATGGTCAGGACCTAACATGACCTCATGCTGACTCTCCATTTGAGTGACCCACACTGACCCAGGGAAAACACATACTCTTCTTTGTTGTTGTTCTAAGAAATGCTGAGAATATAGGCCGATCCCAGTGCAGCTACCTCTTCTTTGAGTTGCCTGTCAGTCACTAGACACTGCTATTGTGTCCTTTAGATATTGCAGGCAGAAGTCAGGCAGCAGTCAATTATGTTCCAATTTGATAAACACACATCAAGATTACTGAATGAGGGCTGGGGTTGTGGCTCAGTGGTAGAGTGCTTGCCTAGCATGTGCGAGGCACTGGGTTCGATCCCTAGCACCACATAACAAATCAATAAATAAAATAAAGTTATAAAAATATTTTTAAAAGATTACTATATGATCCCATGGTAACTATTCTCAGTAGGTCCTCCTACCTAGCAATCTTGGTAACAGACCCTATTAACTCCCTCCCTGATGCTTTACTACTTTTGCTGTAGTTGAGATGTTTAAGAGTTCACTACTCTGCTTGCTCTTAGAGTACTATCTTTGAAACTTATTGAAAATGTCTCTCACAATTTGTTTTTAAATTTGCTCCTTTCAGGAGTGGAGGTTGAAAAATTTAATATAAAGAGAAGGAAAAATTCCAGAAGCAAATTCCCTAGTAGACAAGTGGAATATCTTATTGACACAGAGCAAGGAGGGTCCTGATTCCCCAGGTGAGGTTTCCTGCTGAACATACCAAGTTCAGGAGCTGCTGATTTCCTCTGGCCCCCTACTCCACACCTTCCAACTATAGGACAACACACACACACACACACAAGGCCTGAACTTGACCAATATATGACCTTCCTGGGGTGGCAGTAGTGCGCACTTTTATTATCTTTTGGCGCTGAGTACAGATAAACCCAACATGCAGTCAGATCACCTTGTCAAGTACAAAACCCAATGTCAAAGGCAAAGAACTGACAAGATGTGTGCAGAAATCCTGCAATCTAGTGCAACTGCTGTGTGCATGGTGAGCCCATCCTTTGTGGCTGTGTAAGTTCTGAACCTGCATCTTCAGAGAGCAGTCTGGGGACCCTAATATATACAGGGTCTCCCTTGTGCTAGAGCACAAGCCTCAGTGAAGTTTCACCCAGAAGTATCACTCACCTTTTCCTGATTTCTCTCTTGAATTGAGCAAAAGAACCCGCAGTTGAGCTGATAACACCAAAATAAGCCAGTAACATAAAAAGTGCTATTCCTGTCTTTTTGTGATTCTGCATAGAGCAGTAACACACACACAGACCAAAAAAAAAAAAAGGAAGAACAAAAAGTCCACTCTGATTAGTAGCATCAGGACTTTTACTAAGGCAAGTTAATTGCAGTTCTAACAAAAAAAACAAATTTTGCAGCAGAATGAGTTGAGCGTATAAATCATTGTTATTTGTTTCAAAAACTGAGTCACTTGCACAGGACTTCACTGAAACAGTGATTATTATTCCAAAAGAAGCTTGTAGACTGACTTTTTGAGTTTAAAGAATGACTTCAAATTCATTTTCACTTATAGCTATAAATAATTTTTAGAGTAAAATAAGTGAATTTGGAGGTAAAATCAAATATTCAGATGACAATGCCATATTAGAAAATGCAAATGATATTCTGAGAATATTATTAGCTCTGGAAGGAAAAGATTTGACAAGAAGGTAAAATGGAACGGACAAAACAGGGTAGAAGGGAAGAGAGCACACCACAGGGAGAAGTGGTGGGAGAAGGAGAACGCTGAACAATAAATTTCATTTCAGGTATATCAGAGAAGGGAGTGGGGCACCAGGAGTCTGGGTGTGGTTCCCGCTAAGAGGCTGCCCTTAGGAAGGAGAAGGAAATTGAAAGGGATAGAGAAATATTATTTAAACAGTTAGATGGGACCTGCTCTGAAACTTCTCAAGAAGTGAAGCTCTCAGAAAGTAAAAGCATAGCACTATAATTCCAGATCTGTGTGTTCTGATCCATTATGACCAAGCAAGGTGACCTTGAACAATTCACCTGGCCTCTCGCATTCCCTTCATACTGTGATATTTGGGGCTCTTAGACCTCCTAGTTTTCAGTTTACAGGTCTATGAAATCTTATTGACCAAGGTGAGAAAGGATAGGAGAACAGCAGTAAGGAGGAGGGGGAAGGGTCTTCAGAAGCAGAAAAAAAGGAGGCCCAGGGGCAACTTGTGCCATAAGGAAGAGCAAGTGAAAAGTCTAGAGTGGCCTTTTGCGATGTAGGCTGCTTCATGTCCTAAGGAAAGAAGAGATATATTATCCTTTCCAAACCTCTAACGATTCACTCGAGGTCAATCACAGAGAAGAAGTTGCAACTAGGAAAATTTTTGTGATATGTAAAAGCCCATTTCCTCTTAATGATTCTACATTGATTTCAATAAGTTCTTTATTGTCCAGTGGGATGTACATGACCCAATGCTTCAACTAGCCCTCTACAGAGCCCTATTCAGCCTTGGAACAGTGCAAAATGATATTTTGCTTTGAGGTTTGAGGGTTTTCCTAAAATTTTTATTTTTTTTAGTTAGTTATACATGACAGTAGACTGCATTTATGCACTTTGATATATCATACATAAATGGGGTGTAATTTCTCATTTTTCTGATTGTACATGTTGTAAAATCACATCTATCATGCAGTCATGTATGTACATAAAGAAATAATGTATGTTGAAGTTTGAGTTCTAATTTGAAATCTTCAACTACCAAATTCTTCATCATTTTGGAAAATTATACATATCACAGGGTGGTGGGGACTAACTCCCCACAAAGAAGCACACAGATACCTGTCTGTATATACGGGTATACTGTGTCCCAAGTTTAACCTGGGTGTGACTAACACTGATGCAGTCAGACCACTTTTTCACTGCTTCAGAAATTTCTCCTAAAGTAGTCTCAGAAAGGAAAAGGGGATCAGTGGAGTGCATGTACATCCCTAGAGTATCCTATGCTCTCGGATCACCCTCAAAACACACAGGAACTTTTAGACTCAGATTCTAGTACTGATTGCTGCCCTCCACCCACCATTTGCCTTTTGACACTTTATGTGCCTGTTATCCATTGTGTCTACTCTATATTTTAAGATGTATGACCATATAAGTTTAAAAAATATTAAACTAATTAAACTGAACTCAGCATCTAGAGTCAAAGAGTTGTGTAAGAATTTCCACTTCATTTAGAGGAAATAAAGAGGATGTGTTCAGAAACACATGCTTGATGGAGAACAACATGGGCAGTAACAACCATTTGACTTTCGTTAGCTACAGCCTGGAGCATTGTTTTTTATTTAAGGAAATAAATTAATATAGGGGAAGTGAAATGTTAAGCAATATCCAGTGGTTAGATACTAATTTGTTTATACAGTATGAGAAAGGAGATTATAATGTGATGGGTTCTTTGAGACTTCAAATTAGTTTCTGAAAAGTCTGAAACTCTGCCGTGATATCCTCAAGGTTGTCTACATTTGTTCCAAAATTAGGAATTAAGTTATCAGTTGACAGATATCCTTAAGAGATATTTTCTAAGAACACTGAAAATGGTAGTTTATACACTCTGTGTTTAGAAAATCACATATTCTAGCTGGGTGCGGTGGCACACGCCTGTAATCCCAGCAGCTCAGGAGGCTGAGGCAGGAGGATTGAGAGTGCAAAGCCAGACTCAGCAATTTAGTAAGGCCCTAAGCAACTCAGCAAGACCCTGTCTCTAAATAAAATGTAAAACAGGGCTGGGGATGTGTCTTAGTAGTCAAGCACCTCTGAGTTCAATCCCCAGTACCGGGGTGAAAAAAAGAAAAATTATATTTTTTGAAGTAATATTCCTTTTGTCAAAAATAAAACAGAGATATGATGTCTAAAATTCACCCTTAATTTTTTATTTATTAATTTATTTTCAGAACATTCTGCTTTACTAAAAATTCATGCAATTTTGTCTTCTGAATAATAGAAATAAAAATTCAAAGTCACATACCTGTGTCTGTTTAGGACCAATATCCATTCTTTCCAGAAGATCATTTAAAAAAGCGGTGACACTCTCCCAGGGGTAAATACTGTTGGAACCATCCAGCACTATGACTATGTCCAGCTGAGTGCTGCATTCTGCAATAAAAGGAGGCAGCTGGGCAAAGTTGGAATCTATCCTTTCAGAAGTCTATGAAGGGTTTTTAAGGGCAAAAGCAACTCATTTCACAAGGTGAACTGATGTTTTACAAAGTGGATACACTACTTTTCTAATTAGAAAAATAGTTTTAGATAAGTAAAGGAGATAAGGAATACTCCTTGCAGTGTTAGGATTGTTCTGGCTTCGTGGCAAGTAAAACACATCTCTAATTAATTTTAATTAATATTGTACAAGAGTTATGTTAGGAAGTTTTCTCAAGATTAATCTGCTATAACACTTCTCATTCTGTGAATATCTCATATGAAGTTCCTTTTCATCCAAGACCCTCACCTTTAAACACAAGTAATGTGATAGCTTTAGTTATGAAGTTTAAATATGACTCTTTAAAGGTTATTTATACTGTACCAATTCCAAAAATAGCTGCAAAGTTTGGTTATATGCTGGCAAAGCAAACATTTACCTAAATTGGTACTGGTGGTAGCTGACAAAACACCCAAAGCTTTTTGGTATGCTCCCGTGTATACATACGTCTCATTCATTGCTTATGTTTTCCAAACATGCAAGAAGATTGCATAAAATCTGTACCTTGTACAGGGGCAAAGGAGTTCACCACTTGAAATGTGGGACTGACGTCTGAACAGATTCCAGTTGTGTAATGCAGATGTCCACATCTATAAGCATATAAGGGCCCACAAGCCTTTTGAAAAATTTAAAAATTGAAAATGGTAAGACATAAAATGATATCACAGATTAACAGACTTTAAAAGACATCATAATAGCATGTCTGTTGTGATGAAATATTACTCTTTCTTACCAGAAACCCTCCATTTGGGTTGGTGACTAAAGTTGATCCAAAGGTCATGTTCTCCTTTACTTCTGTGACATTTGGAATTGATGTATTAACTACAAAACAGAACAAAGTGTTTAAGGAGGGTGAAAATAAGTTTTAGAAAATGAAAATGAAGACCAGTAGAGGAAAGGAAAGGGAATAGGGGGAGGGGGAATGGAAAGGAAAGGAGAAGTACTGGGGACATAATTGGAGCAAATTTTATTCCATGCTTGTATAATTATGTCAAAATGAATACCAATATTATGTGTAACCATAATGCACTAATAAATTTTTAAAAATTTTTTATTTGGTTTGCTCATATTATAGCACATTCTTCTCTTGGTCCAACTAAATAGACTTCTAAGTTTTACCAAGGAATATAATGAGCAAGCTAATGCAAAAGAGTTGGCTTATGTCCCAGAAACTTTGTATCACTGTTTCAAATAGTTTTGTTGAACTGTGAAAGAATGTAGAATTAGCAGGGCAATGAGAGTATGAGACTGCTTTTCACACGTTTTTGCTAATTAAAACAAATAAAATATTTAATTTCATAAGATGGTAATAAACAACCAGTGATACAATGCCATTTCTGTCAAGAAAGGGGAAAATGTGTAGAAGATCAGAAACACAAGGTTTTTTGACTATGACTTTCAAATTTGGGGGGACATCATGAGGTTTATAGTGAAAACTGAAAACAAGATTGGAGAGGTGGCCAGGAAGTTTGAATAATGAAAATATGATGAAGGAACCACATTAGACATTCCAAATAGGAATGCTAGATTCTGCAGCATACCAACCTGACAAAATTGACAAGAAATTCCACTGATTCATAATTTTTTTTAAAAAAAGTATGGGTAGGAAAAGCTAAGACTTCTAAACCATATATAGTAGAGTATATAAATATTTGAAAGGAATAAATTTAAGTTCAAGAAAAACATTTTTTCACCATTCATACCTTAAGACTATAGATTTAAATTTGACAATGAAACAAAGGTTTCTGAATGATTAATAGGTCTTCCCCCCATCCAAGCATTGGTCTTTATCTAGGACTTCAGTCTTGCTTTGAAAGCACCTAGAATTGGGATCTTAGATACATTGGTATTGAATAATCACGATTAGATTTTTTTATACAAAGATTGACCCAGGAGCAGCATTGCTTGGACAATTAGGGGATACTGCAGAAATTTTCCTGTTCTCCTTGATGTGGTTAAAATCTCTAGGCTAATTTTAACACTCTATTCCAAGTAATAGTGGAGTAGCTCCTATCAGAAAAACCCTTTTGTAAGTAACAGGTATAAATTCTAGGAAAAGAAAAAAGTATATATGAAACAACCATCTGAAGGCACTGGAAAGGAACCAAAACCAAGCAGACACTAGAAAGGAAACTAGACTAGGAAGAAGCAATTAGCACTGAGTGAGTTTCTTATTTTTGTGATTTATTTTGTTTGGTGTTTCATTTTTATTTTGGCTTTTCCTCTGAGGAAAGACCATAGTCAGTAGTAAACCTCTACCAGTACTGCAAGTTTTACTGTCTTGAACAAAAAAAGGATAGAAATTGGGGCCAATGACAGAATTTGCAAAGTATAGAGGGGGGATATCTTGGAAAAAAAAAGAATTACAAAAAGACAGTTATAACATATGCATACATATTCTGTCCAAATAACTGGATGACTTGAATAGTAAATGTGCAGAGTGGACTTCATGTAGCCCAGCTGAACTGAATAGAGATTTTATCTGCTTCTCACAGCAGTAAAGTTAGTATACGCAAATTGACCTCAGCCACATAAATTGCCTGCTAAAATAAGAAGTTAAGACTGTTCAAAGAACATAAAAAAAATCTAGAATTTTCACACTTGTAATTCAAATATACAATCAGGTTATGATTTGAAAATCCTACATATAAAAAGAAACAAGAAAATGTGAACTCAAAGAAAGGTAATAAATGGAAAGTTAATAATGGAAAGTAATGTTGAGATATTTTGGATGATGGCATTATTCAGCAAAGTATTAAAGCAACTATTGCAACTATGTTCATAAATGTGAATGAAGAAAATGTTCATAATGAACAAACAGGAAATTCTTAAAAAGAAGAACTAACATGCAACATCTGCAATAAACTTGTGGAGCTATAAATCATCTCCATGGTAGTTAACATTGTACAGAACACTAATAGGGTTTTTTTTTTAATTTTTTTTTTAGTTGTTGATGGATATTTATTTTATTCATTTATTGTTTATATGTGGTGCTGAGGCTCGAACCCAGTGCTTCATGTGTGCTAGGCAAGCACACTACACTGAGCTACAGCCCCAGCCCCACTAATAGGGTTTTAATACCTAGTCTTCTAATCACACTCTAGCTGCAGAGATATTTCTATCAAATATATCTACTTCAACATAAAGTTCATGAAAGTCTTTTTTAAAAAAAGATCAAATTTATTTATTAAAATTTTTCTACTATATTTCACTTTAAGAACCAGGCATTGAATTAAATTTTGTGGAAGAAGGGGGAGAGACTGGTTTGTTTGAAGTTCTTTCATGCTGTGCCTTGTTTACAAAGGATCTAAATAATGCAGAGAGGTAGAAATTATATAGCTAGTAAGATATTTTAAATCTATGGATGTTTCATTGATGATCTGCTAAAGCAAATTAGGGCAGGGGGAACTGAAGTGTGATTGTAGGTGAATTTGGAAGATAAATGAAGAATGATTACAGATTCCTTCTAAAATATTTCTTGGGCCATTTAAAAATTGTTTTCAGCAAGAATACTGGGCATGATTTAGGATGAGACCATCTTTGATTTTACATACCTGGGAGATCCAACTTTATGCAAGGTAATGATTCATCTCTTCCAACTGGACACTTATAGACATCTCCAGTTCTGGTTTTGGGTTGGCCAACTAAAGGAGAACCAATAAGCACCCTGGAAGTTAAATGAAGCAATTAACGTTTTTAACAATAATGAAGAGTTTATTTAATTATTTTATGACTAATTCTAAGTTATTGAGAGTAGTTAGTACAATCATATATGTATATAATTAGATAATAATCCTATTGGTGATATAATGTTGTCTAAAATAAAATCATATTGATTTGAATTTTAAAATATGTATGTTATTATTTGGATATAGAATGTCCTCCAAGTCTTATGTGTTGAAGACTTGATTCGCAATGTAGCAATGTTCAGAGGTGGGGCTTTTAGGAAATGATGGGATTATAACCTCATTTATGAATTGTGCCATTTTATGTATTAGTAATTTGAATGGACTACTGGGAGGTTGCTGAAACACTAGGCAGGTGAGATATGGTTGGAGGAAACAGGTCACTGAAGGCATGCCCTAGGAAGTATATCTTGTCCTTGGCCCCTTTCTCCTTGCCTCCCTGCCTCTTTTATGGCTGCCAAGACCTAAGCAGCTTTCTTCTCCCACCATGATGTTCTGTGTCATCTTAGGCTCAGAGCAATAGAGCCAACTGATGATGAACTGAAATCTCTGAAACTGTGAGTCAAAATAAGCCTTTCCTTTGCAAGTTATTTGTGAAGGTACTGGTCATAGCAATGAAAAGCTGACTAGCACAATATATGAGTATGAGAGAAATTTGGTAGATTTTATTTTTTATCTATAATTTTATTAGTTTTTATTTAGGAGCTGAAATAATCAACAATAGCTTAGTCTGCTACTTTGTTTACAAAACCCCAAAAGTAGATAACTTTTTTCCATGAAAAACTGATAATTTCCCAGAGAAGTCAAGAAATACAAATGTGGGATTATCATAAGATTTTAATATTAGTATGTGCTAGTTTACAAGCACTTAGAAACAGGGATAATTATGAGATTCAGATAAATCGCTTATTGTCTTTTTAAACAGAATTATAAAATTGCTCTAGTAGTAAGAAATAGAAAAAATAAAATCACAATTCATTTTAGTTCTGACAAGTTGTTTAATAGTCTCTCATGATAGCTTCAGAAATGAGACGGATGAATGTGGATGAATGTTAGGGTACTTGGGTGGATCCACAGCTGCTGATTCATTGCTGCCTGATAATCAGCTTCATCCCAAGACTGATTTCTTGCTACTAAAGGACTCTAGTCATATACCATAAAGCTCTGCACCTCTGATTATCTTAGACCATATCTTTATTCTTGACAGAGCAAATACACAAAAGCATACATATACTTAAAAGTTTATCTATATATTTGCAGATTTAGATGTATCTCAACATTTTAGAATGATAAACATAAAGTTTAATAAGAACCTATGCAAATAACTTCACTTAACTGCATTTTATTGTCTATATTAGTACAGGATGTGGGAAACCTCACTTAATGGGAGTTCATGTCAAAAAGTCTTGAGCGATTTCATTAACAGTGCATAAGCATGAGCCAACAGTGTATTTTGGTGCCAAAAATGCTAATGTGACCTTAGTCTGTATGGCTAGAAATAGATGCCCTAGTCAAGCAAAGTGATAGCCTCTCTGTGCTCTACACTGGTCAGACCATGTCTGGAATCTCCAAATTCAGAGGGACATAGGCACAATGGAATGTATTTAGAAGAGAGTGACTCAGATGATTAAGAGCCTGGCAATTTTGTCAGACAAGAGATATTCACGAGAAAGTTGAGGATATTTAGCATGAAGGAAGAATGTCTGAAAAAAAAACTAAGAGGTCGTACAGGGGTACAAGTTGAACAGGCATAGCTTTTTAAACATTTCAATATTTGAATGTTTGTCATCTTGAAAAGCAATGGAAATTTTTCTATAGGTCCTTTGGGCAAACTAGCATTAATGAAAATAAGTTTTATAACAATTGAATTATTGAATTATCAACAGACTCCCTAAAATATTCTTATAGTATGCCTTTGCAAAGCAATTTCTGCTGTGCATAAAGAACCATAAAAATGTTCAAAGGCTTTAAGGCATAATTATTATTTCCTGGAATATATTATTAAAAATGACCTAAAATAAAATAAAAAAGCTTAATGCACAAAGATAATAACAAGAAAAAATTAAAAACAATATAGTCAAAAACAAGAACTGGTCAATTATTTCTGATTCATTCTGTAAAATATTGTGCTGTCATAGGAAACAATAGTTAATAAGACTCCATACTTATGAATGAAATTATGATATTATATTATATTATTTTCATCATATTATGATGAAAAATTATTTATCACCAAATTCAAAGCAAAAGCCTACTTAATTTAGTGAAAACCTGTCCCCTGTTAAACTGAACTATACCAAATCATTAATCTCCTTATGACAGCAATAATAACATCTAGCATTTATTGAATTTAAAACATGTGCCAGACACTGTTCTAAGTGTTTTCTATGCAGTAAGTAATTTAGTCCTCTTTATGAAAGAAAGCATAAACTTTGGTGCCAGACTCTGCGAGTTCAAATCATGACTTAACATTTACACGACAATATGATTTAGAATTCAATTACCCTCTTTGTGTCCTAGTTTTATCATTGATAAAATAGAGATAGTACCTATCTTACAAAGTCTTCATGAAAATTGAGTTAATGCATATAAAATGCTTAGCATAGCATTTGGCTCATTGTATGTGCTATCTAAATTTTAGTTATTTTTTATTGTTATATCTTTATTTCAGATTATTAAACAACTAACATCTATGTAAAACATTGATTAAAGGAAAATGCATCAAATGTAACAAATTATATTAAATGATCATAATTAATATTTTTCAATATTTTAAACTGTTACATAATAGGACTGAATAAATTACCTTTATACTTAAGAACGGTTTAGAGAAAAGAAGTGTGAGCCTACTATACTTCAAAGTATTTAATTTGAGGCTAGATAGATAATTAATGTTTGTTAAAAACATTCTACCTGTTGGTCATTTATACCAGGTCATGGAGACAGAAAATGAACAAAACACAACTCTTATAGTTTGCTTAAAATTTAGAGGGACAATCCAAACTGTAAGTGTATATTGTAATACTGAATAGGTTTGAACTTGGCGCAACATCAGCAAAGCCTTATAAGCAAGAAAAAAACACCACTCTTGATAAGTGCATGTAGCTCAGGTTAGCTGGAATGTAAGGTGAGGCTGGATGAGTAAACAGGGTTTGATCCACTTTAGGAAAGGTAGATGTAGTTAGGAATTGTTGAAAAGTTAGGAATTGTTGAAACTTTTGAAGAGGTTATGACATGATCACCTCTTTAATTTTAAAGCTTATTTGCGTCAAGTGACAGGAAGCAAAAACTAGAGTTTTTGCTAGTTGAAGGGGAGAAAAACTAGAGTCAGAGACAAGGCCAGAGTTCCTAAAGTAATCCAGAAGAGCATCTGAATTAAGGATGTAGAGAGGAAAGAAAAACTGACTATAAATAGTTAGGATATGAGTTATCTAAATTTGGCATGTGTGGGGTCTTTATAAGCAAAACGGAGGCAAACTAACTTGGTACAGATAGATTTTTTGGTAGTAGTTTCAAGTATGCCCAGGTGTGAAGATGGAGGGGAAATGTCAGACAGAAGGAAGAAAGGCCACCAAAGGGAGGGGCTGTTTCTATAGGTAACTGGACCCAGCTTTGCTAGGGGAAACCATGGAAAACATGTAGGAGCATGCTCTGAGCACGGTTGAGGTCCTGAGAATAAATATTACCATCTCTTCCCCCCATATTCCTATTGGTGCATTATAATTATATGTATTAGTGGGTTCATTGTTACATATTTCTATAAGTAAATGGTATAACAATAAAATTTGGTATCAGTCTCCAAATGTCATCATCATAAACAGTACAGAGTAAGAGAAGAGCTGAAGACTGACATTTGGGGAAAATATCAGAGTTTTAATGACTGAAGGAGGAAAATTAGGTAGGAGTAATCAGAGAGGGAAAGAGAGAGGAGTCAGAGAGCCACAAAGGGAAAGAAGGTCAACACTGGAGTTGAGAACAGGAACCATGAGTTTGCAGCGGGCTTCGTATCAAGTAACAGCTAAAAATGAAGGCCAGGGGCTGTGCTTATATTATAAATACAGACCTATATTTTTTAGGGCAATGGGAAACCATTAAGTGTCTGAGGCAAGCTTTAATTCATTATGGAATTTAATTTTAAATTAAATTTAATTCCATATGGTTAAATGATGGTAAGAAAGAACCAGTAACAAAAGAAAATGGCACAGGAGAGGGAGGGCAGACCCCTATCAGGTAGACCTGGTAGACCCAAGAAGCACAGGTTTGCCTTAGAAGTGAGGAAGGCTGCACAGGGCTCTGTATGGCCCAGCATCACATTTGTAACATGACTTTGATCCTCAAGAAAAAAAAAAATCTTTCCTCCTGTTGGATCTTGGATTTGTTTTGATAAATGGAATGCAGTAGAAATGACATTCCTAGGCTAGATCTTAAAAGGCCTTGCAGATTACATTTTAACTTTTTTGAAAATCTAAGAACAACACATTGTAAAGAAGCCTCTTCTTTTTTTAAAAAATTAATTTTATTTATTTATTTATTCTATTTAGGTATACATGATAGCAGCATGCATTTTGATTCATGGTACACAGATGGAGCACAACTTTTCATTTCTTTGGTTGTACATGATGTAGAATCACAACATACATGCAGTCATACATGAAGTTAGGGCTATGATGTCCATCTTATTCCACCATCTTTACTGTCCTCATGTCCCCTCCTCACTCCTACCCCTGTGACCAAAGTTCCTCCATTCTTCCCGTGTCCTCCCCTACATTATGGATCAGCATCCACTTATCAGAGAGAACATTCGGCATTTGGTTTTTTGGGATTGGCTTACTTCATTTAGCATGATATTCTCCAACTCCATCCATTTACCTGCAAATGCCATAATTTTATTCTCTCTTATTGCTGAGTAATGTTCCATTGTGTATATATACCACAGTTTCTTTATCCATTCATCTATCGAAGGACATCTAGGTTGGTGCCATAGTTTAGCTATTGTAAATTGAGTTGCTATAAACATTAAAGTGGCTGCATCATTGTAGTATGATGCTTTTAAGTCTTTTGAGTATAGATCAAGGAGTGGGATGTCTGGGTCATATGGTGGTTCCATTCCCAGTTTTCTAAGGAATCTCCATACTGCTTTCCAGATTGGTTGTACCAATTTGCAGTCCCACCAGCAATGTATGAGCGTGCCTCTTCTAGCCTAGTAGAGGAGGGAGAGGCCACATGGAGGACTGATGCTTTACCTGACAGCAGAAACCACCTGACATATGAGTTAAGTCATCTGGCATCAGCTAGCCCCAGTTGAGATACCAGATGAGTAAAGTCGTATAAATGAATCCAGGCAACAGGGGAATACCAAGGTCCTCAAAATATTGAGAAATTATAAATCATTTTTTTTTACTTTAAGCCACTCAGTGTTGGGGTGATTTGTTAAATGGCAATGGTTGACTGAAACTGGAAGAAAAGATAAAGTTTTGGTCTAGTAGCTTCTCTCTCTCTCTCTCTCTCTCTCCTCCTTTCTTTTTGGAAAATAGTAGCTATAGCTAAATTTCATCTTGTGAAATTTAGAGGAGAGGCAGTAGGGTGGTAGGCTTGCAGAGAGTAATTAAAATTGCCATAGGCCAATCAGGCCCCTCTGGACAAGACAAAGTATTTTATAGCTGGTTGAGGATGTTTTGGAATGTAGTTCTTTAATGGAGAGGAGATAGGCTTCTAAAGTCCCTTTCAATTCTAAGATTCCATCATCTCAATGAAACAAATGCAAATGTGTAGGGGAGGACAAGGCTGGTTTGAAAACATGTACTATTAACCAGGGGAATCAAGTACAATGGATGAACCGAGTCCTAAACAGCATGCTGATCATAAAGCTATTGTGAGTTGTAAGGCAGAGGAAAGGAAGATTGTGGATTGCCCAGGGAATGTGCAGAGACCGAGGAATGAAGACTGAATATGGAGGATGAGAAGGAAGTGAGGGTGGATACAGTATAGAGCGTAGGATACAGCTTGCAGATACTGGAGCAGGGAGGCTGAGCTTGCATTTGATCTCCAGGGCAATAGAAAGTATCTAGGAAATGGTGATAGCTGGAAAATGACCTGACAGTAACTGGAAGCATGGCTTATTGCATATTCTAGGCTATGTGAAGATAAGGTATGAGAGTTCAGAAAGTCATAGAATGTAGTCCAGGATTAAGGCAGGACATTTGGGGTTTGAAACCAACAGTAAAGAACAGAGTAGCAGGAGCTGGGCGTGGTGGCACACGCCTGTAATCCCAGCACTTTGGGAGGCTGAGACAGTTCAAAGCCAGCCTCAGCAGTGGAGAGGTGCTAAGCAACTCAGTGAGACTCTGTCTTTGCATAAAACACAAAAAATAGGGCTGGGGATGTTGCTCAGTGGTTGAGTACTCCTGAGTTCAATCTCTAGTACCAAAAAAAAAAAAAAAGCCAAACAAACAAAAAAAGAATAGAGTAGCAGGACCCAAGACATAAAAACTAATTCTGTGTATGTTCCATACTCTGACTACAAGCATGTGGCTCTTGAAATTATATATATTTCACAACTTTAATCTTAAATAAGCCTCACTTTTCCCACACTGCATAAAAATAACAAGATCCAAGAAAAGTATTAGCACAGGCTTTATGGAATTTCAGGAATCTTCAGCCTTCCCAGACTCATCATGTTTTTCTATTTTTTTTTAACAGCACTGATTACATTTTGTCAGATAATATAACCTACCTGTTTTAAAAGCATATTATTTGTTTTCTGTTCCTCTTTCCCTCATATTCCAGGAGAATAAAAGCTCTACAACCACAGGCATTTTTGTTTATTGAGTTTACTTCTGTATCCTTAGTGAATATAATAGTGCCAGGTCTGGGCATGGTAGTGCACAACTGTAATCACAGCAACTCAGGAGGCTGAGGCGGGAAGATCACAAGTTAAAGGCCAGCCTTAGCAACTTAGTAAGGCCCTAAGCAACTTAATGAGACCTTGTCTCAAAAAATAAAAAGATTTGGAGCTGTAGCTCAATGCTAAAGTATCTCTGGGTTCAATTCCCAGCACCAAAGACAGCAACAAAAACCAATGCGAGGTTAAAAAATAAGCATTTAATAAGTGTTTATTGAATGAACAAATTAATGGCTGTGGTCAAATATTTTAGGAATGTGAATAAAGCAGACCTGGAAATTTTAGATGCATATGACCAGCTAGGAGATCTGAATTGTAAAATCTTTCCTATTTTAGAGGCTGGATATTTTGCTTAAGCAGAATGCCATACATGCCTTGGCATGACATGGAAGGCATTTCACCAGATGAAGGTTCTACAGAATTCCTGTTAGAGGGAAAGAATTGGCTGAAAACTCAGAAGGCTATTTATTGTTCAATGTCCTGAACTTTCACATTCTTGTTACATAAAACCTGGGGCAATTCATTCTAAGTCTCAGTTTCCTGTTTTGAAAATGACTATGATGACATCTGCCCAAACCCACTAGGTCAATGTGAAGACCCCAGGCACACTGTTTCAGGGACTGTGGGTATTATTGTTTTTAAAATGTAATGTAAATTGGCTTTAATCACATTATTTTTCTATTAGACTTTGGAGGTTTGTGGCATTTTTGAAATGATTTGTCCACAGATTAAGAGAATTGAAGAATGTTCTGAATATCATTATAGATCTCTAGAGAAACAACTGATAATTCAAGCATCACCAAAGTGAGAGGAACACCTTTTTTCTAACTATCATAAAGGTTAGTGAAGTGAGAAATTTCTTTTGTTTGTAAGCCATTCTTGTTATTTTGACCAATATTATATTTATGTGAAGGGTAGCTGGTCTCTGATGTTCCTGTTTCATATTTATGGTCCCCCCCATAAAGAAAAGTTTTCTGAAGAGGGGTGTCTCATATTTACAATATTTTATTAACAACCCTTTTTACCTAACTCTTTCTTAGGTCTAGTTCGTAGATCAAACCAAAATGAGCACCACATATTCCCAGTCAGTCAATTAAAAAAAAGGAATGGAGCTGGACGCGGTGGCTCAAGCCTGTAATCCCAGCACTTAGGGGGGCTGAAATAGGAGAATTGCGAGTTCAAAGCCAGCCTCAGTAATGGCGAGGCGCTAAGCAACTCAGTGAGACCTTGTCTCTACATAAAACACAAAATAGGGCTGGGATGTGGCTCAGTGGTTAAGTGCCCCTGAGTTCAATCTCCAGTACCAAAAAAAAAAAGTAAGTGAAGTAAGTGTTCAGTCATATTAGAGACTGAAATTTACCCTGTGACCCCATTAGCTACATTGATTTTGCTCATGGACTATAGTGGGGTGGCAAAGAGGTAAGCCAAGCAGATGGCAGGTTTGGTAGTGAGGAAATTTCAATTTCAAAAGTCTTTATAAGCAATGTAAAATAAACATTAAAATCTCTAAGAGAAAATATTAGAAAGTCTTCCTGCCAAACTTGCATAGATTTTATTTAAAATATATATATAATACATATATTATATATATAAAATACATATATATATATGTATATATATATAAAAAACACGGCCTCAATCACTTGGGACACTGGTACTCCTACCTGGCATACAGCACAGTCCTCCAGGGGAAAGACAGGGGGAAATCATATTTTGATACACACTGAGGAGCATAGGGAGGGATCTACAACTTGAAAATCTAGTTTGGGAAGACTGACCCAGTAAAGTCACAGAAACCCCCAAGAGAGGTTGCTTGAATATCAGTGAAAAGGTTCCATACAGAAAAAATAAAGCAAAGGACCAACAGAGAGTGGAAAGTCCCAAACCACATCTTACATTTTCCCGCTTAGCTGAGACTTTGCCATGCTGATGACTACACTAAATCTGGAAATCTGGAAGACTTTGTGCAGTGCCGAGGATATTTAGTTGTTTCTTCTCTTCAAAGCAAATTTATTAGGCCAATTGTGCTCTAGCCGAATTCCTCTGAGCTGTACTGCAACTACTTGGATGCTCCTGCTTCTGCTCTCCATAATGAACAACGGCTGATCTTAATCAGAGGTAGAATGCGCTCTGCTACTGAGAAAATGTGGCTTGTGAGCCAAAGATATAAAGTAAATTATACTTGACAGTAAAACTCTGAAAGGTAAAGGGGACAAAAGGCTGCCTTTTCTTTTAACTTTTAATCTTTCTTTAAAAGAATTAAAGTGATGTTTGTGAGATATACAGATTGCACTAGGAATGGGTCAGTTCCTTTCTTTAGTTCAAGAGCCACGAGGTAAGATGAGTCAAGATGCTTCCCGCCCCCCAATCATAGGTGGATGAACTTTCAAAACATGAACAGTA
Source organism: Xerus rutilus (assembly GCA_028644305.1). Classification (NCBI taxonomy): domain Eukaryota; kingdom Metazoa; phylum Chordata; class Mammalia; order Rodentia; family Sciuridae; genus Xerus; species Xerus rutilus. Next base: position 35,447,278 of record CM053405.1, on the reverse strand, counting down.
AATATGATTTATGAAGGTGCTCACCCCTGGAGAAAATTAAATAATAGAACCCATGTTCCCTAAACAATTATCCCATAGTACAGTTCCCAAAGTAAGTCTGCATTCTGTCTGATTTTATAAACACTTACAGATTATCCAAACATGTTTCTACAATTTATTTTGCATCACCAGTGCCTGCTTCTCTTTAGAACAATATGCTGTTACCATGCCATCCTTAAAGGTTTGGAAATGTAGGTACTATGTTTAGTTGTTTTCAAATTCACATCTTTTTGGCTACTCTGATTTTTTCACAACTTTTCCATAAAATCATTGAAATATGGAATGTCAAATGAAATTAAAGGGGATGCTCACAAACTCTACATACTAATATGTAAAGTCTAGTACTTACCACAGAGGTAGTTATTACCAACATATGCTTTTAAATATAGAACTAATAAGGGAAAGGCATGAGGCTGAGAGTGGAGACTTAGGATTTATTTATTTATTTAAGGCCATTAGTAGTCACATAGCTCTAGAAGAATCACTTTTTATTTTTTATGTGGCTGTTTTCCACTAGTGGTAACAGAGGATTAATCTAGATTCACTTGTTCAATCAAGACACAATCATTGAGTGTATACTGTGTTTAGGGCATCATATGCAGGGCTGAAAGTGCTCCAAAGCCAGTCCTCGCTCAGTAGGCATTTCCCCTTCTATGTTAACTTCTCCCCCTTACCCATATTTCAGTTTGAAGTTCCAACTATCTAGGCATTATCTTGAACTCAAGCTGTTTAAAAATAGATCCATTCATTTCCTAATAAAATTTATTTTCACTTGTTATATTCATATATATCTCTGGCAAAGAGTGCCCAATTACCTATTAATCCTGTACAGAAATTTTGGAATATGTCTGACCCCTCCTATACTTTCATTTTCCATTTCCACAGTCCCACCAAAGATTCATCTAGTGTATTCTAGATACACTTTTCTTTTATTCCTAGGCCTAGGGCCTAATCTCATAAGCAGCAGATTGTAGTTCCTGCTTGTCTAATTTTCAGATGTTTCTTTCTCCATTCCAATGTGTATGTGATTTCTCAAACTCAACTTCATGAAACAACCAACAATGGCTGCTCAACACCTTTATGTAAAGTCCAGACTCCTTTGATTGGCTTTTACAGTTGCTTATCCTTTCCCCTTCTACCTTCTCAGTATCAGATCTGCCTACTTGTCAGCACTTACAGTTAAGGGTACCCTTGCCCGAGTGACTTTTCTACTTAAAGTGAAATTTCTTGATCTCTTATTGAAAGGTAACTCATATTTTGAGACTCAGCTCAATAATCATCTTTTTAAAAAATTTTTCTTTTGTAGTTATAGATGAACAGCATGCCTTTATTTTACTTGTTTATTTTTATGTGATGCTGAGGATTGAACCTAGTGCCTCATAGGTGCGACACAAGTGCTCTGCCACTGAGTTATAGCCCCAGCCCAAACATCTATTTTTGAATGCCAATTAAGTTTATCTATCCCACATTGCTTGGTACTATTATTTATTCCTAATTATTTCGTATGGGACATATACTAGTTTTCATAGTTGTCTTATGCTGGTATTTCCCACAAATTTAGCATGATACCAGACACATAGGATGTATTACATAAATAATTGTGGCTTGATTGACCTGCAAGCATGCTGTGGCTAAAGAGAAAAAATTAAATCCACTAAAAAGCATTCACAGAGACAATTAAACTAGATTAATGAGTGAAAGAAGATTTACAAGGCATGGTCTCTGATCTCAAAAAGGTTTTATTACCAAGATTATCTTATAAATGTATATAGAATTCTGCATGATCTGCCTAAAATTCAATTCAATGTGCATTCACACACTGAACATCTTTTCACAACACTATACTTACTGGCCAATCTATTCATTGTTTTGATTCCCCTCCCACCCACCACTCAATATTGCTTTGCCTTTCTCTTTTCTCAACTACATGTTCACCTCCGCAAAGAAAGATAAGATAAATTTGGGAAAGAAATTTGACATGACATCAAGGTCTCATTCAGCCTTGATTTTTCTTTTTCCCATTATAATTGCCTTCTGATGCCTTGAAAGAAAGAGAGTAGAGAATTTTGAGGGTGTAAACCTTACAATAAGATATATACTAAAGGGCTGGGGATATAGCTCAGTTGGTAGAATGCTTTCTTCGCATGCACAAGGCCCTGGGTTCAATTCCTAGCACCACACACAATACTATATATGAGAGATAGATAAAGAAAAGATTAAATAGTTGCACTAAGGAGATATGAATTTTTGTTTTACTCTATTACAGTCTTCCATTCAGATAATTAAAGATTTCTGCTGTCAGACTGCTCTAAAAGCAGAGAGATAGGACATTATGGTTTGAATAACAGAGATAGGACATTATGGACTACCAAAAACCTCATGTTAGGCCAGGCAGAAATGTTCAGAGATAAAATGATTAGATTATGAGTGCTGTAACCTAGTCAGTGGATTAATCCATTTGATGGATTTGTAATTTGAATGGATTACTGGGTAGTAACTGTAGGCAGGTGGGGCATGACTAGAGGAAGTAGGTCACTGGGTATATACCCTTGGGCATTATAATTTTTCCTGCCCCCACTCCTGCTTCCTGGCTGCCATGAGCTAAGCATTTCTCATCTTCCATGTCCTTCTATGGTGATGTTCTGCCTCACCCCAAGCTCAGAGCAATGGAGTCAACTAACTGCGGACTGAACCTCTAAAATCATGAGCCCAAAACAATTTTTTCCTCCTCTATGTTGTTCTTTTCAAGTATTTTGGTCAAAGGGATGTGATACAATGCTGACTATAGGATTAGATAAGAGAAGAAGCAGGTTTTTCTCTGATATGAGGAATAAAATGGGATGAAATTGACCAAATTATATATGAATATACCACAGTGAATTCCACCTTTATGTTTATATAAAGCACCAATTAAAAACAACAATAAATAAATAGAAGGAAGACTAGTAGAGAAAAGGAAACAGGAAAAGGAAGAAGAGGAGGGAAAAAAGAGGACATAATAGGGACTGAGATGGAGGAGATTATACTCCATGCATGCATGACTATGTCACAACTCACACCACTGTTATCTATAACTATAATGCACTAATAAAAGCATCTATAATAAAAATAAAATAGGACAAAATCTAAAATAAAATAATTAAATAAGAAAAATTTTATAAAATATTATAACAATATTTGACCATCCTTTAAAAAGATGCTTTGTTTTAAGTAGGTGGTTTTAGTCTTTAGAGTTTGCTATTTCCTATAATCCTTTTTAGAATGCACATATCTATTAGTAATTAATTAAAATTAATTTTATAAGTGTTATGTAAAACTCTCATTTTTAAAGAAAAACTTGCTTTAATCATAATAAATGACTAAGCACAAAGAGAAGCCTGAGTAGTTGTCTACTACACCATTATTCTCCCACAGGTGGCGCTCTCTGAACTGCAGGTATACTTAAAAAAGAATAAAACTGGTGTCTAGTGCCTAAAAGGATATTTTACCTGTTTAACCTTAAAAAAAGTGGTGGGGGGTGATGAAAGTGGGGAGTATAGGATAGACGGATGGAGGATTTTAAAACCCATTATATTATTAGATTTCTTATCTGGGATATTTGTTAGAGGAGTCGAAGAATTAAGTGCTCCCCCCAAATCTAGGGTATTCTTATCATATAATATTTATCCTTTAAAATATCAGAACTCAAATTATTACTCTTGATAGTCTTTGGAGGGATATTATTAACCAAGCCTAAAAGATAAAGTAAGATATATCTATTCTTCTGTGAAATAATTTTTGAGGGCCAATAAATCACTGTTATCCAAGCAGATATGAAGCTCTTTCTGTTTATTATTGTTGTTACTGGAAAAATGGGCTTGTTTGGTTTAAGTTATAGACTGAAATGAAATTTAACTAACTCCTGCTCATTTTCTACAATATTCACTTTTAGAAATCACCTTTACTACAATTGGTAAAAAAAGTAAATGAACTCTAAATATTTATTTGGCATAATTTTCAATGATTTATAATGTTTAAAAAGTCTGACCCAAACTTAACCAAATATTAACAGGTTTGAAGGGTATAACAGAAATCCAATAAAGTTCATTATAAATATCAGACCAAAATCAGTAGATCAGTTAAGCACCAAAGATATAAGTCCCAAAATATGGAAGTGTAATTAACATTTTTAAGGTACCATCTCATTTTCTTTCAATCCTTCCTAATTAATTTCAGTCAAGTGCATTCAAGTTATTCTAAAATGAGTATAATTAAGGAACTTTTACCAAAAAACATAATTACTAAATAATGACTATTTTAGATAAGGATCTTCCTTGAGGTCAATTCAAGATTAAACAGAAATCACTAACCACTTCCTTTAATACAGCCAAGGAATTTTCTTTCTTTTACTTTAAGTCACTTTCTGTTACCAAATGGCTAGATTGCTTTGTCTAGCATAAATGATTCATTCTGTTGGAGTTTCATTCATAAAACAAACTGTAGCAAAGTAATATTTTCCATTACCATGTAAAATAACTAAACAACAATAACAAAATCCACTGGCTTACCATTTTCCTTCTTCATTTTCATATTGTTGAACAGTGTATCCAAACATATCTTCCACGGGGCCACTGAAACTCATTGAATTTTTCACATCAACATTGAATGATACGCAGAAGCCTAGAACAACTTTAAGAGGGAAAACAAAGTCAAGTTACACAACGTTAGCTAAGATCTCATCGTGTTTTGAATTATGGAAGGCATTCTTGAGGTTACCACTGAAAGCTGTGCTCTTATTAAAAAAGACCAGTGAAGCTCAAAGAATGAGAACTTCAAGGAAGATCCTGATTTTAACTGTATTACTGACTACAAATCAACACAATGGCTTTAAAGAAGACTAGTATTGACATCTAAACAAAATTCCATAGAAATTTAGTATCTGTACCATTTCCAGAGATAAGAATTTTAAAAATGTGTTGGATAGTCCCAGAAACTCATAATGACTAGTGCAGTCACAGATGATTTTCCAATAGGGAACATGACAGATAATCTCAGCCACTGGTGAACTACAAACAACCTCATTTCCCCATTTTAACTACAGAGTAGTTTCACGTAAAGCCTCATGGGAAGAAGATTTCTCCTTGCTGTTTCTAAAAGGAAAGGCAAGGGGACTGTGTCCATCAAGGGATGGCTTCCCACTAGGCCTGAGATGTATTATATTTCCCTTCCTTAATCAAGCTGTGGTTGGAAGCTTGCACATTTGTAGACTGAAAGATATCATGTTGAAGCAGAAAGGCTGCCAGCTGATACCTCCTTATTACCTTGCTGCTGATAACCTCATAAGTGGCTGCCCAGATTAAATTAGATGATATATCCAAAAGTTTACTCAATACCTGGCAAATTCTATACATTCAATGAGAAATAATTCTCCTCAATGTTCTTGTAGTCCAGGTAGTAGAAATCCTTTAATAAATGAGACTGTTTCCTAAAGGTGTTCTGGAATCATACATCCAAATGGATGATGCCAAATTCCTCATTGGGTGCTGATTTATAAAGTTTACTTGAAAAGTTCTGAAGTATTTCCCTCCCAGATATAACTAAGAACTATTTGCAAAGAGCACTGCCTTATAAATTATAGCACAACCTAGGATATATTTGAAAGTATAAATTCAGTTTCCTTTGTCAAAATCATATAGCCACAGAGATTCTGAAAAATTCTTTTTCACAGTCATGCAGATTCTGAGTGGATTTAATCACTCCAATCTTATAATTCTTACTATAAATTTCCCCATAAATACAGCCTAAATCCAAACTACTCGAATTCATAATCTTCAAATTATTGTAACAATATAAGTGCTTACTTGATGGATGGGATTCTGACTTAACCTAGAGGAAATTTATTTTTCAAGGAAACCAACAGAAAAAGACATTTTACATTTCATAAATCTATTTACAAAATACTCCTTGAGCTCCACTATTTAGAAGTAATCTCTTTTCTAACTACTAAAACTTTCTCTTTTATTTTTTAAGAAAACTCTTAGAAGTAACTGTTAAATACTG
>CM053405.1:35376303-35440700 GCA_028644305.1 Xerus rutilus | reverse complement strand
TTGATGGATGGGATTCTGACTTAACCTAGAGGAAATTTATTTTTCAAGGAAACCAACAGAAAAAGACATTTTACATTTCATAAATCTATTTACAAAATACTCCTTGAGCTCCACTATTTAGAAGTAATCTCTTTTCTAACTACTAAAACTTTCTCTTTTATTTTTTAAGAAAACTCTTAGAAGTAACTGTTAAATACTGTCTACATTGTAGTTATCTAAGTGAGTTTCTTTTCTAGATTGAATTGTTCTTAAAAACAGGGACTGTCTTACAAATCTAGCACAGCTCTTTGTACAGATAGGCAATAACACATTTGTAGACTGAAAGATAACCTGCTGAAGGAGGAAATGTGCCAGCTGTAGTTGGAGATGAACTGGTGACTGTTCCATCCTAGTTAAGGAATACTTTTCAAATTAGACTTTTAAGGGGAAGGAGAGATGAGATTTGGTAGTTGGAAAAAAAATACATATCCAAGATTTGAGAGGGTCTCTGAAAGAAGCAAGACAGGACAGGACAAATATGGTCGCAAGATCATAAAGAGATTTGCCTTGCTGGTATGGAGAAGCAGAAAACAAATGGATGAATAGCACAGGTCCTTTTATGTACATTTCCTATTCATTCTTCAAGGGTGATGGAGAACAGCTGGTTACTGTCTTCTGTATAATTATCTGTTGTGTATTTGAAGTTTGTTTTAAACACCATACATCCTCTATTCCAAATTAAATAGCATATAATCGCAGGTTGTTTTTATGAATTTATTAAATAATCTCAACAAATTTTTGACATGAGACACACACAAATTAGGATTTGTACAACAGGGTCACTGCATTTTGATACTATTGACATTTGGGGTCAGAAAATTCTTTGTTTTTAGGGGTCCATCCTGGGTTGAGGGGTGTTTAACAATATCCCTGGTCTTTATGTACATGGTGTCAGAACCACTGCCTGAGTTTTAACAGTCGAAAATGTGTTCAGGATACTAAAAATTGCTCAGTGGCCGAAATCGCTCCACACAGAAAACAAGTGTTCCACAGATAAAGACCAGAACACCACCACCAATTATTTTGTTAAAGAAGGTGACCATACCCAATTTACCAACCATAGATCAGCAGCTTCTGCCTTACCTAGGAGCTTGGGGGGGCTGCAGAATCTCAGGGCCTACCCAGACTGCCTCAATCAGCATCTACACCCTAACAAGATCCCAGGGGAACCTTATTCTTGTTGGAGTTTGAGAAGCACAGGTAGCTGGGCACGGTGGCGCACACCTGTAATCCCAGCACTATGGGAGGCTGAGGCAGGAGAATTGCGAGTTCAAAGCCAGCCTCAGCAACGGCGAGTCACTAAGCAACTCAGTGAGACCCTGTCTCTACATAAACACAAAATAGGGCTGGGGATGTGGCTCAGTGGTACTGCTGAGTTCAATCCACGGTACCAAAAAAAAACGAGAGAGAGGCACAGGTGTGTAATGTGTTGCTTTTATCCCCCCACAATTTTCATGCAGGTAATGAAATTTACCTAAATTAAAAGTGCTCAGCAGAATTTAGACAAAAGGAGAGCAGAGTTCTCCTAACTTATAATCCAATTCACCTTGTTGAAGTATTTTTCCAATGCATCGTTATCTTTAGTAAATGCTCTCTCAAAGGCCATTCTTGGTACCTCCTCAGTGTAAGACCAAGAGCCTGTGGTTTCCTTTTGGGGCCTGTTTATTCTACATGTTATGTGGAATGTCCGGGGGTGTTTGCTGCACTTTTTTTTTTTTTTACTTCCTGTCCTTAGAATTCTACAGGCAATTTGCCTGAAGTGATTGTAAATCAGTCTCTTTCATGTTTTCTGAGGCACCAAGGAGACTGAAGCACAGGAGATGACATTAAAAAATAGTTTACATCTTGTTCTTTTGATTTAAAGGAGTGAGTAAACAGTAAAAGCAGCTTCTCATAACTTTTAGTTCAATGTTCGTTTGGAACTTGGAACTTTATGTACCAGAAGTAAAGCAAAATCATACTTATTCTCAACCAAAGCAAAAACCCCAAAACCAAAACCAAAAAAGACTAGTGTGTTTTAAGGAGCAATATAGGAAATATATTGAAAATTATGGGAAATAAAACATAGACAATTGTCAAATATCAAAAGTAAATTCTGATTTCACATGTATCATCAAGAGAGGTTTTTTCCTTAGGAATAATAACAACTGTATTGTGTAACTTATGAGGTATTCTTTTTCCATCTCATTAAATTTGCCAACAACCCTAAAATCAAATACGATTATTTGGATTTTCTTCTCATCATTATGTGGATGAGAAGAAGGAAGCTCAGGAAAAACAAGAAATTTGCCCACATTTCCATAGGATTTCAAAATCCAAAGCATTAATCACCATTCACATTGATTCAGTTTTTATATCATGGCCTTAAAACTGGAAAGTGCTACTTAGTAAAAGGTGACAGTGGGGGCGGGGAGTGGAGTTAGAAGAAAGGTCCATGTAATGAATTGGGATGAGTCCATGTAAATCCATCTGTCTTTTTGGAGGCAATTTTGAGGAAGAGGGTTTTCCTTACTGGTGATAGTCTGGGGAGGATGTTGGGAACAAGGGGGAGGTTGGATAAGAAGTCTTGGCTACACAACCAAGATGAAGCTTCTTGAGGGGTTTCAGTTAAAACATATGTCTAAGCAGAAAGAAATGAAAAGACTTGCTCCTCTTCAAATAAGGTTATATATGCTATATATGTGAGGATCAAAAGTGAAGAGGAAGATATGATTGTTGGTGTTAAAGAGTGCCTGTGTAAAATAAATTATTTTATGCATCTTCCCCCACAGTATGAAATCTGATGTGTAAGACAACTAAATGAGAGAATAAGAGGGGGACATAACCTATATTCTGAGGTGTTTCCTGCTCAAAAACATTTCCATATAATAATAGTAGTTAGCTATTCAATAACCTGTAGAGGTTAGGAATGGAAGCTCAAGTAGGTTGAGTGATTTGTCCAAGGCCAGGCTGCATTAACAACACAGGCAGTTGGTTTTTTCAACAATTGGTTTTCTGTGTTCAAACCTAACACTTTCTCTAACTGGAGTGCTACTGAGTTGGTTAAATTAATGAGAATGAAAATAATTGGTATTTTGTCTCAAAACAATGCTCAGATACTCCATGATGGCTCTTAAGGTTTTAGAATATTTGAGGCTAGGGCAGACCAAAAAAGCTGAATGAAGGTGGCAGAATCTGAGCATCTCTGCTGACTCTACTGAAAGGAAGTCCTCCTTGATTCCTCACATCCCTGAGTCCAACAAGAGTCACTATAGCATGCTTGTTTCTTTGAAAAAGAAAATCTGTCTTTGATGAGGTGACCCAGGATTCTTGCTCTAGTAATATTTAGATGGAAATATTAACTAGCTAACAGAATTCTGTGTGTTATAATTTCTAAGCCCAGTGCAAGTGAGTATCACATAAATGGTGACAAAGGAACTGTATAGAAATGCTATTGCTTTATTTTAATATCTGCTTGTGCATGTTTATCCAATCTAGAAATAGAAATTATGTAATTAAAATTACTTTATTATTTTAATATAGTGAAATGATGACATAAGATTCAGATAGGAGGTAATAATAATTGCATTTGAACAGTGAATTAATGGATTTTAGTATAAATTCCTTGATGGTATAGAAAGATGGTGATCTTTGGAAATATATGAACCAGCTACACCATGAATATAACAAAGTCTTTACTCTGATTAGATATATGCTAGATTCTGGAAATACAGTCATGAAAAGACAATCCCATTGCTTCCACAGAACTTGCATCTAGCTGGAAAAAAAGAAAAATAGCAAGTGACTTAACTTCTAGAAGCCTCAGTTTATCATACTTAACCCTATCCAACAAATATCTCCCAGGCATTGGTTACTGTATGAAACACAAATTATGCATGCAGCAACAGAGAATGCCTGAAAAATGAGTCAATCAATTCCGTAGGTAGAATCCAAATAGTTAATTTACTATCTGGCAGAGGAGATTTCTTTCAGAAGAGGATGCTTCCCTCATTGTGATGACTATTGGTGTGTTGAAATGATTTAAATGTGCTATATCAGTGGGTAAAGTACAGTGAATTCATGACTCATTTCCACAGCAGATTCCATGCTTCTAAACCTGGCTGCAATGACATAGGTAAAGACACTAAGAAAAAGACGACAGGCCTTCTGATTAGAAGAGCTAGCCATGGAAGAGAAGCAAGAGTTAACATGCATCCTTATATTGCCCACCCTAAGTCCCTTGGATTTTTATCTCAGTTCCTCAAGATGTGGTGCATATTTATGATACCACTCGGGATCTGAGCCAGTAACAAGCAGACTTTGAACTCCAATGGCAATCTACTTTCTTCTAACCTGCTTTAAGGACTGCAAGGCTACTCCAAGTACAGGGTAACCCCACAGTGACTTCTTCTAGTGTATTCAGGCCATATTAATCAAGTCCTAGTCTTGAGCCCCCTGAGAATGAGAAAGCACACCCAGGCAGTGTGCTTTCTGTGAAGCAGAGCTGTGACACACCCCTAGGCTTTCCAGACAGGAGCACTTATACCTCCTGGGCAGCTTTCACCACTTGGGCTGCTGGCATTGCATAGTGTTTGCTCTGCTACAATGAACATAAACTCCTGAGGTCATACACGTTCACTATAACTTTTATGTGATAGATATGTCATTCATTTTCTATGACTCCAAATTTACCTTTTTTCTCTTTAGATTCAGAAAAAAATTAGATTCAGCTTTGTGGCAATCTATGGGATTGGAAGAAAACTATTTTAGTGATAAGACTGGTGAAAGTTGGAAGCCCTTTTCCCTACCTTGCAAAATATAACAAGACATCTTTAGAATATCAGTGTTACAGACCTGAAGTCCTAATTGGTTTAATTACTCTTACTTTAGGCTAAGTGGATCTTAATTTGGGGTTTATAGGGTTGCCATAGATATAAAATTTGATGGCAAGTATAACTGATCTGTCAAAAAATGCTATAGTATCACATCATTCTAGTTGATTTGAAATCTGAGATGATCATTTCCAGAACATTTCAATATTAAGAAGATGTCTAGTGGTAGAGACATGAGAAAGAAGACAAACAATAGTATGCCAAAGAGTGTAGAGTAAATAAAAGGTTTTCCGTATGTCCTCATAATGTCAAGTTTAGGAAATTTATATTTGTTGTAAGAAACAATATATCCAACTCTGTGTCTTCCTTGACAAATGGAATTTCCTGATAACAATGAAAAAGAGAAAGAAAATCTGTCTCAATAAACATTGCATTCAAAGTGTTTTCTTCAGGAATGATGAAATTTGTCAGCAAGATAGCCACCTCCATCAGCAAGACCAGAAATGCCATTGAAGTGACTGTGTAGTCATGCATTTTTCAAGTTCCTTAGAGTTTGCTTTTTAACCTTAGCTCTCTGTAGTAGGTAAATTTTTGTAAGCTTTAAATTTTAGTTCTAAAGTTCTGTGGGCCTCCAGTTACTATAAATGATATTTCAACTTCAGGCAACATAAGGGTATGTTCAGGATGGTATTGCCAAAGACTGGTATTTGAACTTCAAAGTGAACCTGTATTACTATATTCATCTGTATGTGGCCAATGAGAAGGCAGCAAGGAAACATAATTTTAGCACATGGTAGGTATATAATACAAGTTTGTTGGATGGAACAGGATGAAACAAATAGAAAATAAGGACTTTCAATATAAAGGCCATTTTGGCTGTAAAACCTTATCTCCTTTCCTAAGTGCTACCCAGAATACTGAACTCTACCAGAATGTTTCCCAAATATCTTTTGTTAAAAATCCTCCTTGAAAATTTTAACATACGTTTGTTCTTCCATGGTGTTTATTTTCCTTTGTTGTATCTACAGACATCTGCTCATGGCCCATATCCTCCCACCACAAATAATTGCCTGCTTTGCCAGCTCCTTTCAGACTGTCCTGACTCTGAATCTTGGAAATTCTTAATCAGCCTCAGAACCCAACCCACTCCACCCTGTCAGCATCATCTTCTGGTTCTGTGTTTTACAAGATAAAAAAGCTGCAGAACCTCAGGGGTCCCTGGATCCCACTGTGGGAACACAACTCGTGTGTTTGTGCAAGCAACATGAGCACAGGACTCTGTTCTCCAGCTGCCCTGGCATCTGGAGAGCTGAAATCACTAATTTCTGTGACTGTGCAGCATGGAGCCCTGCATATGGAAAGGCATATTACCCTTCAAAACAAAGCAGGATGGTGTCCTGGTGAAATATTTACCCAGAAATATAAGATGTGGAGTCTTGGGATATGTAAGAACCTGAAGAACAGCTGTACCTTTGCTAGTGGTATCTTTTCAATGGATTTTATTAACTTACATATAATGTTTGCTCAGTGGTGTATATATATGATACAGTAAGGCATTCCCAGTATTAAGGTCATTTTTATAATACGTACAATTGGTACTTCCAAGGGTCAAGAAAGCAAAGAGGTAGTATGCAGTGTAAAATAAATTTTTAAAAATTTATCTAGTACCCTTAACTGACAATTAAGGGTATTAAATGTGTTTTAAATGTGATCAGTCACTAACCTGAATAAATTAACTTATTAATTTTGAAGCTAACTTAAGGAAATAACGTGAAAACTCTGACAGTATACTCCAACCAAAACCAGCATTTATAAGCTCATCCTAGAGTCACCTAGTAGCTATAACAAGCAATTTCATATTCTAGATACTGAGGGACACCATTATTGATTCTTCAATGCTACTTAATAGGCTACTTTTTTTCTGCATGACTCAGTGCTGTCCCTAATGATACACTACCATTTAAATTATAGCTTGTCTTCCTTCCTAGCTACTTATTATTGTAATTTTCCATTATATCATTCACTACTAAACATTCTCTTCATTCAAAAGCTTTTTGGTACCTCTGCTCAACTTCAAACTTGTCCAGAGTATCAAGAAAAAAAAAAAAAGGAATCCAGATGAGTGTAATTTGTTGTTCACCTGAAAACATTTGGAAAATAAATCAGAAAGTATTTTAAAGGACATTGGGGTTTGTTTATAAGAAGTGAAGTCTCAGTAGCTTGGAATGTTGAAACATTTCAAAAGGCAAGGGTCAGTAGAATGCTTGTTTTCTTTTCAGAGAAAAGAGATAACTTTTTGATGCTTTCTTTCTGTTTTGAGATAGCTCTAAACTTTGTTTTCTTAGCTATAATTGTTGCGAAGGCCATGATGATCTTTTAGCACTTAAAACAGTCGAGCAGTAACATCCTTGGATCCAAACTCTATTCCTATCTGGTAGCGGCATCTTTTACATTCTTTCCATTAGTGAACTAGAGTATCTTCAAATGCAAGTAAATGCAGATGGTGTAGTCAATATCCCCAAGAACTACAGCCAATAGTTTCCTTAAATGGAAGTATTCTGAATTTAGAATCACAGCCCTAGTTACCAAGTACTTGTTCTATACAAGGACCTTAATTCAAGGTAGAGGTTACCTTTTGAACTGGGGGAAGAAGAAGAAAGGGAATAGTGTTCAAAAGGAGATTAAAATGTGGCTTTACATTTTTTATAGAGGAAATGGTTGCTTCACACATCTGGTATTTCTTTCCATGTGGACAGCATTTCATTAGATGTAACACTCCTGGACTAGTTCTATATCCAGCCTCCTTGCACACTTAACTGATTAATGAGGCTGGAAGGAGAAACTGCCTGGGTAGTCCAGCCTTCTCTTCCTTGTGTTCTCTTAGAAGTGAGACTGCCTACAGAAAGAAAATTCTTTGCTTTCTGCTTCCAGTGTCAGGCTCTTGGCTGGTGCTGGTGGGTCAGGCAGCCTCTTTGGGGTTCAGTATGGGCGAGTTTCACTTATCAGCCAAGTCCTGTTCTGATTCTTTTTCATTTATCAGTTAGTTCTGACCTCAAATAAGGAAGAGGTCTGCTCATTATTCGGCTTTATCAAAGATCCTAAAGAGGTTTCATTTCTTATGAAAAGCAAACAGTTATGGAAAAATGTTTAGGTTTTACAAAGCTGGATAGTAGGCACATTGCTATTTATTGTTTCTCCTAATTTTGTGTTTGCTTGCAATATTTCATGATGAAAATACTTTCAAGTGATCTCTGTATAATTATCATAATGTGTTTGAAGAAATGTCAACATGATGCTTCTCTAATACTTTTTAATTTCATAACTATTTGACAATGAAATCAAGATAGACACAATGTCATTCTTGTTTCTTTGAGATGAAAGGAGACAAAAATAAAATAATCTGAATGAATGGTCTCTATTATCTTTATTCATTTCCTGTTCTCTATGATTTCAATACTTCTAGCCACATGGAAAGCGAAGGACGAGGGCAGCAGCAGGAGGTGAGAAGGCCTGGTGAGGAAAAGGGGAGAAAACGGTAACTTCAGAGGTGGGCAAAGAGAACAACAGACTGGTGAAAGTCTGGCCAAGAGTGGTTATTTATGGGAGCTGTCATATCACATTCACATTCTATGTTTCTAAGTTTCAACCTATAAGGGCAAAAATATGAATGATTTTGGAAATGAAATTGACATTATGATTAGATAAACCTCGTTATGTCTTAAATAAATGTAGTTCCCCAGAAAGATGCTGACTGCTAGATTTTTCACTAATTCCTCTTCCCATAATGCCATCAGTCCTTGTTCATAGTCCAGTTTCTTATTTTACAACCTAGCTCTGTGCTGTTTAGTCTGGATGGAACAGTGCTTCTTTAGAGACCAGCAGACAGTTTTCATCATGGAATCAAGAGTTAGATTAAGGAAGAAACTTGTGATTCAGGAACTCATAATTCTTTGCTCAGGGAGAGACTTAAGAAATAGGGAAGTCAAATAATACTGACTTTCCACCAGCCAGTTCTATTTCATCAACATTAAATAGTGAGGGAAGATGCAAAAGAAATATGTCATTCCCCAGTTTAGGATTTCCAAGCATGTTAGCAGTAGGTGCAACATCTATTTCTGAGAATATAAACATATAAAGATGAGAGGAAGATACCCCAAGAGTTTCTACAATTATTAGCAGGTTCATTAAAATATAGCAAAACAAATGCTGATAAATGAGAATGTGTATTGGATAATTTTCAAGAAGTTCAGTTTTAAAAGATTTTCTAACTGCTGTCAATCATTTATTACCATTGTGTGTACTCTTTGAACCAAAAGAATAAAGGCAGATGGCTTCACTTTATCATTGAATCTTTAAAGAGGCAGAAATTAGCAAAACCAAACCAACAATAACAGCCTCACCTTGTGCATTGATGGAAAACTTATACCGCATTTCCTCAGAATGGTTTCTTATAGTGAAACACACACATATATGACTGTTTAGGAATTTATCAATTTATCTTCTTTCTGTTGCCAGATATGTATTTCCTAAAATAGATAACTGGTCATAATACTGTCTTATCCTTGGATGTCTCTCCAGAGTCCAATAAATGCTGACCTACTCCATAAATAGCATTTTAGACTGATTAGAATAAAATTTCCTTCTATCTTTCCAATCCCATTACCACTCCTAGCTATGAATGTCAATTTGTGTCTGCCCTTTAATATTCTCAGGTCCTGGAAACATCTGCATTCTCATCTGAACTGTCAAAGTTCTCCCCTCTTCCTGAAATTCCTTTCTTTACTTTTTAGCCTGGTGAATTTGTATCTGTTTTTCAAAGGTAATTTCAAGGTCACCTTCCCCAGCTCCCTCCATTCAAAATCACCTCTCTGTGTTAATATAGAGCTTTTGCACATTCATCTCATAGGATGTATCATTTTGTATTACAGATAACTAGTCTGTGCGCACTATTAGAGGATAGTTGGAGAATAAGCTAGTTGAAGTTCAGAACTCATATTCTTCTCCTTAAATCCTAGCACAATTTCTGGAAGTGAAAACGATGACTTGTTAACTTCTAATGTCCATTTCTTCCTTTCAATTAATAATAATATATCTACTTTACTTGAGGCATCAGTCTATATGGCTAGAAGACAAATTTTAGAAATGTACAACCTTATAACTACATCTGGCCAAAGAAGAGTAAATGGAAATCTTGTATGAGACATTCTAGAAGCTCCTTGTGCAAAACTGATTTATCAGAGAGGCTTCCCTTCCACTTTTTCTTTTATCTTTTTTCTACTTTTCCCCTTCTTCCTTCCTTTAATTGAAGTCCTACATAATAACTAGAATTCTACTATAGAGTGCATTGTGTCCCCTTAAGTGTTCACATGTCGAAGCCCTAACTACCAGTGTGACTACATTTGGAGATAGGGCCTTCAGGGAGGTAATTGAGGTAATATGAAGTCACAGTGTATCCTTAGGACTGGTATCCTTATAGTAAGGGAAGAAACATCAGCTTTCTCTCCTCCCACCATCTGCACAGAGAAGAGACCATGCCAGACATAATGAGAAGATGGCTTTCTACAACCCAGGAAGAGAAGCCTCACTAGAATCAAACTGAAGGAACCTTGATTTTGAACTATTATTTTCCAGAATAGTGAAAATTTTTTTTCTTTTTTTTTTTTTAAGCAATGCAATCTGTGGTATTCCATACGGCAGCCTCAGCAAGTCTAACATTATTGCCATGTTGGACTATGAATAGAACACAGATGGAAATGATGTGCTGAATGGTGGAATAGAAGGACAGAAATAGCATGGGATTACGATGACAATAGAGTCACCACCCTGGTCCTGAATGACCTTCAGGTTACATATTGTTCTACATTTTTCTATATTAAGTTACTCTAAGTCATGTTTTCTTAAGTTTCAAGACAATCTAATCTTAATGTATCCTATACATAAAATTTGAATAAAATTTGTTGAATATATAATATAAAAATATATAATATGAATAAAAATTCTTCAAGAAGTATCTTATAATAATTCTTTACTACCTTACCCAGACAATGTCTGTCTTTCTTTCCTTTTAACTTCAATAGTATGATTCAACTAAATTTATATACCTCACTTTTTAAAATATAACTTAAGCTATATTTTAATTTAAAATGCATTTCTCCGTACTATTTCAACTTTCTTTTAAAATATTACTCCTAAATAGACTCTTAAAACAAAATAACCTTACTCTATACTATAACTTTATGATCACATAAAGGAAAAAGAAGCTCTCAATATCTAAAAACATAGCCTAGGACAAGTTATATTAGTTGACACTGAGGAAGTTTTCTGAAAACTCTTAACTCTGGCAAGAGCAAGATAGTAAAATCAAATAGTAAAATTTAAGAGAAAGGTAAATGTCTAAGATATGCCTACATTCTAGGAAACATTTTTTCCAGAAAACATTGCCATACGCTTTATGGAGACCAAAATATATAATATTATGAAGAGATATTTTAAGATCTAATAGTTATAGAAAAAGTACGTCTTATAAAAATGCATGGAAAATTAAGTGGCATTAGATTGGAATGCACTCTTTTATGAGGTAACAGGATCCTGATACATAGTAGTTCATCTGGTAAAAAGTCATTTACTATCTTTTCAAAGAAGTCATTTTCTGTGTATTGAGATACACATAGGTAACCAAATGTACAACTTTTGATTGCTTACCAGAAAGAAGAATAAGAAAAGAAAAAAAAAAAATTTCCCCACCAAAACAAACCAAAACCAAGAAAAACTAAACTTTTATGATAAATGACATCAGAAAAAAATATATATGTATGTGTATTTGGATTTAGATATTCTTTCAGAATAAAAAGTGTCCTCAAAATACTTAGAATATTTGTCAGCATTTAAATCTATATCCAGGTTTCTAGTGACAGTGTTCATTACCTATTCTAATAGAACGCATGTAATAATTGGTCATCTATTATAATTCTTCCAAGAGAAATACATTTGGCTGACTACAGGTATAATAAACTATTAAGATTAGAAGAACCTGCATAGAATTAATTATGACTTCTAATAGTTGACTGATTTCATGATCAATCATAGAATATTATATTTGGAAGAAATAGGATACTTCACCTATTATTTAATTTGGTCCTCTCATCAGAGGCAGAAACTACCTTCTTTAGGCATCTGTTATTCTAACCAAAGATTACAGACTGTGCTGCCATGTTTTTAAGTGACTCTGCCATCCAGTTCACAGCTTTCTGGTCCAGGAATGAGCATCAGACCTGAAGTAAGCCAGCTAGTTTCCTGCCCTTTGGGCCATGGTTGATTAATTCCAGGGGGATCAATCGCTCAACTCTGATGTCAGGCAGGAGCCTTGGTGTAGGCTTCTTTCCAGGTAGAGGGATCCTGAAACAGGAGGCTCAGGAGCTGAGTGTGACTCCTGCCAGGAAATCAGGTTTATAGGGTGAGAGAGTGAGGTCAAGACAAGGAGAGAGAGGGTCATAGAATACAGAGAGAAGTGAGAGATGCATTAGTCCACTAATGAGTCTTCAGACAGCTTTATTTCTCCACAGTGGCTGGGGGAAGGATGGGGAAGAAGAATAAGTCAGGGACAGTGAACAAATAGAGAACTATAAACCTCAACTCATTTGTTCCTTCTTATGTTTTTTTCCCACAAAGCTATTAAATGTTAAAAAAAGAAAAAGAAAACAGAGAAAGAGAAAAAGAGAGACTGGGTCTGCTCTGTACGTAGATAACAAGTATGTGAATAAATGCATGTATGTGACTATAACATGAGTATGTTATACTCATTCAGCAAACTAATAAAAGTCCACTATATAAAGAGAGGTAGAGGAGCTCTAAGGGATTAAAAGGTGAAATAAACATTGGGACTGTCCTCAAAGAATTATAAGTCACTTATGAAACATAAGGTTACAAAAAGAAGAAAAACATCTCCAAGATCATAAGTAATGCTACAATTGTGACTATTGATGTTGTGAAGACTTTTATGAATCCCAACAATTCTGTTTTTTTTTTCTTTTCTGTTTAACCATTGGAAATGTCTGTGCTATCTCATAGAGATAGGAATAGATATCATGAGAATTATCTTGGGTAATCCTCTATGTATTATGAAAAAGCATGACCTAGGATGGCACCTTCAGGTAGCAAACTGCTTTCATAATTTTACATCTATGTTAGAAGCACCACTAGAAAGTAAAAGTAAATCAGGAGAAAACACAATAGAAAACTCACACTGATTTTCAAGGCCATGCCAGGTTGAAAGTTGAAGACTTCCATTATGCACATAAGAATCATTCATTTAAACACACGCAAAAGAGCAAGATGGTGGTGATGTCATCAGAGAATAACTGTAGCTCTGTGTGAGGATAATCTTATTAAGAGGGCAGAGCTCAAGAGGCACCAGCTAACACATCTACAAGCTGACACCCCTGTATGGTGTTTAGGATGAAAGGCTCAGAGTGAGTGGTTCTGCTTTATGTCATTTATTCCATAGCCAAACCCTGTGGCATGTTTCCTTAGCATCTTGAGTGCTACTTCTATTCCATATTATGATCAAAGATCACCAACGCAATTTATAAGGATACTTTATAAATACTTGGCCCTTTACTACTTTAAAAATATAAAAAGAACTCTGTGAAATTTTTTAGAAATTGAACTCCCTCAATTTTAAACCTTTTACCAAGCAATGATTTCTGGATAAATTCCAATTAATTTACAAATGACTATTAAGATATTTTTTAAATCCTAGCAAATAAAAGAGGGTATTTTAAAGATATACTCCCTGGTGAAATAATTAGGACTTATTCAGATCTTTTACATACTCTCAGATATGAATACTTACAAAGTTTATCTTTGAAAACAGATTTTGTAGTCAGGACCATTTGAGAATGTGGTAAATCAAAGCCTGACATTTATTTCTTAACAGTGCTGTACATGAAGAAAAAAAAATAAGATTCCAGAAAGGCACCAAGTGTCCAGAAAGTGGACTGAATTGCCTGAATAAAGCCATTGTTCAAGTTCATGAGTTTGTGTGTCCTCGGTCTGAAACTTTTCAGAGAGCCATTACATCTTACCAGCTATTTTATACTTAGAAAACCAAAAACCACTTAATATGCTGAATTGTAATTCTTGGGAAGAAAAGTCACTTCATTTACATATTTCTTTAACTATATGAAATGAGATCCCAACAAGTTTGGTCATAAGCTATAAACCATATTAAAATACTGAGGCTAAGTGTTGGGTGTAATGTGCTTTATTATGACCTGAATCCTCACTCAGCTGAAAACAAGTTCAAAGTTGGAGATCATGAGGGCCCCAAATGCCCACATCACAATGTTTTACATATATTTCTCATTAGCTTCCTCTTTAAAAATGAAAAAGAAAAACATAAATATTTTTGCTAGACTTATTTTTAAAAGCTTCTTTTCAGAATCAGAATGAGTAAATATATGTTTCTAGAATTAAAATTTCTCCTTTTTTAAGGTGATAAGCATTAGGCAAATTTCTTTCTTTGTCTTTAACTTGTAGATCTTTTGACTCAGAAACCCAGATTATCACAGTGTTCTAAAATTGTGTGCATGTCTTTCCTTATTTTTTTTAAAAATGGAAGCATGTCATATTCAGTGTAGTAGGAGGGACTGAGTAACCTCCAAAATATATCCAAATCCTCACCTTTGATATCTGTAAATTTGACCTTTCATGGGGAAAGAGATCATTCTGGACCCAAAATTTAATGATTGATGTTTTCCTAAGAGAATTGGGAGGGAGATTTAAGATACATTACACAGAAACATAGAGGATGTCATTTGAAAGTGAGGATGAGATTAGTGAGATGAGACCTGAAATGCCAAAGGATGCCAGGTACCACCAGAAAATGGAGAGGTAGGGAAGTATTCTCTGGGACTGTCAGAGGGAGCATGGCCCTGCTCACTTCTTGATTGTGAACTTCTGCCCTCCAGCACTGTAAGGGACACTCTTCTGTGTTTTAAGCCACTATGTTTGTGGTGGTGTGTTATAGCACCCCTAGGAAATGAATGCATTCAGAAAAGAAACCACATCCTTCTTTTTGACAAATATACACAAGGACACAAATGATTATAAAGTGAGCATATCCATGTCATCCAAGCTGGGAAAAGAACATTTCTCATACAATGAAGTCCTCTAGGATTGATTTCCTTTTAAAATACAAGTGACTCAACAAAGAGACAACACAATTAAAAAATAGTCCCAGGATATGAAGAAACATTTTACCAAATAAGTTACATAGTTGGCCAATAAGCACATCAAAAGATGTTCAGCAGCTTTAATCATCAGGGAAAAATACATTAAAACCCACAACAAGATACCACTTTACACCCAGTAGGATGGCCATCAGAACAAAGAAGTACCAGAAAGTAAGTTTGGACAAGGATGTGAAATAACTAGAAGCTTCATACATCACTTGTGGGAATGTAAAATGGTCAAGTTGCTGTGGAAAACAGTTTTGCAGTTTCTCAGAAGTCAAAGTTCACATTTGAACAAACAATTCCATCCCTACGTGTATTACCTCAAATAATTGGAAACATGTTCACAGAAAGAGTCGTTCATGGTTGTTCACAGCAGCACTTTTCACAATAGCCAAAATTAGAAACAACACAAATGTCCATTAACTGATTAACATATAAACCAAATGCCTGCCTCTCCTGATCTCTCTTTCTCTCTCTTTTTCTCTCTCTCCCTCTCTCTCTCACACACACACAGGCACAAATTATCACTTAGTCAAAAACAAGAATGAGCTACTGACACATTCTATAATATGAACGAACCTTGAAAACTATACTATGCAGCCAGACACAAAAGGTGTTGTTTGATTCCATTCATACAAAATATCAAGAATTGCCATATTCATAGGAACATAGAGATATGCATTTACCAGAGTTATGATATTCCCACTTGGGATAATAAGAAGGTGCTGGAACTTGGTAGTGGTGCACAGCAGTGTATAACATTATCCATATATTTAATACCATTGAATTGTAATTTTAAAATGTTTAAAATGATTTTATTTTATGTATATTTTTATCACGATTAAAATAAGAAGCAACTCAATTAGCCATACATCATACAATAATGTGCTATCTTTAAAATTAAACTTTTTACTACAATGTAATATAGAATTACATTGAAATGTAATAATGTAATATTTTAATGTAATACAGTTGCAACCAATAATATGCAAATTCCTTATGTACCGTTTTTCCAGTTTCCTTTTAAAAATAATTTTCAGTCCTTTCTTTTCTTATTTAAAGTAATAAAATAAATAAAAGTGCCTTCTCTTTGGTGGCTAATATAAAATTGTACAATTGGGTATTCTGTAATTTGGGCTTGCTGCCACTAAAATTAGGCAAAAGTACAGTATGTTTTTTTAATAGACTTGGTTACTTAGTCTATTAAGAGAGAGCAACTTTCTTAGTTATTTTATCTTTAATGGGAGACAAAAGGAGGAAACACAATTAAAAATTGGATGACCTGGGTACATATTCTAATGTATTTCCATATTTAATTACTTTGATAAATATTTTATAATTGCTTTATTTAATGATTGCCACATGCATGTTTGTTTACCATCTATTTTTAACCCATGAAATACACCATGGTTAGGGCTGAAGGAAATTGTTTCACAGACCATTAAGTGTGAAAATATACAGCACTCCTAAGGTAGGATGCACATTCTTCAAGCTATAGCTATCTCTTCAAGCACCTGATATACGATCTACCGTGAATATAGAAAATGCTAGTGATATTTTGTGTACTTGCAAAATAAATGGGCAAGCACTGATCATAGGTTTCTTTGTAAGGCTCTCAGAGACATGTAAAAACCTTTTCTATTTGCTAAGTATGTAAGGAGAAATTAAAAAGAAAAACTAAAAGCACTTTGCTCCTTTCCTTTGTCGTTGTTTTCTCCTAGTTTCCAATTCTTTCTTTTCCTTTGGGACTGTACTTCACCATTGTGTACTGTTTTCTATCTCCACTGGGACATTTGAAAGCCCAACCACAGGCTAAACATTAACCAAATAAATTAATATTTAGCTGGTTGTGGGCCCTGCCTTCAGCAGGATCATGGAATCAAAACTAAAACTAGAAGAGATCTTAGGAGTTAGGTGGCCTCCAATTCCCTAAAGCAGGAAAAGTTTGAGGTGTCAGAGACTAGTGTCATTCATTATAAACACATCCATTTTAATCTTTGCAATTTTAAATAGCTACAATCAAACAATAAAATTGGTATTAATATGAGTATTACATACCTTTAATTTTGAAAATGCTTTATTCTCAATTATGTTCATCAAAGATAATTCAAATTGACCCAAGATATATTTATCTTTTTTTAAAATTAATGACTTCTACTTAAAAAGCTCTGTACTTTAGCAATAGTTTTTACAATTTCCTAAATTGCCCACATGTAAAGTGCCTAAATACACCATCCATATTTGATGTCATCTTATTGGTTATTCCATCTGTATTGAGACTTGTCTAGGATTTGGAAGGATGTTAGGATACTCAGCATACCATTAAGAGACCTTACTCTCCATTAAGCTCAGTTGACTTGGTTTCCTGGAACCCTCCTTTAAGTACACACTAAATAAACCCATGTGTTTCCTTGAGGAATTTCAAAAGATTACAGCTGGAAAAGTTCTAATTAAACTACCTAATTAGTATTCTAAAATTGTGAGAATGCTGAGACTCAAGCAGTTGAAATATCTTGCTGAAGATACCATGGTTCTAAGATACCAACAACCCAGAGGGGAAAACCATTTTCTGCTGTCATTCAAGTTTCCCATCCACTATTCCACATTACGAACCATATGAAGAAGCAGCAATGAGCCATCTTCACTACGCATCCCAGGGAAGAAATTACAGCTCATGACAGGCCCTCTGCAGTTTTCACAGCTGTTTCTACTGGGTAAGTCAGGGTCAGGGATGGAGACTAGAATAGGGACTTTCGAGGGAACAGAGCCAAGTAACAAACTCCCAGTTGCCAACAGGCTCGGGCCACTTGGCCAGAAGCCACCTATGTGCCCTACGGCCCTGCAGAGGAGCCAGAAAACTCGACTTCCAATTCTTCTAGGAAATTTGCAATGACAGTGCTTCTCTGGGTTTAGACACGGTCTAGTCTTTCCCTATTGAAGCTGAAAACAGTCCCAATATCAATACAAAGGGAGAGGAGAGAGCTGGATGGAGGAAAGCTGGGTTTCATTGCATTTATTTGTATCACTAGTGTCCTGAAAAAAAAAGAGAGATGCTCAAATATGTTTATTTGAATAGAGTATAACAAATTATATTAAGAGCTTTGTCACTAACTTGCCTGAGGCAAAACATTTCTCTCCCTAAATCTTAATTTCCAAGTCGGTTAGCTCCAGATGATAACAATAATCCTTGAGTTGTTATTGAGTTGAAATTGAAATGAGATGCTGCATGTGAATACCATCTGAGAACTCTAAAGCACTCTGGAATATAAAGGATAAAAGGTAGAAAACTGCCTCCTATGGAAACTTCTCAAATAGTCTCAATACTCATTTTGTTATTAATATTCTTTCATTCCACAAAACACATGCAATTTAAGTTATAAGAATACAGACATTTCTATGAAAAGGTAATATATTCTTTCCTAAAAGCAACCTCATGTTTTCTACAGTCACTTATAAAAATAATAGAGCTTGTGGTAAAAATAGATTTGGGATAGGCAACTCAAAACCTACACACCTTTTTTTATTTGGGTACTAGAGATTGAACTAAGGGGCACTAAACAACTGAGCAACATCCCCAGCCTTATTTTGTATTTTATTTATTGAATGACAGGGTCTCACTGAGATGCTTATTGCCTCTCTTTTGCTGAGGCTGGTTTTGAACTCAAGATCCTCCTGTCTCAGTCTCCTGAGCAGCTGGGATTATAAGAATGTGCCACTGTGCCCAGCCCCTACACAGTTTTTAGCCCAAGAGTAAACAAACCCAATAACAGCCTATATAAAAATATTAGTATGATTTTTAAATGTATGTTAAGTGCTGAACAAATAAAAGCTATACTAAATGTAAAACTTCAATGGAAAAGAGTAAGAAAATGTTGAGTTGCAGAGTTACAGGAACAAAGGCAAAATGAATTAAGCCTGAAGCCAACCATATAATAAATCCTTTCAAGAAATCACATACTTGGAAAAACAAGCCAAGAGGAAGAATACAAGGAGAATGGTATTGTGTACCCTAATGTGTTAGTCTGTGTTTGCCGTGTATACAAACCTCAGTGTATAGCCTCAGTGTACTTGGCATTCAAGCTGATACTTGATGGCATAAACATTAAGGTGCTGGGAAAAACTGCATCATAGTGGGGCTTATGTATTATGTTAACGTCATTCCCCATTTACCAATTTTGTATGAGCTAATTTGCTTTAGCAATGTGCACAAAAATAGAACTGACTTTTTTATTTTAAGGATTTCCATAAAACCATTTTCACATAGAAGTGGAGATGAGCTGTCTAGAAACTATTTTTTGACGAACATAAGTTCCTGGAAATACAATAGACTTCCCAGATCTGTCCATTAGACATTCTTTGAGAAACACTGATCCAAACTAAAATCTCTAAGCAGTCTAGAAATGCGAACTAAAGGCAGTAACCCTTTATATTCATGC
Organism: Xerus rutilus; assembly: GCA_028644305.1. Taxonomy (NCBI): domain Eukaryota; kingdom Metazoa; phylum Chordata; class Mammalia; order Rodentia; family Sciuridae; genus Xerus; species Xerus rutilus. Next base: position 35,421,179 of record CM053405.1, on the reverse strand, counting down.
TACTGAATGGCAACAACATTTACTGAATTCAAGCATATATAAACTTATCCTTATTTATTAACCAAATAAGATTTATATAATATGTAAGTCAATTGAATATATAAGTCAGCTAGCTGTTGTCAGGAAACATTTTTTTCTTTTCTGTAATAACTATAACTGGAGGAAGATACACATGCATACACACACACACAAAGTAGGCTACCAACACAAAGAAATAATGACATCAATTTAATGATCAAGATGTTTAGAAACACAGACAAGAGATTTTTCTGTCCACTATGTTAAGTGATAGAGAATTTAAACATAACACAACCTTAAAATGGGAGAGTTAAAGGAATATAGCAAACATTCTACCATCATGCTATTCTCAAAACCAACTAAGTAAAAACTGAGATAAAATACATTTCTTTTGAGACCTTAATTTATTAACTTTGGAACTCAGCTCATGATGAATCAAATGCTTAGATGGGTTTCTGTGGCAGTGAGGACTTGCCAACTATCACCATACCCACGAACTCCTCTATTTCCCAACCTTCCTTGCTGTTATGGGCAGCCTTGTGGGCTGATTTTTGTCAGTGACTAATGAGCAGAAGTGATGCTCATTTCTGGCCAGGGCAGCTGAAAGCAGGTGTGCAGTTTCCTATTTACCCCTCTCTCCTCCATTTGGCTATGACCTTAGAGTTATATGTTTCCCATGGCAATGTACAAGAGGGAGTGGGGTCACTCAACCCACACTGGCTGAGAAAAAATGGGTGAAATAACATCATTGTGGTGTTAAGCCACTGACATGTAGGGGTCTTTTAAGGTAATTAATTGTTTTTACCCTGTTATTACTCTTGCATGAAGCATCTGACTGTAGATACTCCCAAACAGAATAAAATCTGAATTTACAAAATTAGAATTAGAATATTAAAATGATGAGAGGCTGTTTATTCTTCTAATATACATGTGGTATTGGATGTTTTGTCAAGGAGACGAATGAAGATTGTGTTGGCTTGTTACACTATTATGATAAAGGAGAAAAACGACTCAGTAGCTTTCTGTAATTCTCAAAATTCTCTAATAATCTAGGTATTTCATTATTTTAACTTCTTTCTGCAGAAAGGAATCACACAAAAATATTTCTAAAAGACATTGTTTAAGGTGAAAGTAGGAAACAGTTTTAAAAAGCTAAGCACCAAATCTAAGTGGTTAATCCTGGCAGGAAATTCTTTGCAAAACAATGGTTCAGATGCTGTCAGGTAATCTATCCTTGATGTACTTCCCAGGAAATTCACAAAATATTCTTGTGCAACAGGAGGAAATCCTGTACTGGATGTTCCTATAATGAATGTAAGTCAAATTTCAACATTTGTCTACCACACACACAAACAAACAGTAGTGCTTATTGTGCAAATAAGCAAGGCTCTATGTTAGAAAATGTACAGGTGAAATGCAAACCAATTACAACGTGACTTGCATACCAGCATCTCAACTGAATATACTTAGAGAAATACACTATTTTTTTAACTCAATAGTCCTTCATTCTAAGAGAATAAATGTAAATACCAAAGTTATTTTTATATAACTACTGGTTTAATAACATGAATTTAAATGCATACATACTTTTCCCTTAGATGAGTTATCTTAATTATGTTCAGTTTGTAAACATACTCTATATAATGCTCTAGTTCAGGGGTCCGCAAACTATATTCCCTGGGCCACATCCTGTTTTTGCAAATAAAGTTTTATTGGAATACAGCCATGTCATATCATTTACTATTATGTATGGCTGTTTTTGTCCTACACAATGGCTGAGTTAAATAACCACTACAGAGACCCAATGGCCTGCAAAGCATAAAACATTTACTATCTCTGACTGAAAACAAAACAAAACAAAACAAAACAAAAAACATTGCCAATCTTTTCTCTAAATTAAACTGCCCTTTTGACGTGTGTAATTTCATTATACAAAGATACATATTTTAAATCTGTCAGATCTTCATAAGTCTATACTATCTTAGTTTCCTATATTTAGTTTAAAGGTGGGATATAGAGAAAGATTCTGGCAGATGAAATAAATGTTTTTGATTTCACTTTTTTTTTTTTTTTTTTTTTTTTTTAGTACCCTTGCTATGTTGCTCAGGGCTTTGCTAAATTGCTAAGGCTGGCTTTGAATTGCGATCTTCCTGCCTCAGCCTCCTGAGCTGCTGGGATTACTGGCATGCACCCCCATGCCCAGCACTTTGCATTGTTTTTAACATTTGGTGTACCAAAGCAAAATTGTATAATTCTGAAGATTTTAATCCTTCTCTGGGAAGGAATTTTTTTTCAGGCCATTTAATTTCTTTGAGAGGATGATCATCTCTATGGTCAGGATATCAAAGGATTAAAATTAACATTTATTTTGTATTGCCTTAAAGAGGTGACTTTAGCAAAACTTGTGACAATCCTCCTATGTCAATAGTCTTAGCATTTATTGAACATATATTAAGAGTACAAAGTGCTTGCATCAAGGGTTTATAATTTAATTTTCTCCACATTTCCAGGTGGTATTAATTTCCCATTATAGATGAGACAACTGCTTAGTGATGACTAGAGTCACAAACCACTTAATGCTAGCATCCAGGTTTGGACCTGGTTCTCCTTGACCAAGCCTAGGGCACTTTGTGCTCCACCCCTTCCTTGTATTCAACCATTTTGGTATTTTAAACTCCAACTGACTTCCACAAAAAGTAAGAAATCCAAATAAGGGAAAATACATTTTGAAAAGATTAACATCTTATTAGTTCTAAATCAGACTAAATGTTTAACGGAAAAGAATTCCTCAGATATGATTTCTCAGTGGATACCATTTAAAGCTTTAGAATGCTTTGGGTTTGAGAGGTTTTAAACTGCTCTAAACTCATTCCAAGTTGAGACAAGTTTATCGCTCCAAGTGCTTCCATCTTTCTGCTCTTAGGGTGCCAATTCTGTCAAGGCAAAGGAACCCAGCTGCTGGGTGACACTACTTGAAAACAGTACTGCAAAGAAAGCCCCCACCTGCTGCAGCCAGTCATAATACAAATAGACTTTTCCTAAATATTTCTTCTCCATGATTCTGAATAAAAGTGAAAAGGCCTGGAATAAATGAACACACCACTTTCTGGAAATGTGGAATGTTGAACAAGAGTTTTGCTATCTTTCCCAGGGAATAATGCCCGAGGGGCTCTGGGAAGAAAAAGGCAGTGTGCTTTGCCTTTTTGGACGTGGCCCATGGGCCTTGGTTGGTAACTGGGACCCTGATACCTTAAAAGGAAAGGTTAGGGTGGCTGATTATGAGCCTTCTCAATACTCCTTCAGCCTGAAGGAGCTTTTAACTGACTATCTAATTCACAAAATAGTCCATTCAGTAGCTGCCCACCTCCCTACCCTTCCTGAAGAATGGAAGTTTCTAGTGCACTTATGTGGGAGAGGGGCAACATGAAAACTCAATGCCAGGGGATGGGTGTTTAGTTCAGTGGTAGAATGCTTACCTAGCATACATGAGGCCCTGATTTGATCCCCAGCATCCCCCGCCCCCCCCCACACACACAAGCCATGGGTAGGGACTTGGATAAATAGGAATAAATACTACCTTCATGATTTTAACTCCTAACTATGAGAGCTGATGTGTTTAACTGATTGAAAGACATCATCAATTTTCTTTTTTTTCACAAGAAAATTGCCTTTGTTTGAAAACAAGGACATTTGCTTTGTTTCTGCTGGCACATTGATTTCCTTTCAGAATTAAAAAAAAGGTCCTCAGTGTTCTGGATATTTTGGGGGACCCAAAGAGAAAAGTTTTGATATAACATATAAAATAGGTAAATGTTTTAAGCTTTACTCTGGGCCAGCCATTAGAAAAGTGTTTATAATCTCAAATAATTTAAAAAACCCTAGTAGGCTGTAGGTAAGTAAAGTGAAGTTTCAACAAAATAGTATTAGTGATATTGAACACAGGTGCTCCAATTCCAGAGCCTTAGCCACTGCCTAATACTATCTTCCTGTTATATGTTGCCTCTGCATTTAAGAAATTTTTTTGTGTTTGTTTCTATTTAGTGATATGTTTTAAATTAAGCTTCCTTAGTTTTTCAAGATTAGGAATCCATTTAGAATTACTAATTGCTAATTTTATTTTGTAAGAGAACTTCACATTACCAAATTGCATAATAAACACAACTACAATTACCATTAAAGACACCTTATAATTAAGTACTGCCTTGGAATAATATTTTAAGATTCAGGAATCATTTGGGAAAGATGTTAGCTAAATAGACATTCATTTTTATTCAAGGCTAGGTGGAACTTTCTCCATTTTTTCAAAAAAAAAAAAAAAGGCTCCAAAATTAGAGCCAAGACCAGTTCTGGATAGAACAGACTCACCAGTGTTCCTCCTGGTATCCACCCAAGCAAAGGTCTCTCTTGCCTAGGCTAATTATAGCCAACCAAGTCACAGACATGAACATGAGGGTGTTGAAATCCTATGTATCCCGATAGATTTTAATTCAGATAAGTTTTTAGAAAAAGTACGTCTCATTCACTATCCCCCATCCACTCACCCCTTAACCTGGTAACCCTAGTAAAGTGCTATGAAAGCATTTCCTATAGTCTATATATTTCTCAAATAAGATCACCTCTAGATTTAAATTTTACTTTAGGAGAGTAAAACTCATGTCAGATCCTGTTTTAAATTTTTATGTCCTGCACAGTTTAGCATTTGTTGCTTGACAGGAAATCTGGATATATTTGTTAGCTGATACTTCTCCTCTTCATGCTTAAATTTTGGCAGCTAGATTGGAAAACAATGTTTAGGCTAAGGACAAGTATGTTTTGGGGGTCGGGAGGTACAACATCATCTTCCTCTTTCCTGCCTTCCATTTCCTTCCCACCCCAATGTCAGCTGGGGAAAAGCAGAGCTAAGAGATCTTAAGTGACCTGAACTGACCTCAAGAAGACCTTAGACTGTGGAAGCAAAGCATTTCCTGAGTTTACTGCATGCTTCTATGATGCTCCAGGACTAGTATCAAATTCCTTTCTGAGATTTTTCCCAGGCTGAAAATTTAGAGATTAATTGATTTTGAGTATTTAAATAAGCCATCATTTAAAATCTACCAATAGGACTAGTTCTTAAGCTTGTATCGGTGAATCTGCCACCTACTCCAATATCAGAATCCTTGTCAGTAAAAAAGTGAAAGTGATTTTGAAATAATTATTCAACCAATTTATATGATGAAATTTTTTTCAGAACAGATTATGAATCCTGCAGTCTGTTTTCCTAACAAATTGGCATCTCTACTTTGATGGAAAACACTGAGTTAAAAACTCATTGTGAATTACAGACTGAAGCTAAAAAAAAAAGTAAAAACAGTACCATGGGCTGCATGGAATACTGATATAACACCAGGCTCTGGAGTCATACTGATTTCTGTTCCTGGCTCAGCACCAACCTCACTTTTTCCAAAAAGTGGCCGAGCTGGGATCTGAACATGCCAGTCTGTCTTCAGGGTACTAACACCAATATAATGCTTGGCCTTGGCAATGTGCTGAGTGAATGTTGGTTCTCTAACTTTGACTATTTTAAAGTGGTTAGTTGATATATTCTCTTGATTTGCCTTACCAGCATCCACACATTCTTTCTGGTTTGGGGAAGGGGGTAGAATCTCAAGCTACACGAGAATAAGAATGGGAGGAGATGAGCTGGGTGCGGTGGCGCAAGCCTGTAATCCCAGCACTTAGGGAGGCTGAGACAAGAGAATCGCAAGTCCAAAGTCAGACTCAGCAAGGGCGAGGCACTAAGCAACTCAGTGAGACCCTGTCTCTCCATAAAACACAAAATAGGGCTGAGGATGTGGCTCAGTGGTTGAGTGCCCCTGAGTTCAATCTCCAGTACCAAAAAAAATAAAAAGAATGGGAGGAGATGTAGGATATGAATAGAGAATAGTCCCTCATTTTGCCAGCTGGCCCATAGAATGTGGGCACGTAACCTCTACATGGCTCATTTGATATTCTCAGACATTACATATTATTCTCAGAAGCTTGGAGTTAGTTTTAAACCCAGAATATTGGTGATGATTGATTGGGGGTGGCGATTACATCAGCTGCACTGCCCTACACAGATGATCTCTGTAGCAGGGTTTTCACTATGCTTTCCTCTTGGTTCCTATTGGGTTTTCTTCCCCTTCCAGAAACCACTTTATCCTCTACATAAACAGAGTTGGTTTCTATTGTTTGCAAGTGACTTAAAAGAATTGTGTTTGCTTATGACTTATGATTGGTTGAAGCACCCAGGGAAAGAAAGCTGAGCAGTAATTATAGTTTAATAAGAATGAATAAGTACCTAAGAGTTAAGATGTTTAAATGGACAGAAAGAATAATTATCATCTAACCTATGAACTAGCATTACTTTTACTTGACCCAAAGTTTAATGATGGGTCACTGCTGACAGAACTTGTCTCTGCACTGTTGGCTGCAGGAGCTTCTGGGGTTCACTTCTGAGGTTCAGGTATGTTGTCAGAACCTCTGGTGGAGGCTGAGTGGTTAGCATTCTGTGTATACTCAGTGGCACCTGTGAAAGAGTCACTGTTCCTGGCATGAAATTCACAACTAAAATATGCTCTTCTGTGTTCCCTGGCATTTGCTAGTGTCAGTTACAAAAGTGGGTTTTTCACATGGAAGGCTCTGTGCCATAAGGTAAGACATGCTATGCATATAGATGTGAAGACATGAAAACATTATAAAGACTACACATAGTCTTTACAGCTCATCCCTTGCTATGGGTAGCTGTAGACAGATGCCTCCTCTTGCTCAGGTTTGAACACTATCAATGGGAGATAGTTTGGTAGGGATTTCTGATGAAGAGACATAGAATTTTTTTTTGCATCACGCTTCCATAGCTGCTCTGGTGTTCAGGTGGCAGATGTGGTCAAAGAGGCAATAGAAAAGGGAACAAAACTGAGTTAAATTGAACACCTCCAAAGTTCTAAGTATTTTCTTAAACCATGTAATTTATTCTTTGTACCTCTGACAGGACATTTTTCTCAGTTTCTAATTTTATAGACTAAAGCTCATGAAGCTAAATTCAAAGATCATAAAGGCAACATGATTTGCCTAAGTTCACAGAGCCCATTGGTGGAGACCTAAGATTTTCTAGTCCAGAGCCTATGTTCTTACCCACCAGATAATGAAAAACATTTAAATGATGGTCCAGGTTCAACAAACATCCTCTCATGTGATTCCAGCCATGCAATCTTTTCCTATTCTCAACAATAATAGATTTCATTTTCTATCCACCATACATGAGTTTTTTGCATTCTTTTCTGTCTTACAGAATTTTTGCATTCCCAAAAGATTCTAAGTTTCATCTTTCAAAGAGTAAGGGCTTGGTTCTCTACTTTTATTTTGTACTCTTACCTTACTGTATCTTACAACATAAAAGGCATCAATAAATAATCACAAATTAATCAGTATTACTCTTAATTGTGCATTTATGATAGCAATGCAAAAACACTAATTCCATGATGGGGCATTAAAGCTAAGGAACTATATCATCAAATTTTTAAAGTTGCCTTAACAAGTAGTGTCTATGTCCATTCTCTTTTCTTAAAGAAAAAGTTGACTTATATAGTGGCCACAGAACACACTAAGGCCAACTGACCAAGTTTAACTTGGTCACAGATAAGTAACACTTGAGGAGTTTTAAAAATGCATAGATACCAGGGCTCCTTTTTCAAATATGACTTGAGTTTAGGAATCAGTCATCAATATGATTTTAAAAGTCCCTATGCTGGTTTGAGAAACCACTAGCTAAATGGAAAGAACAGTCCAGTAAAACTAAAGACCTGTGTTTTCTCATTGCCTATTCCTTTGGAAAAAGCAAGCAAAGTTCATAGAGGAGGAAAATAAGAAAGATAAAAAGACTCTGCAACCTAGTATGCCACTGGAATGTAGCAAACTATTAAAACATAATTGCAAACCTCAAGATTTTTGTGCACCTATTGAAAAATAATGATTTAAACAATTGTTTTTTCCACTAATGCTCAAGTTTAAATCCCCCAACAACTTTGAAGACATGGGAGAGCTTGGCAAAGCATCCCAAATAAATGACCCTCAACTCTGGAATTTGCTCCCACTAGAAGGTTGCTCTCTTCAGCAGTCAGCCAAACCCAAGTTTTGGCAGCTTTTACAATATGGTGCAAAACAGATCTTTTTTAAAATCTGGGAGTCATTGAAGATTTATTTTATATGACTTGTAAAGTAACAAGCAATTATTGTTACTCACCAAGTAAAATCAATGATCTGCAAGAGAGATGATAAAACAGGAGCAACAGTTCTATGCTCCTATAGATGAAAAAAACCAAGCCTCAAAAATATGAAATAATTTCCTTATGTCATACAAACTAATAGTAGGACCTCGGCTGATCTTGATTCATAGGCCAGTTGTCATACAGCATCTTCTGAGAGTGACGTGGACAATTTCTTCTTTGTATCAAACTTGATTATTCACAGACTTGCAAATGCTAATATGACAATCTTTTGTAACTGTAGCAAATAGCATTTAAACTAATTTTTTTAACTTCTTACTTGCAACATCCTTTCCAGTCTCATATATAAAATCTGTTTGCACTACTTCCTTGATCCTTACAATTAAAATTTCTAATGTACTTAGAAGGACACATATGAACCAGTGTATAACATGCAAATCTAAGAACTTTAAATCCATGATGAAACCATTACAAAAAGGCCTTGACTTTCTCCATATTTCCTGCCTTATTTCCCATTACATTTCATTGTGACTTACAGAAACTGCAGTAGTGAGAGACAAGGGTGAAAATGACCCCCAGGAAAACAAAAAATTAATTATTAAGCTCTATTAAGTTGTTGGGAAGGATTTGGACCCAGAGGAAGAACTATGGGTTGCCAGCTCATTTTCTCAAAAATATATGACTACATTTAATGAAACAGATAGTTTATTTTTATCTTAGTTCTTCTTACTTTTGCACATTCCACACGTTTTTCTATTTCCTTCCACTTGAGGCTGAGAATACCACTGAGACACTGGGGTCAGAGAACTATTCCCAGAGTTCATCACTCCTCATAAAAGATTTTGTGTTCTTTACTCTCTTCTGCAGCAAATTTCCTTTCCTTCTATCACTCCCAGTTCACGCTGGCCACTTAGTGAAATGTACAAATTAAGACCTGAATTTCCTGAATTTTACAATTAAGGATAAAATGATGAGCAAGGAGACAGGGAAGACCCAATGAGTCTTTCTATTGTCACCGCCTCATGGCCTTTGGCAGGCCTAAGCTGGCTCTCTGTGCCCTCTTTGTCTTGACAGCCCTCTTTGGCATGACCTTCAGTGGGCTGTCCTTTTCCTGACATGGCTGGCACCATCCACTCAGTCCCAGGGACCCTTTCTTCCAAGAAGACTGTTGAGAGGACAGGTGTTCTAAGCTCTCCAGTCACCATTCCCTTGCTTTTCTGAAAACGAACAGGCTAAGCTTACTTTTTGGGTTTAAACCTGAAATTGCTGTTAGTCATGAAAGAAAAATAGGAGATATCAAGAATATGGATACTACAAAGTTTTGAGAATCTTTCAAATTCCTTTCACTCATGGTCCCAGGTCAGTATTTCTGATTCTATCTACACCATTGTCACTTGTCTCTGAGGGGTGGGGGTAGCATGATCTCCTTTCTCCATGATGTCTGCTCTTCTCAGGTTTGTGGATTCCATTGTAAATATTTAACATGTAGAGAAATTAGGACTATGAGGATGATGACATGAATGCAAAAATGTTACCAAAGTGAATTAAAAGGCCTTAAAGAGGAATGCTCTCAGTCACCTTTGCCCTAGCTCTCCAGAGAGGAATGGAAGATGGGCATGGGCTTCTGGAATTCACCAGGTTCAGCTCTGGCAGCACCTCCTCACTGAGGCCAGGCAGAGTGAGGAGCCCTTCTAAGGTCCCACATTGCCATGCTAATGGTATTGCTGTGATGTTTACCATTATTTCCTATCCTGGAGTGGATTTCCCTGAGAGGAAGGGACTGTGATTTCACTCTGGATTGCTGGGGGCTAGCAGAATGCTGGCACTTGGTAAATGATTTTCAGAAGAAAGTCAGGTGGACTCTTCTTTAGTGGGATGTAAATAATACTCCAGGGAATGGACAAAGGAGTTTCAAAGCTGAGCTTGGGTGTCAGTGATGACACTTGGAGAGAAATCATCTTTTTTTCCCCAACCAATTCCAAGTATGCATTAGTGACAAGAAAATGGGTAAGAATTTGGAATGGTATGGGTCAAACAGGAATGTAGACTTTGTGAAAAACTTGTGTTTGTGTGACTTTGATCCAGTTATCAATGCTCTCTGGGTCTCAGTTTATATCTCTATCATGAAGTGAGAAGGTCAGATGATATATAATCTTCTTTCAACTTCTGAACATTTTATGATTCTAAGTGATTCTGAGCCATCTATTACAATGTATTTTAATCTTCTTCTCCTTGACCTTACTGGGGGAAAAAAAGACATCTACCATTGTCAACAATACACTTGTGGAGAAAAAAATAACTATAAATTATGGTCACAGGATCAAATGAGCTGAAACACAAGCTTAAAATATGTTTTATATCCACAAAACAATTCTTCACAATGGTGTCAAACAAAAAGTTCTAGTTAGTGTTTATACTAGGACTTGATGAAAAATTCCAGACATAAAACTTCTGGAACTTAGACTTGAACTCAGAAGGACCTCCCACCTCTGAATAAATTTTACATGTAAAATCTATTAGGACGTTTTTCCTTAACAGGAATTCATCCTTCAACAATTGTTTGAGCTTTCATATTGAGCCTATTGTAGTATGGGGAAAACTGGCTATCTGGGACTGTCATTCTAAACATAACAGATAGCTAAAGATTTTTTTAAGTACCATCATCTTTTAATAATTTTGGACAGAGGGCTAGGGTATAGCTAAGAGGTAGAGTGCTTATCTAGCAAATGTGAGACCCTGGGTTCAATCCCTAGCACCACAAATTATGATTATTTTGGATGAAAATCATCTTGAAAGATATTACATTTCCTTAATTTCTTTAACAGAATATGCTGACTCTAATTCATTTTTTCCTCAATATGAATACCAGTTACTAGTTACTATATCACAGTCATGTCCACAGGTCCCAGAAAAACATTCTAAACCCTTAGACTTTGCTCTTTCACGGTGATTCCGGATTCCTCTGAACTAAGGATGTCATTTCTGACACCTATGACTTTCCTTTCAGCTTGGCATGTGTGATCATCTTTCCTAATATCAAATTTGCTGACTACAGGAAGGAAAATGTTTCCAAATTCATCTTTGTGTACCCCAGAGTATCACAGTTGAAGCCACTTAAGGTGCTAAGTTAGTAAACGTTTGTTAAAAATATTGTAGGTTTAGAATTTTTTTAAAATCAAGCTTGCTAAAAATAGATGCAAAATTACAATAAATAGATGTTGAATAAAAGCTTGAGGCACTTGCTTTAATACATATTTTATCAATACTTTCTAATACTCAGCTATGTTCTAGACAGTGTCAAGACTGAGTTACTAATTTTTCACAAGAGATAACTAAATGATAATGGTAGATAATAATGATAAAAAATGACTAATGAAACTTTGGATACTTGAGTAAAATTTCCTGTTATCAAATAATTCATCAATAATTTTGTAGGCACACATTTGACTGAAAACTGAGAATGGAATGGCATTCTTGGATTTTTTTTAAGGGAGTAGACTGTTAGGGCACTTCATTACACTCACTAGCAACATGATTTTGAACAAATTATTCTACCTGTTTTAATTTCAGTTTTATCATCTGAAAATAGTAATAATAAAAAAATATTTCTCACAAGGTTCTTGGAAGAATTAACATACATTTTAAAGCCCTCCCCACAGGAGCTGGCACTTAAGCATATATTTACTTTTATTATAATTGGTTGTCTATGCTCAGAGTGTGGGCAATGGTATCAGTACTGGGCATAGCCAGACACTGTGACTGCCAAGACATTCTTCTCTTGTATTTGTTGTCTCAGTATTGGATATTTGGAACTAAATACAACCTCCAAATCAAGATAGATTCTAAGGTCCCTAAATCTCTGACATTATAGAAAACAGGTATTTCATTAAACTAGCATTCTAAAGACTGGTGTAAACATGGGCAATTTTAAGGGTTGATGGAAGGGGAAATTAAGTGAAGATTGGTGACTCAAGTCCTCATAATTTATCATAAATGTTACAATCTTTAGTAACTGGTATATGGAAATATAGGAACTTCCATATCAATATCAATTATTATAAAATTAAAATCTTCTTTGTAAAAAGCAAAAATTATAGCTTCAAATTTGTGTAAAACTTGACTACTGGAACACAAAAGTAGATTTTCCTTGAGGAAACTCCTTAGTTTCTCAATTTAAACAAACAAATTCACAATATCCCCATTTCCTTCCTAATGTTACCAGAACAGACTATACTTAAACAAGGGAATTAAATACTTAAAAATAAATAAGCTATCTTACATATTACTATACTTGGAAATCCATAAAGAACACTCTACAATATAGATGAGAATACACATGTTGATATGGTATCAAAACTCCCCCAAACTGAAATCTTGTTATATAAAGAAAAACATTGAATGAGTTTTATCATTTTCATTCCAACTTAAGAAATACCTTTTGTCCATTTTTTTTTTTAATGATGTAATTGGAATTTGTCTTTTTACAGAGCTTGGACATCTTTCTTACTTTCAAGTGTAGTTTATCTGCTATGTGGTAACCATGTTAAGGAACTCCTAGATTTTTTCCCTTGTTAAATTCCAAGATTATTATTATGGACCTTATTTTCCATCATCTTAATTAGCTGCTTTGTTGAGCTTTCAATCTTTTCTAAAGAAAGTATATTTAATATCCAACAATATTATACTTGCATCTTAACTCCTTTAAAATATTTTGACTTTTTAATAATATTTTGCACTAAACTTCTCTAAATTAACAATTAGCAGTATACATAACACATTAAGAAAATCTTACTTAGCCCTTTTCTAAAATATTAAATCTCCTAGAACACAAACTAAAGCACAGCACAAAGGTTAGCTATACTGACATCATTATGAAGAAACCTATTTCATTTAGGGTTTTACAAACTTTATTTAAAACAGTTGCTTTTTTGTAAGTTGATCGTCAACTCTTTAGGTGTTCTTCATTACTAGGGGATTCATTTACTGAAAAATATATGTCAGCAAAATTGTAGCTGATCAAAATGAAATTTTAAAGCGATTATTTTCAAAACTTAAGGAAGATGAAACTAAAGTTGAAAAATTTATGCCACAATTCTGACACTTGTGGTTCTGTAGGGAGTCAAAGGGGAAGTGAGGAGAACATCTTTTTAAAGAGGAAAAAGAACATCTTTTTCCTAACATGGTGTCATGTTAGGAAAGTAGGAAGTGATAGCCTGAATGAGATGCAGTTTGCGATACCTGAGAATTTTGAATAACTCTTTCAAATTCAGTCACCACTCTACCATACATTCTTTTCTAAAAAGGCTTGTTTGAGAAGACCTCACTGAGGAGGTAGTATTTAAGCAAAACCCTGAGTGGACTAAAAGGGTATGTAGAAATTGGTGGAGCATTCCAAGATGTTCCACAGACCCTTTAAACAGAAATACTATTATTTCTTCCAAGCCAGCTACTCCTCCTGTATTGCCTATTATCAGTTGTGCCATCAGTTCTCCCACTACTCAACGAAAAAATCTGAAAATTTACCTTTAGGCTCACTCTTTCCATAATGTTGAATACCAAATTGCAGTCCAAGTCTTCTGATTCTATTTAATATCTCCTAATGACTTTTTTATTACTATTGCAAGAAATATTGCTACTGCCTTTTTTCAGACTATCATTTTCCTCTCAACTTTTAAAAAAATGTATTGTTTTAAACAACGTTCCTGACTCCAGTATCACTTCCTCCAGTCAATTATTGATGTTGACAAACAGTGATACTTGTGAAATGCAGTTTACCATAATATTCTCTTGCTTAAACATACCAGTTGTTTCTCAGTATGGTCAAACTTAAAGTCCTTATTGGTGTAGCATGGAGAATCTTTAATGATAAGGACACCCGTCCTCCCATTCTTCCCACATGACTTCTCCAAGTTTCTTCTCACCATTTTAGGTAAGTTTACTGGGTCTTGCTTTATGAAGTTCCTCCTAAAAATAACCCAGTCTTTCAAACTGCCCTTTTACACACTTTTTACAAATTACTTGTAACTGATTTGTTTAATGTTTCTTTTTCAAGTGCAGCCTAGTGAATGGTTCAAAGCAGAAGCTAAAAAAAGTGGATGAAATTTAATGTATCACTCTCAATGGCTGACATAAATATGGGTATCCTATAAGGAGTTCCTTTCTTCTCAAACCCTTAGAATCACAACAGAAACTCTTAACTTGTAATCCAACATATTCTGATACTAAGCACGAACAGTCTTATCTGTAAGGAAATCCATATGATTTAAAGCCACAAAAACCCTTCCCCAATTAAGGGCTTCTATTGCGGGGGATTTTTGCATACACCATTTTATCTATATACTTGTTTTTTGCAATAGAGAGAATTTTAGTTCCAAAATATATGAGTTGCAGTAATTCACTTCTTTTTAAAAAAATATTTTTAGTTGTAGGTCGACACAACACCTTTATTTTATTTATTTTCATGTGGTGCTGGGGATCAAATCCAGTGCCTCACATGTACTAGGCAAGCACTCTACCACTGAGCTACAACCCCAGACCCATGAGTCACTTCTATTTAGGATAATTTAAAGTTGAGAGAACTGGCATGAGGACCAAAAAAAGGAAACTTTAGTGACTGAAAGTAAGATAAGAAGCAAAATTAGCTTTATAAAGCTATTGAATCATATCTGACAGGAAAAGATCCAATTTGGTAATAAAGGTGTAATGAAAGTAAACTCAGTCATAAAATTAGTAAGGTATTTAACATATAAATGGGGGACTAAGAATAGCAAAATATAATTTGTTATGTTATCATATCCACAGTAAAGCAAAAAAAGATCTGCATTTTCTAATTTATTGAGTCTAGTAGGTGTAGCAAATCTTTATGTACACCAAAACCAGATGGAAATTTACAGTACAACTTTAGAGAAGGTTGTTATTGAACACTTCACCACAAATTCCTTAATATTAATGAATAGAAGTTGTAATTACACTGATTGATGGTTTATTTTGATTTTTTTGTAAAGTCAAATTCTAAAATTTTTAATTTCATTTGCTTTTATCATTATGTTGATATTTCCCTCATCGTCCATTAAGAATTACACTCTTGGTGATAATATAAAGTGTGACTTTTTGAAAATAGAAATTAGCTAGACATAGTGGCTCATGACTGTAATCCCAGCAACTAGGGAGGCTGAGGCAGGAGGACCACAAAATTGAGGCTAGCAGGGGCTAGGATTGTGGCACAGTGGTAGCGTGCTCGCCTTGCATGCATGAGGCACTGGGTTCGATCCTCAGCACCACATAAAAATAAAATAAAGGTATTCTGTTCACCTACAACTAAAAAATAAATAAATTAAAAAAAATTGAGGCTAGCGTGTGCAGATCCTTTCTCAAAATAAAAATTAAAAAGGGCTGTGATTATAGCTTAGTGGTAGAGTACCCTTGGGTTCAATCCCTAGTACCACACACACACACACACACACACACACACACACACACGAAGAGTTTTAAATCAATAATTTGCTTGCATTAGAGGTTTCATAGATCCTTGGGTATGAATAGCTATCTTTTTCTAAACACCTGAAAACTGAAATTTTTTTTTCTCTATGGCTGGTGACCCCATGCTGTTTGTCCATGGACTTCATTTTTAAATACCAAGTTCTGAATCAGTGATTCATTCTTTTTTTTCTTTTTAGTTGTAGATGGACACAGTGCCTTTGTTTATTTACTTTTATGTGGTACTGAGGATCAAACTCAGTGCCTCACATGTGAAGCTCTCTACTGAGCCACGACCCCAGCCTCTCAGTGGTTCACATTCTTGATGCCTATAGGGATCGCCGGAGTAAAGCAAACTAACTAAAAAAGATAAACCCAACATTCTAGGGGTGAAAGTTATTTAATTAGACTGGGTTGCATTCTGAGCATGGACATATTTTTTGTTTTTGTTTTTTTGGCACAATTAACCACTGAGCCACTTCCCCAGCACTTTTTATTTTCTTGGTACCAGGGATTAAACCCAGGGACACTTAACCACTGAACAACATCTCTAGCCATTTTTTATATTTTATTTAAAGACAGGGTCTTGCTAAGTTGTTTAGGGCCTAAGTTACTGAGGCTAGCTTTGAACTTGCAATCCTTCTACCTTAGCTTCCCAAACCTCTGGAATTACATGTGTGCCACCAGGCCCAGGTGGGTATGGAGAATTTTAAATTGTGGCTAATATTTGAGAACATATGGCCTAAAACGTAGTGCCTAGATTCATTAGATTTCATCTCAGTACTGCATAGATTTTCATAGTAAGTTGCCTCCAAATTTTCCAATTCTTATGATTCTTTATCAATCAGATTCTCACTTTAATAATCTAGGTAGCTTCCTTTCTATATTCATAAGTTATTTAATAAAAATACTTTTATACTTTAAAGCTAAGTATTTATGGAATTACAATGAAATGACAATGAATTCTTTTTAGATTAGAAGGTAGCTATATAAAAACATAAACATATGATTTTAAAGTATATAGAAGTGTCAGTTCCCAATTAGATGAAAAGGTTCAGACTAGTTAGGAAGTTTATCAAGAATAATCCCCAAACCTGGTATGTGATGAGGAAGCACTACAGACATAGAAAATATAGGCAAAAGTTTACTTAGTATCACTCCTTGAGGTAGGCATCATTGATCCAAGAGTTACAAATCACTCTAAGACCTTTCCTAATTATTTTTCTAACTTGAGGTTTGTAAAAGGTCAAGATGCAATTCCACTCCCAAAGCTCCCTCTAGAACTCTTAGAAATGCATATCAATAATACTTAATAAAAGCTAGGTGCAGTGGCACACCTGCACTCCCATCTACTTGAAAGGCTGAGGTAGGAGAATCACAAGTTTAGAGCCCAGCCTGGACAAAATTAGTGAGACTATGTCTCAAAATAAAAAAATAGAAAGGGCTAATGATGTAGTTTAGTGGTAGAGTACCTCTGGGTTTGATTCCTAGCACTCAAAACAAAACAAAACAAAACAGCAACAAGAAGCAGCCTCTTAATAAAAAGAATACTTTAAACGCTGAGGTATTTGCAGAAATCCCCTAATTACAGTAAGGAATACTAGAGTATAACTCACATGCACTTATGATATGACTTACTAAAACTTTCTGAATATGCTTTTTGAGACCTACAACAGTCCAGTAAGATTGTGAAAGGACAGACTAATTCTACAAATTAAAGACAGAATTAAGTGTAACTTTGACAAGCCAAAATAAGTAGATAGATAGATAAATAAATAAATAGCGTGTCAGTGTTTCAATGTGAAGACCTGAAATTTAAATTGGGGACTACTTCAAGCTTTGCCACTAGTTAGCTACCTAACAACCAAGTCATTTATCTTAGTTTTATTTTAAAACAGAGTCTCCAGAGAGATTGTTTAAGAATCCCTAGTAGATTAACTCCATGATCTGAAAAACGACTGATTAAGTATTCATTTAAAGCAAGTATGATTAATTCTAACAATGAAAAAGGACCAAATTATTTTCAACAATGATTAGTTTAACAAATTTCTAAGAAAAACAGCATTTTAAACTTGTCTTCACAGTTTACTAATCGTTTGGCTATCAATTAAAAGAGGAAATGTATTTAAGTCTAAAAAAATGGAGTGTGTGTAGGAGGTGAGTAAAACATGGATGATTAAATGCAATGTAAGATCACCATGCACAATTAAAATACACAATGAAAACTCAGGATAACAAGAGAATGTAGCTTTTTTTCATAAGGAAAACTAATTCAAAGTATGCAATATGAGATTTTATGATCTATCCCCAAAATAAGTATTCCTATTAGATATACAAAAATTTTTCTAAGTGAAAAAATCCTAACTAATAAGTATAAAACATGGAGTTTATTTAAGTTTATTGTTTAGTTTGAATACATGTTCTGAGAACCACAAAATGTCTAGTGGAACCAAATACAGGAGAAATCCCAGTGTGAATCAAAAAGTGCCACTCTTGCAGCTTTCTCTCAGCTTGTTGAAAAAAAATAATGTAACAATGTAGTAAGACACAGGTTGTCTCAATTATAAATTTCAATCATTAATCTTCTTCAGAACTGGAATCATCCTCTTGGTCAGAAAGTTCAGGAACAGGAAAGCGAAGAATGGCGGCTACTCCAGTCAATTGGCTGAGCTGTTCCCCAGATACATGAAGACTGGAGAATATCCTAACAGTGCCTGCATTCTCTTTCACACTGTCCACCAGCCTTACATACCGGCTACGTGTGGCTACATCCTGGTGTCTGAAGAGCTCATCACTGATGAGCAATGTGTCAATAGCCATGGCTTCGTTGGCCTTCTCCACTTGCTTGAGTCCATAAAAAGCTCGGTCAGGTTCATGTTGTAACATTTTATAGAAGTCATCCAAGGCTTTAACTTCCCCAGCAGCTTTAGTGTCTGAAAGGCGGCTAGCTACAGTAGGGTCACAAAGGGCCTCTTTCAGGGAGTACTTGTGTCCAGAGGAGGCATGTACCTAGAATCACAATTATAAGACAAAAGAATCTCTGAAAGCATCCATTAAGCAGCCCATGATTACCTAAAACCAAAAGCATTTATAAGGAGATACACACACACACACACAATTTGTATATCTGTGTGTGTGTGTATGGACTTCAGCAAGGTTTACTATATAAAAATGCTAGATATTGAGCAATTCTCTTTCCATTACCTCATTTACAATCCCAGCTAAGCAGAGTTTCTCCTCTTTCACTTTTCCCAGTTCTAAAACATTAGGAGCAGTTTATACCAATCTCGCTGCCCATTCTTAACTATCTCTGGGTAAAAACATTTTACCTGGAGGAATTTGGACCGGTTTTCCAGGAGAACTTTGTTGTCGGTCTTCACTGCTTGCTGAAACATGTAGTCGCAGAACTGTTCCCGCACAAATCCTGGGCTGGCCACCAGGACACACTTTACAACATCGAAGTTTATGTGGCGCTGGATGGCCTGGACCACCTGTTCATAGAACCGCTCCAAGGCCCGGTCATGCTGGGAGCAGTTGCCTTTCCTTTTCCTAGGGATGTTCACCTCCACTTTGGCCCGAGTGAGGGTCATACTGGGAGTGACTAGGCAGATATGGGCGAGGCCTTCCTGCATGACCACAGCTGCCACATCAGCACTCCAAGCAGGGTCACAGGCCTGCTCAATGCGCTCCAGAACAACACTATCCCACTGTTTCTTGGCCAGGGTGAACTGGCGGTTGGGCTCCAGCTCGATGGTGTGGTAAGCCCCCATCTTGACATACTCATTCTCTTGGATATTGGTCCCTTTGACCCGCAGCTGGCAAGCTTGAGAGTCAAAGTCGATGGCCTCCACACAGAGAGTGAGCGTAGTGCGGACCCGGTTGCTTCCCACGCTGCCTGTGGAGGACTCCGTCTGTACCTTACGAATGGTGGAGGCGCGAAGGCTGTCACCCACCTGCACTAGATTGTAAGTGTGCCACATGTCCTCAGGCTCCTCGGGGACCAAGGTCACCTGACCCGCATTGTCCTTCTCAATGTCCTTCCTCACGAGCTTCATGGCCTTAGTAGAGGTCCACTAACAGAACAAGAAGAACTGAGGGGGTCCCTAAAGGGAAAGGAGCAAGGGGCAGGGGAAAAGGGAGCCTAGCCCGGAAGGGGGCGGGGTCCGGTTTCTATGGGCACTTGCCCGGAGGGAAGGAAATACTCTCGCTCTGACTCATGCAGCCGAGAGGGGCACTTACTCTAGCCCTTCCTGTCTTAGTCTCCCCGCGCGGCGCGCCGAACGCGCCCTGGAGACAGCAGTGAACACGAAACTCTCGGGGCCGCGGCCGTCAGCTCCGAGCAAGTGGCTGACGCAACGAGGGCGCATGCGCAGGCCGTGCCCGCCTCCCGGCGCACGTTTTACGTCAACGGAGAGGCGGGGCCGTGGTTGGCGCGCGCAGGTGTACTGAGCGGGAGCTGCTCCTTAGCGTAAACTTTCTTTTGGAGGTGCACCGAGTCTTTGGTGGCGATACTTTTAACGCTGAATTTGGACATCCTAAGTTTTCCCTTCCATCTCTGTTTGTGAAGAATTGAGTATGTGAGTGCAAATATATATTTTTAGTTGGGCGCGTTTGTCTCTGCCCAGCATTCCTCCCTTGGCGTAAATCCAGTTTCCAAGCTTATCTAACAGTAAAAGTAGGTCTCAAAAGTTGGGGATTTGGCTCCAGAAGCCCAGATTATGCTAGGTTTTGCTCATTCCTTATCCGCATTCAGACATGACACGCCTGTTGGAGCTGGCATTTCCAGAAGCGATTTCTAAACGACTGCATCTGGGTTTTGAACAACGTGCCCAGCTGTTTTCTGCGCTCAGTTACCCATGTCTGCATGATCTAATTAACCCAGATGTTAAAGCGCTGATCCCCAAGAGAGAGGGAGAAGGAACTATGTGTGGAATTTACCCCTGGGTAGACCTCTCAGTGGATTGACCTGATGTCCTGGGAATCCCAGAATCCAAAGTTGGCAGTCAGTAGGCTGTGAAATGTTTACGGTGGGGGTTGGGTAGCAGTAGTTTAGCACGCGAGCTTCACTGCCAAAGCTAGGCCAAAAACTGAGAATATGGGAATTGGAGATAAACTGATCTGCTTATGACTGGCACAGAATGAATAGCTACAGAATCGATGTTAAGAAAATTATTATGACTACCATTTTTAAATTTGGAGAGTGGGAGTGGGATTGCCTCTTAAGACCAACAAGTAGGAAAAAAATCACCAAAGTTTTCTTGAGAATTAAGATGGGAAGTGGAGAGCAGAGAAATCCTGGACACATTTTCTCATCATCTTGCCCATCTTTTATGTATGTATTTTAAGGTGGAGCTCACTAGCCAGAATTGGTGAGACAAATAAAAAGGAATAATTTGGTTTTGGTACAAAGCCTGATGATTTTAACTCAAGTGTCATTTATCTTCCTCAAAGACATTCAGGAGACAAAAGAGTCCCTTCCAAGACTCTTCATACAAGGTAGAACCATTATTTTGTGGTCTCTTCTCACCTGTTTTCTCCCCTCCACTCCGTCTTTCTTCCTATCATACTGAGTGCCTTCACAAAGTTCCTAATGCACATTGCCTTCTTCCTCCAATTCCAAGAAAACCCAGTAGTTTTTCATTAAACAAGGAACTGGTCACACTAAAGCATGAAGGTGGCTTGCCTCTCTAAAGGACATTCTATCATTTAAAAAAGGATCTTGTTAACTTAGAATTCCTAACCCCTTAGAGTCAAAGTGTGCTTATCACACTTGTGCTTATGTGAATATGTTTATGTGAGCAGGATAAATTTGAGCTGTAGGCATTGAAATACTCCTTGATCACCTTTCTGAGTACACTTCATCTAGCTCCTTAGTCTGGCAAAGATTAAAAACCACAGAAGCACAGAGTAGGTTTTTATTGAAGAGCTGTCATTGAATATTCACTAAACACTTTCCTATGCTCTTTCCAATTCTTGCCTGTAAAGTAAATATTTGTCCTTTCATTTTTTATTTATGTATGTATTTATTTATTTTGTGGTGCTGGGGATTGAACCCAGGGCCTTGTGCATTTGAGGCAAGCACTCTACCAAGTGAGCTATATCCCCAGCCCAATATTTGTCCTTTTACATTTATAGAAGAAGAAAATAAATCATGGGGAAGTGAAGACATGCGTTTAAGATCACATAACTAGTATTCAATTTCTTGCTTGCTGGACTCTATAACCTTTACCAGTTAAAAAGCTCACAATGTGGGAGCCCACCTGGAAGCTTTGAAAGGCACTAGAACTTCCTCTGCTTTTATTCTTAAAATCATATTTTTCATTTCCATATAGTTTTCCTTTCCATCATTATAATCTTTGACAAATATTGTATATTCTATAAATTTCTACATTTAAAACCTACATAAAACACACATTGAATCTTAATTTCATGGCTTTTTTTTAAAATTTTTTTTAGTTGTTGATGGACACAATGTCTTTATTTTATTGCTTTGTATGTGGTGCTGAGGATCGAACCCAGGGCCTCAAACATGCGAGGCAAGCGCTCTACCGCTGAGCTACAATCCCAGCCCCTAATTTCATGGCTTTTTAAAAAAATATATAAAGCTTTGGACTGTCTTTTAAAATATCAATATGTCTGAGTGACTGAATATACAGCATTTTTCATAGAGTAACTGTTTAATCTGGGGCATCTGCAACAGCTTAGAACTTTTTTTAAAGTAACTTGAGTTTATTTGTTTAATGAACAGATGTTCTAAGATTTTGTGTTATGGCTTAATATTTCAAGACTGGTCATTATTACACTTTTATTTTGAGATATTTTGGGTTATAGTTCCTCAAATTAAGTCCAAAATCCCTGAAATTTCAACCCTCAATGCTCTGGCCCCAAAAGCTTTATTTCCCACTCATACCATTAGGGTACGTGAGAGTACACCTTGAGAGAAACTTCGTTCCCTATATATCCAAGGAACTTTCTACTTTGCTACCTCAGTTCATACTGTTCTGTTTAAATGTTACTTTTTTTCTTCCGTGTTTCCATTTCTGTAAATCCTGTGTATCTATAAAGTCAGTTAAAAGCAACTTGAAACTATGCATTATATCAATGTGAATGCATATTTTACTGGACTCTGGATGGCTTCATCTTTGTATTACTCTACTGTTCCCTAAAAAGTCCTCTGCATGTAGTAGGTACTCATACCTGCACAATGAGCTAAGTGGATAAAATGTAAAGTGTGGCAACTATATTAACATTATTACAAACACTTCTTAAGGCACTGGTATTGTTATATACTCTAGTTCACTTAATAATGGTAATTTTAAAATTCCAATGGTTAGAAATTCATTTATTTTCATTTTTTACAAAATAAGCAAAATTATGCTAAAGAGACCAGTTCTCTTGCTTAGAATTATAGTTTTATTGTGTCTTTGAGTATAGATGCCTTTATATCAGTAATTTTAATTATATCTATTTTTCCTACAATAACTTTATATTAATCACTCTAGAAGAAAAAAAAGTCAGAGTGGGTACCTCCAAAGTTTTTTTATTCAATTTGTTTTTGAGACACTGGAGGAGAACTGGGCTAGAAGTCAAGATAATTGTAGTTCTTACCCTTCATTTGTTTTTATTGTTACTTCTGGGAGTATTCTCTCTCTGAAACTCAATTTCTTTTCTTGGGAATTAAGGGAATTGGATTCAATAATTAAAATCATTATAATTGTAAAATTTATGCTGCAACATGTAAAACAATTAAACACCACCTATAATCTCACCCAACATATTTTTTCAATTATCATGCTATCTTTTCACTTTGAATTTTAGTGATAAAAGACTGATTCTAAGTTTAAGTATGTGTACTAAGAATGCTCAGACCTGAGTTAAATTTCTTAACCTCTATAAACCTAAACTTTTTTCTATATTGAAAATGAAGTAATTTGTTCTGCTTTTCCCATTTGACAATTTGTATGTGGGTTTTTTTTAAAAATATTTTTTTAGTTGTTGATGGATCTTTATTTTATTCATTTATTATTTATATGTGGTGCTGAGGATCGAACCCAGTGCCTTACGCATGCTAGGCAAGCGCTCTACCACTGAGCTATAGCACCAGCCCTTGTATGTGGTTTTAATGATATTTTAATACTTTGTAAATTGAAGAGCTCTATAAGCAGGTAAGAAAGTACGATAAATCTCTAAGGATACCTAGCTTGAAGCTAGTAATCTGACAAGCCATTGGTGAGGATTCACTTTAACATGATTATAGTTATTCAGCCTTGAAAGCATAAGTGGTTTGCTAGAGTTTTCTAATGGATAATCTGTTGTGTACATTTCTTTTTTTTAGCAGCTCCTTTCTAAACCTTAGGTCTTCCCTTCTGTGTGAAATGGTTCATGCACCTGATTGATGAATTGGATTACAGTCCTTCCTATTATGATAATATGTCAGAAAAAGTTTGTGTGAGAATGGTCGCAATTATGGGCTCCTGAAGAACTGATATCTTGTTTGAACAACTTGTGCTCAGCATAGTGTCACAGTAGGTACTATATAAATTTTCTTGTCTCCATCTTGTTTGCTTGTTTGTGTGTATGTGTGTGTGTGTGTGTGTGTGTGTGTGTGTGGTTTTTATTGACAAGGCTAATATTCCTGCAACACAAACCTGAACTCTTTATTTCTTTTCCTAAAGCACCTTGGGAGCCCCTCTTGTATCAGTTAGTTTGATGTCTATTGCTTCTTCCAGACTGAGTTTCTTAAAGGCAGAAATTGCCTTTTTTTTTGTCTTTGTGTTTCTAGAATCTAGCACAATGATACTCATATATATATTATATGCAAGAATGAGTGGTTACTAGGTTTTCCTTCAATTCAGAGCTTTTAAATTATCAATCACTTAATCCTAAAATTTTAAAAGAAGATTATGCTTAAGGTAAGTTTCTGTGAACTTATGTTAGTTTTTGAGATATCCATGCTTGCATAAGAAAATGTTGATTTACACCCATCTTAATAAGGAAAAAGTCTTGGTATGTTTTAAAATAATTTATAATGGCAGTTAGTTTTTTTTTTCTTTTTTAAACTTTTGTAGTTGTTGATGGACCTTTATTTATTTATTTTATATGTGGTGCAGAGAATTGAACCCAGTGCCTCACGCATGCTAGGCAAGCACTCTACCACCAAGCCACAACCCTAGCCCTGGCAATTAGTTTTGATATACATGGTTTGGAAAGTGATCTTTACAGAATTTTTAAGTAGTCAGAGCTCAGATTATGAATATCTACTGATAAATGCAATTGTTTCTTTAGAGAAAATGTGCAAACCTCAGATTGTACAAAGTCTCCCATGTGACTTCCTCAAGCAAAACTAGATGGGTATATGTAAAGATTTTTCAGCTAATTTAGGCAAAAGTGGAAGAAGGAAAGGGAAAGTTTCCCTTTTTTAAAGGAACTTGTACTCATTTACTATCTAAATTTCCTGTTACTGAAAATGCTTACTTGCAGTTGTGACAAAACAATACAAAACTATCAAATAAAATCCTATGAACAAAAGTGCGTGTGTGTGTCTATTTGTGTGTATCCCTATGCACTATAGGATCATTTTGCAAAAACTATTACAATAAAAGATCTAATACAAATATTTTAAAAGACTGATTACTATCCATGTATTGTTAGACTTTAGTATATGGTGTATTAAAAGTCTAGTTAATGAAATTTTGAAAGAACATTTAACTTGTAGTAACAATACATGATTTATGATAAAAGATGTAAGCTATCAAAACAATGTGAGATTCTAATGTGATTTTAAAATTTTGCATTTATTTTATCAGCTCATATTTCATACACAAAAGCATGTATCTTCACTCTTGTTGATATTTTAATTACAATGATTTTTTTGTTATTTCAGATTTTTCTCTTATTTACAGAGATCTGCTGTTTGGGTAAAACAGTATTATAGTTTAGGGACTTAAAGTGAATTCTTAACATCAATCAGTGTGTACATTTGGATTTCCCTTTAAAACTTGGTTGACTTTTTAATTTTCCTTTTAAGTCAGAAAAGAGTAGATTAAAATTAGTCCCTTTCATATATGCAAGACCTAGTGCTTACCAGCATGACCAAAGATTAGGAGTTTTCCAAAGCTCGAGTCACTGATTCTGTGCAACTGGAACATTCTTTGCTTTTTATTGTCATCTTTCTCCTGAAGCTCCCTTCTAAAGGTAGATACTCAGAGGAAGCTTTGTTTATGGGAACTTGTGAGGCTCCTGGTGCCAGAGCAATTATTCCCTGAATCAGATACAAACTTGACTCTGGAAGAGAACTAAGAAGAGAGGAACAGTATTCACAGAAAGGGTATCATATATTAGCCCCTCTGAAATCTTAAGTTTTCAAGTGTACAAAGAAAGTTCCATGTAGATATACTTTATATTATGGATTGTAATATTCAGATGCATGTTTTCCCACATTTCAATATCTCTGAAACTAGGATGCATCTGGCAAACTATCAGTTATTTATTGGATTAACAGTGCTTGTCTGAGTTGGTAGCAAATAAAATATTGGTGCATATTTCAACTGATGGTATCATTCAATTAAATATAAATATCGGTAAAACTGGTTGGGGATATAATTTAAGGGGGACAATCTGATTCCTTAAGTACTTCATAAGTTTGCCTATTATTTCATAATTTGTTCAATAAAAAGTCACCTGTTATTCCTATATTCTAAGGGTAGTATGCAAAGACCATTCTTTAAACAGAGCATAAAGCAGGCTTAGAAAACTGACAATTAAATATTTAATGATCATGGCATATTATAGAAGCAAAGGAACTGTGAGCACACCTGTCCCTGGGGAAGAGGGTTCCGTATAGTCCAGGGAGTTTCTTAGGAATGACATTTATGTGGAGAATTAAGGATCAGTAACAGTTGGAGTAACTACTTATACAATGGTCTGGAGGAGATTTCAGAGGAGATGGTAACAGAGGAGCTGAAAGAAGTTCAAAAGTCTTGAGAAAAGGAATATATTCATCTAATTTGCATCTCTTGATATTTTACTGTACTCTGTTGGACAGTAAATACAATTAGCCAGTCACAGACTGCCCTGAATAGGCAATCTATTCTAACTGTAGCAAAAATTCCAAAATATCTTTCATCTCAGTTTCTTAATGCAAATTGAAGTACACCATTTTGTGTTTCACACAACAAAATAACAGTGCTAGTAATAATAGTATTTGATCCCTCATAATTTTCTGACAAAGTTTTTAACATGAGCTACTTTATTCTACTGCAGTATTTTAAGGGACATAAAAATTTAGCAAGATGAAGTTTGTGGGGTTGAGATGGAGGAACAAAGGCAGAGGATCATCTATCTGAAGAAGTAGGATCAAGCTAGTCAAGGTGGCACATGCCTCTCATCTCAGCAATTTGGGAGGGTGAGGCAGGAGGATTTGAAGTTTGAAGGCAGCCTCAGCAACTTAGCAAGATGCTGTCTGAAAATAAAAAATTAAGGACTAGGGATGTAGCTCAGTGTTTGGTATAGTGCCCCTAGTTCAAACCCCAGTACCTGCTCTCCCCCCATCAACTTTTTGATCTGGAGCTGTGGCCCCATAGATGATGCGTTAGAATCATGAATCATGACAGTACAGAAGAAAAATATGAAATCCAGTGTAACAGATATATTTCTGTTAACAGATATATTTCATTGTTACTCTCATTGCTTATTTACTAAACAACAAACAAAAATCCTGTGAATTCATTGCTGCCTTTATAGACATTATAATGACCAAGGAAATTTTCAGTATCTTCAGTGACTCCTAACTCCTAACATCATGTTGTCTGATCCTGGAGTTAATTTCTTTGGCTTGGGTAAGTCACTTGCTCTCCATATGCAGCCATCTCCTCACTGGAGTTCATTTTGAACAGAAAGTCTTGCCTGTGGCAAAGGTCTCAGAAGAAAACACTAAATGTTTGTAGAGAGGGCTGGGATTGTAGCTCAGCGGTAGAGCACTTGCCTCGCATGCGTGAGGCCCTGGGTTCGATCCTCAGCACCACATACAAAGCAATAAAATAAAGACATTGTGTCCATCTACAACTAAAAAAAAAAATTAAAAAAAATGTTTGTAGAGAGAGGAGATAATTAACTCTTTTAGGGTGATTCTATGTTTATATGATTAATAACCAGAAATAGTCTTATTTGTGTTATACTTAGTGTATAGTGGGTCATCATCTAATTTCATTATCCACCTAAACATGAAAATAACACTGCATTTTTAACTAGGTCTTATTAGAGTCTTTTATATGATTATGTTTGGATTTCACAGTTAGAGGGTAAACAGGAATAGATTTACATTTAGGCAGGTTGTATAGCATATTTCAGAGCATAAAATTGGAGGTCAGGGAACTGAATTGAGTAAATTTGTCATTTATTGTTGCTCAACTTTGGACCAATAAAATTAATCTCAGTCCTTTGGTGTCCTCACTTCTCCAATAAGGATAATAGTTTCAAATTCTTGCACTTTTTCTAGATTAAAATGAAATAATACAAGTGAAGTTGTTGGCACTGGGCCTTGCAATATATGGCTTAGCATTAAACTGTAGGTATTCTCTGCTATTTTCTGTCTTGATCTTGTCCTTTGGAAGGCTGAATCCAACCATTTGGATATGGCCAGTGGAAGGACCAGGCAAGATATTACAGGGTAGTGGGGAAGGGAGGTATCTATTTCCTGTATCCCCTTTATCGCTGGGCTTCAATTTGGCATTAGCTGCATTCTTCTACCTGTGGCCATTGTTCTGGCCCAGTGACCCTCCTATAGCTAAGCATTCAGAGTCATGCTTTTCAGGTCTAGGAATGGTCATAGTTTTTCTTCCCACTGTTCCTTTATTTGCTTTCTCCCCACTATGTTCCACCATCATTCTTTTTGTTGTTGTTCCTTTACAGCCTCTTTAAACTGTCTACGAAAATTTCTCTGTATATGCTATTAGCTGATGCTGAGACTTTGACATGTATAAAATAACAATAAAGACTATATTTGGGCATAAGTGAGAATTTTGATCTTGACAAATTATTAAATATTGAAAGAAGCTAATTCAAGAAATTCTAAATTCAATGGGAAGTTTATTGGGATGGTGGTGGTTTGAAATTGTGATGTGAGCTCAGCTTTGAACACTGAAGAGAATTTGTTTAGATGGTAGGGGCTAGTGGGAAGGAAGGGTGGAGTTCTTTCTTACGTGCATAAAACAAGATCATATCCACAGTGACAAATAAGCAGGAGGATTATGGAGAGAGTAAGGAATTGTGACTTGATATGATGGGCACTTTTAAGAGTTATGGTAGGCAGAATAATACAAGTCTCCTAGAAATGCCTGTGCCCTAATTCCTGAAACCTGTGAATATATTACCATAGGTGGCAAAAAGGCCTTGACAAATGTGATTAAATTAAGGATTTTGTGATGGGAGAGATTATTTTGGTATGCTCAGTGTACATACAGGGATCCCTAGGGAGGCAATAGTGTCATCATCAGAGAAATGTGCAATAAAGCAGAGTCAGAAGGAAAGATTTGGAAATATTACCTTACTGGCTTTGAAGACTGACAAAGGGACCAGGAGTCAAGGGGTGCAGGTGGACTTTAGAATCTGAAAGAAGCAAGGAAACTGATTCTCCCCAAGTTTCTCCTAGAACCTCTAGAAGCAGTGCCCTGATTTTAGCCCAGTGAGACTTAAGGCTTATAGAATTGTAAAGTAGTAAGTGTTCTAAATTGGAAAATCTGACACCTTGTTACAACAGCAAGAGGAAACTGATATGGGAAGAGTAGGACATATGATGCTGGATTTGGGCAGTCAATTGAGAATTTTGGATTTTATGTAAGGTAACAAGGAACCAACACAGATTTCTGACTAAAAACTCAGATATAATGAAAATGTTGTATTAGGAAGGTGGAGTAGAGTTTGGATTCAGAAAGCAAGCAAGAAAGATAAGTGATACAGGGTGCATGGGTGAGTTTAGCAGTGCAACAGCAGATTAAGGGTGTACACTATGAATTGATGAACAAATATGAACGACTGATGAGGAAGAGCTGTTAGAATATGATGACTAATGGAGAAGCCAGCAAAGGAAGACGTCAAACCTCAGATCCTTAATGTTGTGAAATGTCACAAACACAGCATATATGAAGTATCTGTTGATGATGAATCAATACCTTTAAATTCTAATTTAAATACTTAACACAAAAAAGAGCTAAATATAATTCAGAAATACCTTGCATTATTTCCTTTAAGTTCCTTCTAAGATTTATCAAGGCATATTATACCACCATATATATGGAACTGTAACTTGTTAAACTTTACCTGTTTTAAAAAGTTTCATTCTTTCTTTTTAGAGGATATACACACCTGATTGGATCATTTTTATATGAGTAGTTACTTATTTGTTAAAATGAAAAAGATACAACTTGAATAGTAAGCTTCATATTTTAAACAACAACAACAGAATACAAACAATCTTCAAAAATGGGGATGAAGAGGAATCATAGGTCAAATATGTGTAGAGGGTAGTGGCAGTAGCTGGTAAATCAACCCCTCACCAGCTGTAATGCTGTTCAGAAGCTACCACTATTTGGATTAGGGACATTTCCTGATTAGTGGAGAATATTTGGATGAAAAGCCACCACCTCACTATGGAAAAACTTCTGCTTGCTAATAATCTATTTCTAAGTGATCTCCACAAATCATTAGCAGTGCCTGGCCATCTGAGACAAGGCTAAACTGTCTGACTTGTCCCTCTTTTTAATGGTAAAATGTTAAATTAACTAGGACTAACAAGCATGCCAGCTGTAAAAACAGAATAAGTGAATGCCAGTGATATGCTAAAGCCAATCATTCATTAAGCCATTAATTGGGTGATTTTCCTTCACCAAGCTTATACCAATACACTTCCACCAGTCTGCCTTCCTCTTGTCAGCATTTCAACGTTCCCTCCTCAACCAGAAACTGGTTTAAAAGATCTGACCATGAGTTAATCATTTGGAATCCCTTAGAAAATGCTGTGATTCAACCTAAATTGTATATAACTTTGCATCCTAGTGTGTTATTTTAAATTCCCTCCTTAAAATACATATTTATTATGTAACTTTTTCACATCTTAAAAAATAGTTTGTGCTCTAATATTTACAAAACTAACGTTCATTATTCCTCAATTTCAAAATGTTCCTCCTTTGTGGTGCTGACATGGAAACTTCATTTAGGGACAGGAAGCAGTTTTGCATTGCATTACTTTCTTGTTTTGTAGCAGAAAATATGCTAAATACTACACAGCAAGGAAATGCAATAATGTTCACTGCTGAACAACCTGAAGGTAGGAACTTCGCATAAAAATCAGGCGCCTTCTAGTCATTCCCCCAAAAGGTGGTGGAAAACCACTCAACAAAGTACAATGAAGATTGTAAAACAACATTCATTTGAAAAGACAATTCTACTTAAGTTTTCAGCACTGCCCCACTCTTAGTTAAGGGGCTGATGGGGCCTGAAGCTACACCCAAACTAATTTTCATCTGAACCAAAACGCAGAAACACCCTCTGTACACTAACCTGGCTACCTGGAGTGCCCAAAAGTAGACCAGCGCTCCCTCCCGCTCCCTGGCCCACAGCCCTGTGGACCTCCCTCTTGGCTACAAGCCCCAAGACCCGAGCGCAGGAGATGCTCAGAGGAAAGCAGAGTTGCTCACCGGTGATGAGCCAGCAGCAGGCGACAGCGACCCCTCGGCTGTCACGGCGCAGGAGGGCCATGGCTGGAATGGCTGCAGCGCCCGGGGGATGAGCTGGTTCAGAGGGCAAGACCTGGCAGGACTGGGCTCAGGCACTGCGTGCTCCTGGCCACTTGGGCCGGCCGTCTGCTCGGGTCTCACTCCTTGGCCCCAGGCAGCCGCAGCGCCCAGTCGCGGCGGAGGAGTGATTTCCTGTGTTTTGGTCGAATGCCTCTAGGTCAGCTCCACGTTTTTCCCATCCAGACGGATTGCCACATCGCCCGCCCCTTCGCGCTCTTGGTCTCTGAAATCTCACTGGCAGCCTCCCAGGCTCTGTCCGAGACATGGACAAATAAAGCCAGCTTCGCGGGTCGGTGTTTAGGCTAAAGTCCACAGGCTGCAAAGCAAACCTTAAAGGGACATCTCATATTTCAGTGAGAAGGGGATCTTGCTCTCCGTGCCAAATCCCTAAGGTTGTAGGAAGGCGGGCAAGGACTGAATCTTTAGAGGGTGTCGCCACTCCTGTGGCTCCGCCTTCACACTCTTTACTTCTCCCGTTTCTGGGCAGGAAGGGCACTTTCAAAGTGCCCGGGCTCTTCAGCCCTTAAAGGGAGGCTGCTTTCCGGGGTCCAATTGCACAGAAGGGGTCTTACCGTCTGTGAAAATGAGCAGATGTGATACCCACTTTCCTTGCCTGCGGAGACTGGAACTTTTCTTTGAAGTCCCCACCACCGATAGGAGTCATTGAGGGCTTTGCTTTTCTTTATGGAGGGTTTGCTTCATTTATGATGACTCTTGGTTAAAGAGTGGTTGTAGATAACATTGTATTTGGGAAGATTATAAGATTGGGAGTTTTGTTTTAAAGAAAGAAAGATGCGGGCAAGAGGGTGGAGGGAGGGCAAGAAAGGGAGGAAAGGCAGTCTCCTTAGAAAAGGAATGTGTGTGGGCTATTTTGTTTAAGCTGAATTAGGATGTTTGTACACTGGAAATTGAATCTAATAAAGAACTCAGGGTACTGTTTTATTTTTTTCTTGCTACAGATTTTAATGAGTAAGTCTGCGCGAAGTCGTGTTCCTGTCACTCTCCCTGGGAGAGTGAGGCCAAAAGAGTTGCTTAGGAGTTTGCAAGCTTCCCTGGCAGGGTGGGTTGAACAACCTCCCTGAATCAAGAGCCACCTTCACATGTTGGTTTCAGCAAATATTTGCTGTTTAAAAAGCAGTGTGTCTTAGTAGTTTTGAGAATTTCAAAGGTGAGAAAAGAGTGGATGAGTGGACTTGTGTGTAGAGGTGATGGAGGGAATCAATTCAAGTATTTGAATATCTCTAGCTAGCTGAGCAGGTCTAGGCAGGACAAGAGTGCCACCCAAAGGAAGGCTCACTGCCTGGAACACAATACAAGTAACACAGGCCTGGAGGGGTGTGGGTAAGCGCGCAGATTTGGACATATTAAATAGAGGAGTGCAGCCACTAGAAGTTGGAAAAGACAAATTAAAGAAATTCAATGAGGGTCAAAAATAGGGTGAGCAGGGTCTGAAGACTGTCAAATCTCAGTACCATGACTGAATTTCCAAGGAATTCCTTTTCTAATTGATGTATTTGAAGTGATTCATTACTTAGTAAATATATTAGAAACCCTGTTTCCCCCTAGTTTTTGCTTTCATAATGACTTTTCTTTTTTTAAATTTTTTTTAGTTGTTGATGGATCTTTATTTTATTCATTTATTATTTTTATGTGGCGCTGAGGATTGAACCCAGTGCCTCACGCATGCTAGGCAAGCACTCTACCACTGAGCCACAACCCTAGTCCTCATAATGACTATTCTTAATTTTAGCTTTAAGTTTACACAAATAAATTTCTAGAAAAATAGTTTTGTATTGGGTCAGAGTTCACTCCTATTATACATTAGTGGGGTTTCCTGGCCTGCATTCAGTGTTCTCATATTTTTCCAAAGAAAAATATGTGTATATTTCATCTCCCTGTTTATTGTCTCAATTATGGGTTATGCCTCTCAGTATGATCCACTGGACCTTGCAAAATAATCAATAAGTATCAATTATAGCTTGGGCATTGAAACATCATAATAAATAAATTCCCAACAATATTTCTTGATTGTTTGATTTTAAAAAACATAATAATATTTATCTATGTGTTTGTATATATATTTGTAATATACGTATATATATTTATAGAAATGTTTATGTGTGCAAATGTATGTATATGTATGCAGATATATTCATGTGCTTACATGACATTCCAGTAAATTGTAATATATTACATGAGGAAAAAAACAAAAAGAGGCATTTTAACATATCATGGGAAAATAATATGGAGTTAAAATGTTATTATAATATGATCAAGGCTATAATTTATTAGGATTTTTCCCTTTTGGTGGGGAGCTAGGACATACTTTCAATTTAAATATTTATGTTTCCTTTGGACTTAAAAACTTCATGGTTATAACTACTACTACCAATGATAGTATTAAAATTTATTTCAAATGTGTTATGAATCTTACAACAATGCTTATTGATACCATGTAAAACGACTGCAAATGTAGAGACTGAAAAATAGCGACTGCTGGATAATAGTATTTAGAATAAGTGCTCATTTCAGAATCACAGTAGCTCTCAATACAAAGCTATGTCAAGCAAGCTATTTATTTATTTTGACAGAAACGAAGACACATTATTGAGCAAACTGAGGCTTAGAGAAGATAAAACCTTGCCTACATCATAAACTAGTAATTGTATAAGAACACTTGATGACAAATGTTAAACTCTAGACTTTATACTATACATTTTTCTATTTTAAATAAGACCCAATCTGATGAGACTTCTTTCAGGGTTTGGAAGCATAAGTGAAGATTAGTAATACACTAAAAGTTTGAAGACAGAAGTAATTAAGAATTTGGAAACTACCTGTCTATGAAGAAGAATAATTAGTATTACTAGCCAATAATATTGAATGGAAAAACATTAAGGTATTCTTGAATTTCATCTAATGTACAGAATAAATTATTAGAGTCAGTAAGGTTCCAGAGTCATGCTGCTTGAATTCAAACTCTGGAACCATAATGTGTTTGGTGGGTGATATGGGAAGTCATTTGTTTTCTCTAAGCCTCAGTTTTCTCAAATGGAAAATGGGGATGAAAATAGTACCCTTCTCTAAAGATTGTCATGAGAATTAAATGAGACAGCATTTAGCACCATGCCTGATTGAAATGAATGTTCAATGGATAGGAATCATTCTTCCCAGTAGAAGAATTGGTATTCAATTGACAATGGAAATATAGGACATGTGCTGTGTGTGAGAGGTCCTCTAGGAACTGAAGCAACCTGCTGTTCATCAGAAAGGGACATTTGGTGTTCAGCTAAAACAACTCCATAAACTCCTATTATTATTTCTGGAATCCTCACCTTTAGAATATTTATTTCAGATTATGGAATTATCTTGAAAATCTGTCTATAAAATTAGCATACATGAAGACATCAGAACACTTTATAACTTTAACCAGAATTTGCTTTTCAAATTAGCTAGCTGTCAAAGGATTTTTTTTTTTTAAACAGGAGAAAAGATAGTTTAAAACTCTGCCCTTGGTGTATGCCAGGATTCTTTGGTAATAAGATCATGGATCTTAAAGCCACAGAAAAATAAGTTACTCCCACATAGAAGGTGTTTAGAAAATATACAAGAAAATCCAAAAATGATGTTTTTTTTAAATTTAAATATGAGATTTCAAATAAACTTTAAGGTAGCATCAAATAGTGCTACCACCTATTCTTCATTCCTTTCACTCTGAGGAGTGAGAGGTAGGTGGAGTTGTCTAGAACTTCTTCTCTCTCTCTTTTCTTTAAGGATTTCATAAAGATTCATATTTAAAATTTTATTCTGCTCAGGGGAATGTACTCCAGTGATGCTAACTCATAAAGCTCGCCCATTTGGGCAACTTAATGTAATTGAATAATTTTTAAGTTCTGCTCCATATTGGGCTTCAAGGCTATGTTATTCAGAGGTAAAAATGAGTAAGACAGTGGTTATTCTTCTGCAAATCTGCTTCCCATTAATTTCTTTCACTTGTTAATAAGAACAGAAAATAGGAAGTTTTGTCTTCAATTCTAAAATTGGTGCATTTTAAGTTTACAAAATTAAACAGTCTAAATTAGTTGTTGCTATTGTAGCTTGGAAACTCATGATTGCTTCCTCTATGACCAAAACAAAGTTACAGTGATGTGGAACTCAAACTTCACCACTAGCCAACCATTTGTTTTTTGTTATTACGTAATGTTCTTGTGTGTGTGTTTTTTCACTTAAAATATAAAATAGGTGTTCCTCCCAGCCTATTTCCTGAACAAGTCTGTGCCAGAAACCTGGTCCAAAGACATGTGGGCAACTGGTACTTAACAAAAAGAAAAAAGAAAAAAAAACTTCATCTCAGAATCCTGGTGAGGTTCTCTTAACATGGTAGGAAACTTCCCTCGACTTACTGGCAGACTTCAAAATGAGTGACACATTGGGGTTATAGCAGGGAGAACATACTAGGGTGGTACCTTGGCAGGAATGTTCAATTCGTGGCACTCTCTGACTCAGAATAACAACTACTGATGAGCAGAAACAATTTAGCTGAACTGCTGGATCCCTTCATTTGAAATACAAGCTTATGATATTTTACTATATCATACAGTTAGGTGATTCTACATTGATTTACTTATTTTCCTTTATCTAGTTTGTAAATTGGCTTTTAAGATCTCAGGATTACAACAAGTAGTTGATTAATTAGTATTTGAAACCAAAATTAATGGTTCTTGCAGTAGGATTGGGTCACTAAACACATATGTGAGGAAATACCCTGTCTTTAATAAAAAATTGATATGTCAAAGGCAAAGGAATCTTTTACTTGGCTCTGAAATAACACTTAAATAACTTGTTTTATTATTACATGCCTAGTTTTTGTCTGTACTACTAGACTAAAATATATTCCAAGATGGTCAATTACTCATTTTTATCTGCTACAGACTCTGACCTCATGTAATTCATTCACCCAAACATCTATTCAAACATTTCCTTCTATGCAGCAAGAAGTCTCCTAGGACCCGGGGATTAAGAGATGCTAAAGTGTTAGGTCCTTTCCTCAAGTAAATTCACAAGTTGGCTAGAGGTAGTAGTATAGCCTATACTTTCTATTGCTTCTGACCTCCCAGAATAGAGGATGGATAAACTCAACAGGGGAAAGAAGACAGGATTTCTTAGAGATAAAGGGCAATGGAGTTAAGCCTGTGGCAAGTGAGCAGGGGATTTCATAGGTGAACATTAAAGGTAATAGGCACTGGAAGCAAAGGCAACATGAAATGAATGAATAGATTGGGATCCAAGTAAATGGAGGCAAGTGAAGTTGGAACCAATGAATTTGGATTTCTTATAAGTACAGAATACTTTCATATTTCTGAGTGATATACACTAATATGGTTTATACTGTTTTTTTTTCTCTGTTTTGTTTTCTGAACTGGTTTGATTTGATATTATTTTTGTAGTAGTAAAAACTGAAATATATCACAGGCATGAAGCACACTGTGAAACTTTTCCCAAGATTTTTATGTAATACTTTCCTTAAAAAATGTATAATTATTTATTACCAATAAAAGCATATGCACAACCTGAATAAAGCTGGATAAATTATTCATTTGGGTCTGATAAGAGAAGGTAATCTTTGGTGGTTCTTTTAAAATTTGAAGAGAATAAATATGAAGCCACTTGTCATGAGGCATCAAAAATTATTAACTACTCCAATTGGACAACATAAAATAGGTATTTAAACAACAGTAATGATGTACTGCCAATATGGACCATTTTAATTGGGGTGGGGGCAAAGTAGATTACTGAGATGAACACATAATCATCTAAGTCTTCGTTCTGTGAAATGATGTCTGCTTTGAAAGGTCCTGCACTGCTGGAGGAGACCTTGGGGCTCTCCATGAATGTCAGCCATGACTAGTTTATCCCCCTTCAGAAAAGGAAAGTGTGGGCAGCCCAGAGAGTAGAGACAGACTGGGAGTTGAAAGCCACTGAAGTCACTCAAGTATAGCAAGAATGTAAAGCCAACGTGAGTAGGCAATAATGATGGATTTGAGGATTAGAAAAAAAGATGTGGAAATTTCAAAACTAAAGCTATGAGTATCAGGATCTTCCTAGATTTTTCTTTGATGTAGGCCCAAATATGCCACAAAAGAAAAAGAGACTTTCAGTGATCTACCATGGAGTTAGAGCTAAATTTATGTGAGCCATAGAAAGTGATAGAAGAGGTGATTTTTAAAATAAGTACATTTGCAACTTTAATGGTGAAATGATAATATTAATTAAGTAATTATTTATATAGTGGGAAAATTTTCCATAGTCACAAAAATGAAGTGTATAAAAAGGAGACTGCAGTATTTTAATTTATCCTATTCCCATTCTCTTGCCACCTGCAGTTTTGTAGTAACTCTAAAAGTGAATGGCCTCACAATTAGAGTAGCTATGAAAATCAGCAATCTAACAGCCACTAGAAGTGGTACAGTATATTTGGAGTTGCCCAAATGCTCCTCCTAAGAGAAGTATCGCTGTTTGACTTTCATGGCAGGTAGTTTCTTGAAAGGCTTAATTCTCAAGAATAGCCTGACTCAGAGCTATCTCTGTGAAAGCAAATTTATTTCAATGACATTTGTTGAAAAAAGAAATTAATGAAAATTGTTCAATATCATAGCAGCCTCAGGCAGCAATACTAGTCAGGGAATTGCTGACCAAAAAACATCAGGAAAAACTGGGAAATTCAATGTCCATAGAAAACTTTTAAAAAGTTCTACTATTCCTAGAAATCTAGGAGGACATGTGTACCTGCAAGCCTGCATGTTTGGCATGAAAAGACCTGATAATGCCCTTATCTCTCACCCCTGACTGACCTTGAGGCTCTGTGCAATTAGGAAATGAACGCCAAGGTAGAGTTGTAAACCACCTGCTGGCATACTGAAGATTTAGTTCATACACACACACACACACACACACACACAGACAGAGAGAGAGAAGGAGAAAGCAACCTTTGGCAAATACTGGAAGTCTAATTGTTAAAAGTTATTTAAAATAATCTCTATTTAATAATTAAATAACCATTGAGTTAATCAAACAGGAACTTTTGGCCATACAAACAAAAACTAAAAACTTTATGGAGTTAATCCATGAAATTCATTAAACAAACATTATCATCATCATCACCACCTGAAGCAGAAGTAACAATGGACAGCAATAAGAACAAGCTATAGGGAATGAGGAATCTGATTTCCGGAATTGCCATATTACTTTATGAATTCCCAGTTCACATATGGTGTGTGACAAAGAAAAAGGAAAGTATAACCTAAAAGAAGATGGGGAGCAGGGTGGGGTGAGATGAGCAGTAGAAACTATCCCCTAGGAATCTAAAATGTTGGGCTTATTAGAAAATAAATTTAAATCAGCTTTTATAAATAGTTGAAATTATTTACCAGTAAAAACTAAAAAAAGTTTCAAAGAAATAAAAAAGTCTAAATAATTAAATAAATACAGAAAAATGATGTCTCACCAAATATACAATATCAGTTAAAAGATGTAAAATGGTAATTATGAAGTTATAAATACAGTAGCTAAAATAAAAAATTTATGAGAGATTCAAGAGCAGATTTGACTCAGCAGAGAAAAGAATCAGTGACCTTTAAGATAGGTTAATTGAAAGATCCAGTGTAAAGAACAGAACAGTAACAAAAAAATACACAAAAGAAAAGAAAAATAAGCAAGCACACCAAATTATGAAGGATGAGAATCCCAGGAAGAAAGGAGAAAAGATAATAGAAATAATATTTAAAGAAATAAGGGCTAAAAACTTCAAAGTTGATGGAAAATGTTATTATTCATATTCAAAAGCTCAATGAACTCCAACTAGGATGGAACCAAAGACAGTCACACCTTGACTCATAGTCACACTGTTAAAAATCAAAGAAAAAGAGAATAATGAAAGGATCAAAAGTACTCATTCTATAAAAGGGGTTCTCAATAAGATTGACAGCTGATTTCTCATGAAATGACATTAAGGTTAGACAGAATAGGATATATCATTAAAATTGCTAAAAGAAAAGACTATTAATAATATCCAGCAAAATAATCTTTAGGGGGAATAAAAAAGAAGAGAAATTTAGACATTCCCAGATATGGAAATTCTGAGAGAAGTCATTGCTAGTAGACTTGTTCTATAAGAAATGCTAAAGGAGTTCTTCATTGTGAAGAAAAAGGACATTGAACAGTAACTCAAATTCCCATGAAGGATTAAATAATACCAGTAAAGATAATTACATATACAAAACCTGAAGGAGTGTAAAATGTCTTTTTGTTTATACCTTTTTCTTTTATCATATTTAAAAGATAGTATGGAACAATAATTATAAAATTGGGTCTGTGGGCTTAAAATTAATAAGATGTAATTTATGTGGCAATAATGGCACAAAATGGGGTGGGAATTGGCTATATTGGAGCAAAGTTTTATATAGAATTAAAATGAGTCCTAACCAGATTATTATAAGACATTATGTTTATAGTTAGTTTCAACATAGTTGACCTGAGGACTACAATTAATACCTTATCTTATAATAATTACTATTACTATGATGTACCATAAAATATCTCTTTAAAACACAGAAACCAATAAGGAAGAGACAGAGAAACTCTCCTATACCATACACAAAAACTAACTTCAAATAAATCATAAGTTTAAATATAAGAGTAGAAACTATAAACATTAGTAGAAACATAATTGCAAATCATCATGACCTTGGTTTAAGCAATGGTTTCTTGGATACAACACCAATAATGCAAGAAAAAGAAGAATAGACAAATTAGACTTTAATGAAAAGTATAATTTTGTATTTCAGAGATCACCACTAACAATGTAAAAAGACAACCTACAAAATTGAATAAAAGCTTTGCAATTATAAATTTGATAAGGGTCTAGTACCAAGAATATATAAGTAAATCTTATAACTCAATAATTAAAGAATATCTCAACAAATAGCCCAACTTAAAAGTGATAAAACCATAAATTATACTTTTTTACAAGATATAAAGATGACCCATGAGCACATGAAAAGATGTTAACATCATTAGTTATTGGGAAAGTCAAATCAAGATCAGAACAAGATACCACTTGATACCCACCGGGCATAGCTGTGAGATAATAACAATAGTTGGCAAGGATGTGCAAAATTTAATACCTTCATAGATTATTGATGGTATTAAAAATGGTGTAATCAGTTTAGAAAGCAATTTGTCAGTTCCTCAAAAAATTGAACAGAGTAATCATAGAATAATCATATAAACCAGCCATTCAACTCCTAGGATATACTCAAGAGAACTGAAAACATATCTTAACACCAATAGTGTAGCATTATTGGTAGTGATAAAACACTCACTGAAAATAATCCAAATGTTCATATTCAGATAAATGGATAAAATGTGGTATATCTATACAACATTATTTATCCATAAAAAGGAATAAAGTTCTAAAACATGCTACAATACGAGTGAACCTTATAATCATTATACTAAGCAAAAGAAGTAAGGCGTAAGAGGCCCTATATTGTGTGGTTCCATTTAAATGAAGTGTCCAGAACATACAAGTCTATAAAGAAAGAAGTAAATTCCAAGAGAAGGAGGGAGAGGGTACTAAGAATTGGTAGCTAATATATGATAATATATAATCGATAATTGGTAGCTAATATAATCCTATTTAGGGTTATGAAAGGAGTTCTAAAATTAGATAGTGGTGGTGACTGCACAACTTTATGAACATACTGAAAAAAGTAATTTGTATTCCTTAAAGTGGTAAATTCTATGTAATCCCAATAAAACTATTGTATACAATAATACTCTGCTAATAAACTGCAGGGAGTGGGTAGAGTTCAAGTACATACTACGTGCACAGTAGTACAATTAATGAAGAATAGATTTTTTTAAAAAATTCTTTTGGTAAAACGAATTTGTCCATGTGTTTATACTGGTGTATCAGAAAA
Organism: Xerus rutilus; assembly: GCA_028644305.1. NCBI lineage: Eukaryota > Metazoa > Chordata > Mammalia > Rodentia > Sciuridae > Xerus > Xerus rutilus. The sequence goes on along the minus strand of CM053405.1, from coordinate 35,379,671 downwards.
CATCAGTGATTCACAATTACTGCCGGCCATGATTTTCAGTAATGTGTACAGATCATAAATTGTCTAAAATACTTTATATAAATTTTCTAAAATAATTTTGGCTGCTATGCACATAAAATCAGAAAAATGAATAATGTGTTCTTTTTTCAACTTTCAGCTTGATGAGTGTAAAAATTCTAAAGAACAACACAAAATACTACACTGACAATGGTTATGAAGGAGAAGAATAAACCAGTAGTTTCTTGAAATATGACACTCTTCGCTTGTTTAAAATGATAGTAGTTGATTTATGATTTGATTGAGGCACTGGTTCAATAATATCTACCAATTAGAACAAACTCTTAGATAATATAAAATTCCAGAATATCTCTGTTCACAAAATGTGAAGACACTCGTGTTAGTTAGAAAAGAAAACAGAGTGGAGAGCCTTGAGGTGTCAACAAGACCACGGGGAAATTTGGAGCATATAGAGACACACACTTGCCTTTTGTTCTCAGCTCTACCATCAAATCTGCAATTTTAACTGTCCTAATGAAGTTAGATGTTTTAAAATTGAAAACAGAAAGAAATGCTGGATAGAAATCCCAACAAGTTTCCAACCTCTGGTGGTGTATAATTAGCTCCAGTTGCTTATTTTAAGAATTATTTCAACCGCTTATTATTAAGCAATGGAAGGCAATTCAAAGTAAACAAAATGAATTTGAGAGATTCGGATTGACTATTCTGGAATGGAGTTTTAAGATTTTCTCAAAATTGTAAAAAAAAAGAAAAATAGAAGAAGAGGCGGGGAAGGGAGCAAAAACCAAATTGAATGTTTATTAGTTCAAAAGCTAAAAATAATCAAGTCAGCAAGTTAAAAAGTGAGTCCTTGAGTCTGGTTGTATCCTAACTTTTAAGACACACACACACACACACACACACCCCACACACACACCAGCATATAATCCACAAAATAATGTTCTGTGCAGGAATACAAACTAAGGTTATTTAAGATACTCCCATATTTAGTTATTGCATCTGCAATATTTTACCCCTTTTCTTTCTTTATTAATGTTACATTACAGCTTCTTAGCTTTTTATGTGATATCATCTTTTACTACTCTTTGCAAAGATTTTGTCTATTTGCAAATTTAAGAAGTTTTGTCATTTCATAAAGTCTCACAGAAAAAATAACAATTATTACTCGAGTGTGTAATATTTTATAACTAATACAGAATTGTTCTATTTTTTATTATGTTTTCAGTTTTACAGTTTCCCCATTAGGAAGCCTGGGAAAATATCTTCAATTTATTTTAGTTTTTAGAAACACAGAGCCACATAATAAATGAAATTGCTGAGAATGAAACCTAACTTTGGAGTTTTTATATTTTATTTTTTTGGATTTTGTGTACTCACACTCTGGGAATATTTTTAAGAGAATTTTTTTAGAGAATTTACTATATGTTAAGCTGGAATTTTAATACTTGTCTATTTGTAGTAAATACACACAAAATATTAGAATAAATCTCTAGGACACATCTGTTTCCTGTTCATTGTGCACATCATATTATAAGCCTCTGGAATGAAAAGCGGCATTTGAAAACCTCAAGAAATGACAATAGCAGCCACAGTGATGTTTTTTGGTAGGAACTGATTATTTATCTCAAAAGCCTTTACAAAACAAAGCAAACTTTGAGATATATTCAGTGGGAAAATAAACCTTGAAATGATATGGTTTCCAATAACAATAAATAAGATATTCCAAGAAGAACTCTTATTCTTTTTACAACATGCTCACATTTCTTAAACACCCGTCTGTGTTGTTTTTATTAATTTTTTAATGTAGTTTGAAGTTGATGCCTGCAGATGTGCCATACATATTATTCTTTCTTTTAGGTAATAGAATTGTTTGCAACACCAGAATACATTCCTAAATAGGTGCACAATTTTAAATAATAGCATATTATGGGCAGGTTGCAATTTTCTTATTTGGAACAAAGTAAATTGGATATTTACCTTCTGATCTTAATTAGCCAAATAAATCTTAATTTAGATATTAAAAATCTAAATGAGAGACTTGAGAGTTAGGCTCCTTTGATGAGAAAACATGACCAACTGCTTTATTTGAAGAGGAATAGACTTGGTAAATATACACTGAATATCAGAGACTAAAAACCTATAGTGAGTCATAGAAGAATTTGCCTCTATGTGTTCTACTCTTTGGTCCTTCTCCTTCTCACCTTCTTCATTGGAAGTTTTCTGCAGTTTTTGGTTTTTAGTTTTTTTCTGCAGAGAATCAAGTTCTCTTACTAGGAAAGAGGCCTCTTTGGTCACATAGATGAACATTTTTACATGTGTACCTATGCATGTGTTGGGGACAGACAGATGGGGATAGAGAGACTACAAGGTTAAGACAATAATTCTATAAAAAGTGTTTACTGTGCTGCCCCTACATGCTTTCTTTTCCAAGAAGCAATTTACCTGCAGCTGTGTGTGACCTAAATGGACAGGATATGTCACATTCCTCAGACTACCTGTTATCTGCAGGAGAAATGCAGGCCCAAGATAATGTTGATGGAGAAACCGAGTAGACTTTTGTGACCAGATCCTGAAACTCAGGGAGATAAGGATAATTCCTCCTAAGAATAAACTCTGTAAGAATGTATGGTTAAGAATCTAGTTAGGACCAGTCAGCATGGGCCAAGGTGACCTAGAATCATTACAGCAAAAGGTACTTGAAAGTCTGATGTCATCTTGCTGCCAGTCAAAAGTCAAGAGGTGGATATAGGCTGTACTCTCTGGAAACTTCTCTGCAATACCCAATAAAACTGGAGTACAGGAGAAGCATGTTGTCTCTCTTCTCTCTGAGAGGACCTACTCTCTCCCTTAAGAGTGTCTCCTTTCCTTTGTCCTATCCTCTCAATAAACTCATTCCTGTTACTCTGAGTGACATGTTTTGAATTTTTCTGACTTGATTGCAAGAATTGGGGTTTGAAGGGGAATGGGTCTTCTCACTGTGTCAGTTCTCAGAAGGCCCCAGATCTGTAACACATGTACTAACCTCTACTCTGTCAGTCTTGTCCCAGCAAGTGTTGGAAGTTATAACCAGCTGGGATTTTATGTAGGAGTCAATAAAGTATACTTTTACACAGAGAGGTGGAACAGAACAGAGGGAACCATCAAGGCATGTTGTGTCAGGAGCTGTTCCTATACCTTGGCATCAAGGTACAAAGGAGCAAGAAAGTGTTATCACTAAGAGGTGAAGCTGTGGGAGGGAGGGAGTATCCAGTAGAAGCTGTCCTTGTTGAACCAAGGAGCCAGTAAGGTGAGGTGAGGGTCAAGCCTAGGGTGAGAGGGCATAAGAAATATCTGATTTCTGACCAGAGACC
>CM053405.1:35349592-35375803 GCA_028644305.1 Xerus rutilus | reverse complement strand
CGATAGATGACTGGATAAAGAAACTGTGGTATATATACACAATGGAATATTACTCAGCAATAAAAGAGAATAAAATTATGGCATTTGTAGGTAAATGGATGGAGTTGGAGAATATCATGCTAAGTGAAGTAAGCCAATCTCAGAAAACCAAATGCCAAATGTACTCGCAGATAAGTAGATGCTGAACCATAATGTGGGGAAGGTCATGGGAACAATGGTGGAATGCTGTTCACAGGGGTGTAAGGGGGGAGGGGGCATGAGGACAGTAAAGCTGGTGGAATATGATGGTCATCATAGCCCTAACTTTATGTATGACTGCATATATGTTGTGATCGCATGCAACTTACAACTAGAGAATTGATATGTTATCCTCTATCTATGTACAATGAATCAAATTGCACTCTGTTATCATGTAAGCCTAAATAGAACAAATAAATAAATTAAATATGAAAAAAAGAAATATCTGATTTCTCCCTTTTTCTGCTCTCTAATAACATACAAGTGTCTCCCACTGGCTTAACCTGGGTGATGCCATTCGTAAGAGCCAGTCTCCTCTGCAACACAGACCAGAGTGGAAAGGGTAGAGAATGGATGTGGGCGGCATGGTAGCAAGCAGAGGATAACTAACCTCCAGAGCCGATGCTTTATTTTCCTAACTTGCCTATGTTACCAAGTGAATTGACCTTTCAGGCCTTACATAAGCGGGCATTCCTTCCCAAGAGGGTGGACAGTGCACCATCTGTGTGGCCACCAGAAGAATATGGACTCTGCCCTTCTCTCAAACCCTAGATGTCAAATTATTGGGAATGATGGTTGAGAGTGGTGTATGTTTTCTAATAAGTGCCTCTGAATTCAGGTTCTCCACAACCTGGAGTTAATTGACCAGGATGAGTCAAAGCCAGAGCAGAAATCATTTTGGAGGAGAGATCCTGGGAATTCTTACACAGAACTAGATATGGATTCACATTCCTGAAACTCAAGAGCCCCAGGATGACTCTTACCTCTGGTGGGTCTCAGCTCTCTCTCCCAGTCAAATTCAATTAAAGCAGGACTTGCGTTATCATATTGGCCCACATCTTGAGGATGGAATAGGTCCCCAGATGTACTAGGGGCTCTGGTTGTACTTATAACGCTGGCATACATATTTCAGTTTGGCAAGAATTCACCGGGCTAGAAGGGCTCTTGTTCAAGACTTTGCAATATTATGTTTCTGTAGATATGTTTCTATAAAATAAAGTTGTTTTTTAAAACCAAATTTAGTATCTGATCTTAATAAATACTGGAGATTCGGACCATATACACTCTTCAATACATTTTTAAAATAAACGTTACTGTGTTATTTTTGTGTAGGGCTTTGGTTCTCATTTTAAGAAAGAAACCATCTTGCCAAAAGGCACTGGAACAGTCTCTCAAAATGCATCTGTTTGGTATCACGTAAACATGGACTAACATGAGGATAATTTAATGTTATTAAACATTATTAATATGTCTGATTTTCCCATGTTTTGAAAGTTATTTAAATTTACCTCTTTCGAAGGTCAGGGAAAAAACAATGGCCAACACATTGAAATTAACTGCTATATTCTACTGAATAACTCCATTGATCCAAAGTTATTCACTGAGCAGAACTGAATACTTTCAAATATTAAGACCAGTACTATGATCACCATTGCTACAGTATGACGCTTTATTTTTCTCCTTTCATTGAAAATATAGTGGTAAAATTGAAGAGGAAAAAATACAGTAAGAGAGTACTTAGAAAGATTTGAAACTTATAAATAAAGGAAATATTGACATTAATTTGTTTTACCATTGAGCAAGCAGCCCTTGAAATTCTGCTGCTTGATGACACAGTGTCCTCCAAATTATCTTTTCCATCAAAATTTATATAGAAAAGGATCATGAAATCTCAGTCAAAATCCTGACATCATTAAATACAGATTTTCTGTGGCTCATTAATCAACACAAACTATGAGAGTCTCTTAATTTCTGGGGTAGGGATGGGGTGGGGACATAGAGAATAAGAGGGGAATGTGATAAGGGAGGTTTGGTGACTTCGTTTAGTCATGTGAGTCCACACAGGTAGGTGGAGGTTTGTGCAACCTAAAAGCACCTTGGCTATAGCACAAAGGAAGGGGCATGGAAAACGTTTTCAATGTAGCTGAACCAGAGAGGCTATGAACTGTTCACTTACGGGAATAGAAATCTGTGACTTTGGTTTCAATTGTGAAGAATCTGGGGTCAAGAAGAATACAAATCTGTGCTTTGACTTCATTTGGGTGAGGCTGATAAAGAGCTGGACTGCATGGAGAGAGACTGAATGATAAAACAGGGCAGAGGATCAGGGGCAGAGGTGTCCTCGTGCCAGATAAAGCCTGGCAGCAGAACTTCTTTTTGTAAATGTAGTTTGCAACTGTAATTTAATACTTCTAAATCTATCCTCTATTGATAGTTGATAAATCTTTTAAATCTGCTTATCATTAGGACATGCAAATTCTATTGTTACAGAATCTTCAAACTATCTCCAGAACTTGGAGAGTAGAGAGTATAAGGAAAGCTTGTGCTTTAATTCCCTGATTCAGAATAATAAATACTTATGGAATACTTATTATATGATGAATTTTATACAGCTGCCATAAAATATTCAACACAATATCAAAATTTTCCTTTAACTTAAAAAGGTTCTTTCATACTTGTATGTGTATGTTAGGTATTTGGTTTTACAGACACACACACACACACACACACACACACACACACATACATGGACAAATTATTCATGTGTTTTATGAAGATAACATTCCTCAATTAAAGCCATGACCTGCTGAAAAAGTTTTGAACAGCCACATTGTGACACAAACCTCAGCCTTGTAAACAAGGATTTCTGGAAGTTTGATATACAAGGTCCTCCACCCATTTTCCTGTCACACAGGATGTAATGGCTTTTGTTGAAATGCAATGTGACACTAAATAGCTGGCAGCCCATGAATGTGTTCCTTATTATTTGGATCACTCGATAGTTGCATTTACAGGAAATCAAATGCCCTTCAATAGATAGAAAGCACTGATGTCAAATGATAAAAGATTATTTAAGACTTTGCTATGAAACTTTTCAGGCATAGAAATTAATACTTCATACACATCAAGGAAAGATTTATCCTTAAAAATGCTTATTCATAGTTTAGGTGCACATTTAATAATTATCTGTCAATCAGAATTAAGACCCATAATCCTTCCTCATTTAATCCAGGTCTCCTAACATAGCTTCTGTGGGAATGAGCTGTCATTTTAACAGTGGAATGTTTTTGGCAGTGTAAATGGCTTCAGGGGAATGCAATAAGACATTTTACCCCATAGCTTATCAAATCAGAACATATTGTCATTTTATTGAATATTAGTTTTGGAACCAATATTTACATCCTACTCCTGGGTGTATCTACTCTTGTCCATGTTATAGTGGACTCCTGGTTCTTGGACCATTACTCAGTAAAAAATTTATTCTGCTGTTGGCCTTGATGGAGTCCACAGGGATATGACAGGATTGGGTACTTAATGTCATGTGCTGCATCTGTGGACCCTCTACTCCTAGCTAAGTGACTGCTGCTCTCTGGAAGGACAGTTGGTACACATATTCATTCATTCATTCTTCAGAATTTGTTGAGCATGAACTGTATTCTTAGGGACTAAATAGACAAAATCCCTGCCCTCATAAAGCTTATTTTTCTGTTGGAAGGAGATAAAATATAAACAATGAATAAATGATAAAACATTTTACAGGAATAAATGTCAACCAGATAATTACAGTAGAGTGACTGGTGGTCACCACTTGGATAGTCAGGGAAGACTTATTGTTGTAGCAATAAGTTTGTCATTAAATGGATTACTAAGACTCAAGTAAGAGAATCTATAGACCAACTGTTTTATAATCTCTAGTTTATGAAACATAAACTGAAGTTACAGGAAAACAACAAAAACAAAACAAAAAAAGTCCCGGCGAATTGGGGTTATGTTCAGAATTCAGCACCATGCCAGAAAAATTCAGAACACTTGTGTGATGTCCAAGTAGAAAAAAAATCTATGTGGCCTTTAGAAATAGAATGTGGAATTCATTAGTATTTTGAGAACCTGTAGATTTAGTTTTAAATTGTTGTGTATAGTGATTACCTTTAATCTAGTGTTTCCTAGGAGAAAAAGGAAAAGAAAGACATTTCATTATCTGAAGCATAATAAACAAATCTTGAGATATTCCAATTTAAAACTCCATGCTCCATCTAAAGTGATTAGGAGTCAAGCATCTTTATATCCTCAATTGAGTGAATCATATGTTATTGTTTAAATTAAAAATATTGCTTACATTAATAACCTTTATTAGTCTTCTTAAAGCAAAGGAAACTTATGTTCAACATAAATATTAAAAATTAAGCAGTAAATGAAAATGAGAATAAAACAGTAAGCCTTAAGATATTATTAGTAACTTAGTTTTATGCACACATGTGTATTTATAAAACTGTGATCACACTATGTGTGCTACATTTTTTATCTATTTTTTCATTATGTAATATCTCTATGCAATGTTTATTTGTGATCATGTGTTTTCATGCTATTAACTGTAAATCAAAACCATAATTTTTCATTATGGGAAATTTCATTGTATAGTTTTATCATGTCCTCTTCTATTGGACACTTGAGTCTTTTCCAGTTTCTGTTATAATTAGCAATGAACATTTCATGTACCCAATCAGAAGTAAATAGAGTGCAATAAAATTAGATATAACGGACACTTAACCAGGTCTAGGGAAGTCGGCAAAATTTCTCAAAAGTAAAATCTTTCAGCTGAAATCTGAGAAGTCCATCTGGAAATGATGGGAAACAAAATCAGAACTGAGCTGAACATCATTTATCTTTATTCGAAATCTTTCCCTGATCATTAATTTAATAGAACATTCCTTAAACGATTTCTTGTTCTCATTGACTCTCAGAATTAGGAAAAACATATTTGACCCTTTTCTCTCTCCCTTTCTTTTCTACTCTCTGTAATATTAATAAAATGTTTTCATTTGCATAGGCAAAATAAATTTTGCTTTTTTATTCCCAGATAAAACTGAATATACTGATCATGCAACAAAATTTCATGAATGGTCTGGAGTGTCATATTTCATAATAGTCTCATTGATTGGACATAACAAGTCCATCATTTACAAAGAGGATTGTAATTCATATTTTGAATCAATGCTAACAAAGCCCCACTAGGAAACTAGGCAGATATCTGCTCTGTGGCTTACAAAATAAGTCTTACAGGTAATAAATAAGGTTACTTCCTGGAAGCCCAGAAGCCCTGCATATTTGAAGGATCTTGAAAAATAAAATGTCAACCTACATTTGCCTTATCTTTGCTCTTTAGAATCTTAATCATCCTTTAAGAACCATTCCAATGTCATCTTCTCTATAAAGACTCAAGAAGTGATCATGGTTCATAGGAATTATAAACCATGTCCCTGGAACAGGTCCCAGTAGTTAGGATAACCCAAGGAATTGTAAAGACCAGAAGAGAAAATAGCAAACAGACAATATGAGAATCAAATACCAGGATTTAAGATAGTGAGAGAAAGAAAAAGTAAATATTATGTTAAGGATCCAGCACAGAAGATAAATGCTTACATTTTAACACAGTCGTGAATAGGAACCCACGTCATGAGCCAGAGAAGATACAGAGGGAGAAAGAGAGAGATTAGGATTCCTGGTTCACACATGACAATATACCAACTGACCTGGCTTTAAAATAGTGTTTCTGACAACTTTCACTTTGGTCATGAATCAAATAGGAATTGTGGGCAAAGTTATATTAATATTTCATTTTTTAACATTGTTTATGATTTTACAAACTGGTTTGTATAGATCCTAGGAAATTATTGTCATATGAGTCAATAGCTTTGTTTATTGCTTCTATTTCAGATGAGATGGGTAGATGACATTGTATTATGGTGAACAAGAACTTCAGCATGCAGGAAACGGGTCTACTTATGCCTGGAGAAAATAAGAGTGAGAGGTTGTAAAGAAATATTCTAAGGTGGCTCATCTCTGGCCACCTGACTCCTAGTACAGTTAGAAATACATAACAGTGTTTTAACAATTAAGTCAAATAAAAATTGCCAGCAAAAAAGCTGAGGAGTTTGCTCAAACTTTGAAAAAATGATTTGACTTCCTACAGATGAAACACTATGATAAAGAGACCAAAGAAACTTTCAACAGTTTATGTTCCATACAATGTTCGTGTACCTGGTGTCCAAATTTAGGCAAATTTTTCTGTGAGTTTTCCAAGTTAGTTTGTATTACAATATGAAAAAGTAAATTATCAACATTACGTATTTTTTTTTCCTGCTCATGACTGTATCTTACAAGTTTATATAGGAATTTCAAGTAAAGTGTTGACAAATTGACAATTTTTGTGCTGTTAGTTGGATGGGAGGTCAAGTAGGTTGAAAAGAATTTAAAATACCTCTTGACATCAGGAAATTTTTGTGGTTCAGAGAATTTGTAAGACCCAATTTGTTAGATTCCTCAGAAAACAGTATACAAGAAAAGAATGTCATGTATTAAATTTAAAATTAAAATTAAGAGAGGAATAAAACTACACAAGGACAGCTCAATTTACTTTAAGGAAGTGAAATATTCAGATTCAAACCAGACTTGTGGATTGAGTAAATGGGCATTTGCTTCCATTTTTAAACTTTTCTGAGTAAAGCAGATTCATAGATGGCTCAGATTTGTAGACACATTATTGTAAATGAAGGTCCAGTTTCAGAAGAAAACTCCAAATTATAAGAAATATAAAACACACTTTGAGTTTTGGTAGAAATTCTTGGAAGATAAACCTTAAGATTTTTCTAGATCATCATAAAGATTGGATATATATGAAATCTGATAGTCCTGGAATTTGGAAGATGTGTTTGAGTCTTAAGCCAAGTGAAATATTCAGTTTCATGGCCAAACACCTGGCAGAAACTACCGAAATAAATCTGAAAGTTATCTTTGATGATGTTAACTTAAATTTAGAACTGGGATGAATACTCAAAAAATTTTAGTCCTTAAATTTTTTTAAATTGAAAAAAAATTAAATTAGTCTTTCTTTAAATGCAAACACTGTGTTCTCCTTCCTTGATCAAAATATATCACTTAATAGCCCTGGGTCAATTGAAAGAAAACCTTTTATATTTAAGAAATTTACTAAACAATATTTGGATTACTTTGGCATGTTTTGGCCACTAATTGGGTTCTATTTTACCAATTCTATGAATGGAATACATAGCCCACCCAATGTGGTCATTGTTGAAAAACACATGGTGGTGACCTAGGTCTCTCAAAATAGACAGTTTCCTAAAATGTAAATAAATAAATAAGGTTTTTAAAATTATAATGACATACTTTATCTTGTGTTAATACACATATGTGCATATATTCTGCAAAAGAATAAACAAAAATAATGATCACAGAGGCAATGTTATGAAATATTAACCCATCATAATTTTTTATGACCATGTGATCTCATTTCATTCTTTTCTGTGCTTGTTACTTTTTCCTCTGTATCTTATTATTTAGATAATTTCATAAAATTAAAATTGAAATTTTGTGAATGAAATCATTATTACTTTACAACACTGTAATTCAAAAGGAAGTCAATCTTAGAGAAAAGCTAGACCACCTTCTGACTCATGGCCTCCAAGGTGCAGTGCCCTGGGCTCAGATGCTCAACAACGTCACCATGGATGACCACTTCTTGGCAAGGAACAGCTTGGGGCTGTTTCACTGGACACATAGTTTATGGGTGTTTGTGTGCAGTTGTGAGATGGGTAGGTGGTGAACAAGGAAGTTTCAGAAACTTTAGGCATGACACATATGTCTACTAGGGGTTAGATGTCTCAGTGCTACTCTTTAGCAGAAAAAGCCAGCAGGAAGCCAGTGGCTTTCAGTTATTATCTATAAAGTGAGTTAGCAACTGTGACTATAAGATAGGAATCAAGAACTCAAATAAGGCCATGGGCTCATATGTCAAAACCATACACCCTTGTTTCCACATAGATACCTGTCAGATATATATTAAAAAATATAGGCATTTTTTTCATTTTTACAGAATAAATGTGATTTTTCTAAGATTTTCTTTAAATCCATTATCATCTTCAATTAAATTTCCCTGCCAATTTTGATGGTGACATGGGAACAGAAACAAAATTAAACTATAACAAAATAAAAGTGTAAACGGCAGATAAAATTAGATATTATATGAAACTAACATTTGCAGGTGAAAAGGGTGAAGAGAAGGAGGTGGACAGTAAACTTGAGTCATTACTCCATTCTGCTGATTTTCACCTTTTAAGAATGTGGGTTTAGTGTTGTAAAATCTTACAGTGTATTAAAAAGAAATCAGAACTTTGTAATATTTAAAAATTGGCAGCTAATTTAAATTTGCTGGCTTTCCCCAACTCCACCCTCCTCCAAATTCATCAGTGGAAATTCTTTAAGGAAAACCCGATAGAGGGAGTGTCTATAACAGTCCAGGAGTGTCTATTATTCTGTGATCATGTCTGGAAGAAGATGAAGTAAAATCTCCCTTTTAATACTTTTTGGTAGTTTTATAATTTTTTCTCTTTTAAAAAAATGTTTTATGATTGCACAGTGTGATGGTTCATTTTATATATCAAATTTTCAGAGCCATGGGAGGCCTAGTTATTTGCTTGAACATTGTTCTGGTTGTGTCTGTAGGATGTTTGTGAATGAGATTGATCTCAGTGAGTAGACTGAATAAAGCGATGCTCTCTTCCAATGTGTGCCGGCCTCATCCAATCCCTTGAAAGGCCGAGGAGAGCAAAAAGGCTGGGTAAGGATGAACTCCTATCTGACTCCCTTTCAGCCAGTACATTTCCCACTCTCAAATTTAAACTGAGACGTCGATTCTTCTTGGGTCTTGCACTTGCTGGCTTTCACTTTGGAACTATGCTGTTGGCTCTTCTAGAACTCTAGCTTGCTGAGTGCAGAACCTGGGACTTGTCTGCTTCCATAATGGCATGAACAAATCCCTTAGACCTCTTATATATAGAAAGATATAGTACTATTTATATCTGCCTGTGTCACTCTCTCATTGTTCTGTTTCTCTAAAGAATTCAGGCTTCTAATCATAGAGATTAGAAAAATGGGTTTGTTTGGAGAGAGAGAAAGGAAGTTGAGTGCCAGGAAGTTTCATTCCACTCAAAACACTGACTTCTGAGCATATCCTTCTCACATAATAAAGCAAATGTGAGAACTTTAAACTACATGTCAAAGCTTTGACATTAAAAAAAGGAAGAAGAAGGTAAACAGAAAAGGCTTTGTCATGTGATCTGTTTCTGTCATTAACTGTGTGCCTTTGGGAAAGTCATTTCCCTTGGGTATAACTTGCTGAGTGTAAGTTGCTGCATCTGAGGATTAAGGGGCTAGACATTAAAGAACCTGCAATCAGAATTCTATTTTCCAGGTAGTATACATTGTTAAGTGGAATACTAAATAGACATTATCTTTAGTTTATCAGATAAAGTAGGAAAGACTGTACTAGTAGAAAATATAGGTAAAATATCATCACAGCCATTTATACATGTTTATGATAAATCCAGATCTTGCAATAGACATTTCTGGGTTTTTTATCTGTTTGCTTCTTGTTTATTGATTTTTTTTTCCAGTTCTGGGGATCAAACCCAGAGCTTCGTGCATGCCAGGAAAGTGCATGAGTAACATTGAGTTACATGCCCTGCTTCTTGTCCTTTGATGGTTGATGTTGACAAGTGATTACAATACCAAAATTAGAAGAGAAAAGATTCAACTGGAAATCCTTTTCTACTAGCTTTGTTTTCTGAAAACTGCAAAAAATTTGCATCACTCATTTTTATGGTGGGAAACTGTGGTTTAGAAATTGTGGGAACATAATTTAAAGATTCCTGGAATAGGTGTTCCCTAGGGTCCCTTCCAGCTATAACATTTCATGCTTCTACATTTTTAAAGTGTGGCCAAGCAAGATCCATGTTGTCTTAGTTGGAGAAATTTTTAGAGGCATTCTCTTTAAAATAAAATATGGCTCTGAGGTACTTTTTGTTCATTGAAATTGAGAAAACAACGGTTGAGGACAAGAAAAATAGCTTAAATACATAAACACTTTGTTTACATAATAAACTTTTAGGGATTTATCAAATGTCCATTTAATCAAATTTCTATACAGAAAGCTTTGTATTCCTCTTCATTCATTTATTTCGGTGTCTGATACCAATTAATGAATTATCTATACACTGGAGACACAGTAATGAAAAAAGGAAATAAAATTCCTATCTTAATGAAGCTTATATTTTAATGGAGAGAAATAGAAAGTTGATAAAATATTAAAATTGGTAAATTTTATGGAGAAAATAAGGCAGAAACAGGAAAGAGTGCATAGTGTGGGGGATTTAAGATAAGATAATCATGAAATACTTACTGTTAGGATAACTAAACATGAGTAGATTTATCTTTGTTACCTTGGGCCATTCACTGGGTGACTTAGGAACATTGGTTCTTCAGAGTTTTGGAAGCTGAGATTCCAAGATCAAGGAGCCAGCTTATCTTTCCAGTGAATACTCTCTTCCTGTTTGCAAATGGCTGTCTTCCGTTGTGTACTCATATGGTGGTGAGCATAGGGAGAAAGGGGTCTTACATTTCTACCTCTTTTTATATGGCTACTAATCTCCTTGGGAGAACCTCACCATGACATGATTTTCTAACCCTAATCACCTTCCAAAGACCTAAGTTCCAGTTACCTCCAATTACCATAATATTGATAGTTAGATTTTTAAAATGAGAATTTACTGGTGGGACACAAACATTCACTCCATAAAAAGGTCTATGTAGGCAGCTAACTGGGTAAATTACAGTGGAAGAACCTTAAGACAGGAACATTACTGGAATATTCAGGAGACCTGCCTATTTGAGACAGAGTAATGGTGGCAGAGAGTGAAAGAAGACGAGGTCAGATCATATACAGACTTGTAGGCTATTTGGAGGTTTTGTCTTTTGTTCTGAGATAAAAAGTGGCATCATCTGACTATTTTTAAAAGATAATCCTTTCCTTTTTTTTTTTGGTGATGGTACTGGGAATTGAACCCAGGTGTGTGCTCTACCACTGAGGTATATTCCCAGACTTATTTATTTTTTTATTATGACACAGGATCTCACTGAGTTGTCCAGGCTGGCCTTAAACTTGGTGAGCTTCCTGCCTCTGCCTCCTGGGTTGCTGGGATTACAGGCCATCCTCTGCTCATTTAAAAATAGACTATAATGTGGCAAGGATCGAAGTAAAAAGAGCAGCAAGAAAGCAGCTGCAGGAATCCTAGTGTAACACAATAGAGGTTCAGATCAATATGCAGGTGGTGAAGGAGGCGGGTAGACCTCATAGTGTTTGTTGAAGAAATCAGGTCTGGGGTGCGAGAGAAGGACAATTATCAAGTTTAACTCTAAAGTCACCAAAGTCTTCCTCAACTTGCAAATATACCTATCCCAACAGGTTGATACACTCCTGGGAGTTTGTTTTCAATAGCCTATTTTCTCTGCTCCATTTCAGAAGACACCGAGTAGAGTGTGACCTAGGACCCACACCAAGATCACCTACAAACTGATGTCTTGCAAAAGGACTGCTGACTCATGGGAGCACACCATCCTCTTACAACCTATAAGATTTTCTGCTCTGTGCTCCTTGCATATGGTTGTCCATCTGATCATCTATACCTCCTGGGTCCAATGACTATCCTAATACTTATCTCTAAAGTCCTCCATTTTGGATATGAAAATAGCATTTGCAGAGTGCAGTGGTGCATGCCTGTATTCTCAGTAGCTCGGGAGGCTGAGGCAGGAGAATCATGAGTTCAAAGCCAGCCTTAGCAACTTAGTGAGGCCCTAAGCAACTCAGCAAGAATCTGTCTCTAAATAAATATTTTAAAAAGGGCTGGGGATGTGGCTCAGTTGTTGAGCATCCCTGGGTTCAATCCCTGGTACCAAAAAGAAAAAAAAAAAGGATCTTATCCAGTGTAAGTATGCTAACACATAGGCATGTTTGATAATGATAGGAATTGCTTCTGTTAGAAATAACCAGGTAAATGGGCTGGGCTTGTGGCTCAGTGGTAGAGTGCTTGCCTTGCATGTATGAGGCACTGGGTTCAATTCTCAGCACCACATAAAAAAATAAATAAGTAAAGGTATTGTGTTCATCTACAACTAAAAAAAATATTTAAAAAAGAAATAACCAGGTAAAGCTCTAGCTGCTGAACAAATATTAGGGATTTATTATTGTTATATAGAGATTTATTCAAGAAGTACTTGTTATTTACTTAGGAATTTATTCACACTCTGAAGATGAAGAGCTATACTGTGTACTATAGTAGCCATTAGCCACATGCAGATATTTAGTTTCTATTAAATATAATTAAAATTAAATGAAATAAAAATTCACTTCCTCAGTCTTAGTCATATTTAAATTTCTCAATAGCAATTGTGGCTATTCTATTGGACCCTGCAGAATGAGGGACACTTTAAATCATTGTAGTCACCTTTAATGGAGAATGCAGTTGCTGATTACAGAGGAGGGGGACTGAGAGTTAAAGGGTCACAAAACCATTCTGATGGACTAGTTTTTATCTTGGGGAGTTGTCCTTTTGAATTTATGTAATTATTTGTGTATTTTTTCATAGTAATGACCATTCCCTAGGTCTCTAAGGGCTTTCAAATTACCTCCATTCCTTAATATATGTCTTATAGTTTTATAGGCAATGAGATACAATCACAATATTGTATGCATATGTAAAATAAAAAACCACCTTCCATAATTCCCTGAGGTGTACGTTTTGGGCTTGATACAACTCTTAGCATTTTTCAAATGCCCTTGCCCTGAACTTTCAAAAAATGTACATTTTAAAGGAAACAAATCTCACATGTTTTGGTATATTTATGTTTATTCTTCCAATTTTGGATATGAAGACTTGTAGTGTTTGAAAAATCTTTGGGGATTTTCAAATGAGGTTTAATATTAAATTTCCCCTCCCAAGGAGGAAGTTAGTTTTGATCATGGATAAATGATCACAAAATTTCAAATGTTTCATCTTGCCTTCAAAGCTCAGATTCATCAATTTAGAGTGGGTGTTAAAAGCTCAGCAAGAAATATTCTTTCATTTATGAGGCACATCCCACTAATAGCTTTTGTTGTTTGTTTGTTTTTTATTTTAAATAAAGGATAGCCTTAGCTGTCTTACAGTAAAAATGTTTAATTGTAAATTATTATGTTTATGCAAATTGCAAACTGTGGACCATTCACACTGTTTAGACTCTTCAAAACGGTAAAGTGAGCTGAGCAGGCCTACCGCCAGTTGTGTCTTTGGAGATGAAGCAGTGCACATACAAAACCACAAGCTAGTACTGCAGACTTGAGAATAGCATCTAAAACAATCCAGAACTTTGTTAAATAGCCAAGTTAGATCGTTGCTGCTAGCAATAGTGTGCCCATGCTCCTCATACTCTGGCTAGCACCGATAGGCCTAGGTCAGCTCAAAAGTTGGTCAATATATGTGTAGTATACAAATTCGTAGCATGCATCCCTTAGGCTAGGTGATGTTTGGCCAAGAATACCAGATCAAAAACTTGAAATAAAAAAGTGATATGACTATAAATTGTGATCTTACCTTATACCAATTTTAAAAAGTTAGGTCTATGTGTACAAGTGCTCTTCCCTGTACATATTAACATAGTCATTTCATAATTGAGTATACTAATACCTAAAAGCAGAATCATACAGACTTTTTTGACTCTACCTTCAAAACTCCAGTGTGCTCACTCGCGCTGGCGCTCATGTGCGCTGGGGCTCATGTGTGCTGTCTGTCTCTTTGCCTCTCCCTGTGTCTGTCTCTCTCTTTATTTCTCTCTTTCTCTCTCTCTTGTGCTAGGGATAAAACCCAGTCAGAGACAAGGTCTACTGAGTCATCATAATGGAGGAGTAGATGGTATCTATGGAGAAAGTGGACAACCTAACAGGGTAACTGGGGAGTTTTAATCACCCTGAGCTGGATTGTACATATGTAGCTATATCCTGAGTGGTATTACAGTCCTTTGGTAAGTTTCCATCAGGCTATTGGAAATATTTGCTGTTCTATAACCCCACAACCCCTTTGCATAAACCCATTCACTGGAAACATTGCTACTGTATTTTAAAATCTGAAATCTCTTACTTGTTTAATGAAACTTCTTCATCGTGCCATTGTGAGTTCTAGTAAAATTTTCCAATACATCATCTATAGTAAACTATCAAAAAGTGTTAGTCTTTTCTTTTTTAATTTATTTATACTTAAAAATAACTTGGGGCTGGGGTTATGGCGCAGTGGTAGCGTGTTTGCCTAGCACGCGTGAGGCACTGGGTTCAATTCTCAGCACCACATAAAAATAAAATAAAGATATTCTGTCTACCTACAACTAAAAAAATGATATTTAAAAAAATAACTTGAAGTTCTGTGATTTTCATTCTCGTCCAGTACACACTATTTAGCTTCTTCCTTTAATTATAAATTCCATTTCAAAACAATTGCAAATTCCAGGGAGTGCATTTTAGGGAAGTTGTTGCAGTTCATTTGAGGATAAAACTATTGGCATTTGACCTTATGTTGCCATTTGTAGCATGCTACAACTTCTCAGAAATATATTGCCCTGTCAACCTCTTACTTAATTAAATCTTCCAATAAATTTCTTGAAAGGCGAGTCACTAAATAGCAGCTATGATGTGGCAATAATTACTTTATATTCAGAGGAGTCTTAGATGAATACTAAAACAATCAACATTCTGTAAAAATGTAAAATAAGGCAAGGCATTTGATGTATTAAGTGTTAAATATCTTCATTTTTCCCTTGTTTTCCTTCAAGACCTCTGTTTTTTTAAATGCTGAGGCCTCTCAATGTAGTTTCTTACCTATGTTTCCCTATTTATCTCTATTTCCTCATGTTAGCATTCTTTGGTTTTATGTTTCAGCTCACTAATTTATTCTTGGACTCTGTTTTGTCTAGGAATTATCCCATCCTTTGCATTATCAAATTCACTAACAATTAAAAAAAATTTTTCTATAATTTCTAATTATCATATCTATACACATATCTATCATCCATCTATGTATCTGTTTATCATCTTTGATCTTATGTTTGTTTATTTTGGCTCAATAATTTTTCTATTCTATTTAAATAAAAATTATGTCATCAATTATTTTTCATATCTTTAATATTTTTAAGTGTTTGTCAGAATACTTTCTTTTTTAAGCTACTGAGGATTGAATCCAGAAGTCCCCTACCACTGAGCCACACCTTCAGCACCCCCACCCCTTTTTATTTTTTATTTTGAGACAGAGTCTGGTTAAGTTGTCCAAGCTGTCCTTGGGCTTATGATCCTCTTGCCTCAGCCTCCCAGGTGTCTGGGATTATGGGAATGTGTCATCATGGCTTGCTTTGTTGGACTGTTATCAAATAAATACCATATGGAAAAGCTCCATTAGCTGATGAATTTATAATATATTATGGCTTTTAGTATCAGATTTTTTGATATATTTTGGAATTTTTGTACAATGGTTTATTTTGAATAAGGAGAATTTTCTTTCTCCTTCTCCTCTCCATCTGGCTCTCTGTTTACTTGTCTATTTCTCTCTCTCTCACACATACACACATATGCACATCCCTTCCAACTGCACAAGCACACATCCCCCCCACCTCCTGTATAGGGAATTCAATGTTCCTTCTGTATACTTTGGATCTTCAAGAGAGTACTAGGTTTTGTAATCACAGTTTGAAGTTACAGTCCTTGTGGGATGGCTGGGAATATGAGGAATCCAGGCTGAAGACAGAGGCAGCTTGATTCAGTTTTGGAGAAACATCTCTACTCCATGCCTCCATAGACCCATGATTTCTATAGACCTTTCACTTTATTCAGCAATTGCCTGTGGGAGAGACTTACCAGATACATGTCTCCACACAGTGCTTGAAGCTGAAGTCCTCCTTGACTATGAGAGGACTGCTTTGACTCAGCATGGCTGAGTGTTTTGCTCAAACTGCAAAATCCAAAAGATTGTGCTTCTGTTCACCACTCTGTATCTGTTGTTTTTCATCTACATGAATATCCACCTTTTATTTGATGGATGTGTGTGTGTGTGTGTGTTTAATAGGCATCCTTTTTGGTGTGTGTTGGAAAGGAAGTTTCTTGAAGCATAGATTTAGCAAGTTGGCCCGGAAACCTCATTTTTTCTAGCTTCCTGAAAATATAGTTCATTTTCAATAACTGCATTTCTTCTCCACAAGTTATGTGTTCTACTTATTTATTAGGTGTCTGCTCCCATCATATTAATGAAACTGCTCTTGCCAAAGTCAAGGGAGGAGAGGTTCAACTTGACTCCATATTATCTGGTTGATTGCCATTGCTCTACCTTTCATGAGTATTCTTAGAATAAACTTTTCTTAGTTACACAATTTGAATGAGCTTCTGTTCCTTGCAAACTAAAAATCCTAATGAACACAGAACTAGTAAAAATAGGTCTTTTTAATATTGAGTCATGTTTCTCATTTGTGTAAAATGCTTTGGTAGCTCCCTATCACATAACTCGGAGATAAAAGCTAAAATTGCTTAGCACAACAGCTTTTATGTCCTGCACACTTTCTTTTTCCTTTTTTCTTCTATTATGTTCTCCTATAAAACCCATCTGAGGTTTTTATACCCTGGCACCAAGTACAAATACCTCCACCCATTTGCATGTCCTGCCTGCGTATTTTTCCTGAGATGCCCCTCTCTCTGGTCTTGTTCTCTTCCACTGCCAACTCAAGAATCATAACATATTCCTTTAGGAATTTTTTTTTCTACAAATAATAAATAATATTCAAGAAATAGTAATTGAGAACCTTTTGCACACCTTTGTTATGGTTTAAATGTGAGGCGACCCCAAAAGTTCATGTGTGAAACCATGCAAGAAAGCTTAGAGGTGAAATGATTGGGTTATGAGAGCCTTAACCTAGTCAGTGCATTAACTGTGTGGTAATTGTAAGCAAGTAGAGTATTGGGATGTGCCTTTGGGGTATATGTTTTGTTAGTGTTGAAGAGTTTTCTCTCTTTCTTCTTCGTGATGCCATGTCCCCTGCTGCTTACCTTTGCCATACACTTCTGTCATGATGTTTTGCCACACCTTGGGCACAGAAGAATGGGGTCCACCATCTAAGACTGAGACCTCTGAAACCATGAGCAACAAATAAAGTTTTCCTCCTCTGAAATTGTTTTTGTCATCTCTTCTGATCACAGCAACAATAAAGCTGACTAAAACAACTTTATGCTGCTTGTTGAGAATTTAATGGTTGTCAAGAATAGATGTGTTCTGAGCTCAAGTAGAAATTTTGTATTAATGATATTATTGGAGGAGACAGAAACTCATCAAGTGATAACTAGATAAATGGAGAACTGAATCTGTGACCAGTACTATAAAGGATAGAGTCATAGTGCTATGTGGACCTGTAATTAGGAAAGTTTAGCTTGTGTGTATTTCTTGACATTCCCACGGAATTAGACACTACCCCCTTGATTATTGTGTGCATGGTTTTGTTGTTCCAATAACCAACATGAATTTAAATGTATTTGTTTATGTGTTTATCTCTACCACTAGGCTGTAAGATCTTTGCTCATTTTGAATCTCTGTAATGAGAATATATTACTTTGGCATGTAGTAAGCATATGTTAAACATGATCAATGAAATACTTTCTGACTGAGTTTTATTGTAACTTAAGTTGTGGATTATACAAAAATGCACATAGAGGAATCGGTTTTTATTTCTATTATTTACTTTCTCTAGAACAAGAAGTTCACTGTCTAGTTGCTTTGAAGAAAAGAGTATTATTCTCTAATAAGTTTTTTAGCATTCTTTCTTATAGGTCACAGACTATTCTAGAAGTTACTTGCTAGCTTTGAGGTTGGAAAATGAGGGAATAGCAATCACTAGTTTAACTGTGAATTATTTCAAAGGTCAGAGCACAAGAGCACAAACTACACTAGTGCCTTTCAGAGAATGGAAAGTGATGAACATCCATTTGATGAAAAAAATATTGTAATGAGAAGAACAAAAATAGTCAAACAACTATTAAACATTTCTGAAATAACAGAATGATAAGGTAATGTTAAATAAGCCTATGATTTCTCATCCTATTGATTTTAAATTGCAGAAACATAAAAAATAATCAGAGAATGAACTCTACCTAGATGTTAGTTCATTTTTCACATGAAATTAAACATTAAATACAGCTTATACAGAACTAAGATTATGTCCATACATTCCCGCACCACCCTCTTCCTCTTTCTAATTGGGTCAAAAATAGAAATTGCACTTTGGGTTTTGACTCATGCTCCCTTCCCAGTGATCTTCTGTTGAATGCTCCTCTAGGCAACTGCTCCACAACATGCATAGTCCAGACCTCTGGCCTGCAGCAGACACTGGCAGGCCAACAGAATACAAGGTCCACATTAACATATCTGGGCACAAAGTCCTGGTCCTGGGATATCCTGAAAGTCTCCATAAGACTAGAGATGGCTTAGGGAACTTCTGACACTTTATTGTCCTTTATACATTTTTTTGTGCTCAAATATATTTTATTTTAAAAAATTGTATTAGTGTATTACAGTTGTAAAATGTTGGGGTTAATTTTGATATAATTATAAAAGCATGGAATATAATTTACTCCAATTCCGTCCCTAGTACTTCCGTTTTCCCTCCCCTTTTCCTTGGTTTTATGGTTTGAATGTTTCTGTCCTCTGCAGAATTCGTGTTGAAATTCCCCATGCAGCAGTATTAAGAAATGGAGCCTTTAGGAGGTGATAAAGTCATGTCCCATGAATTGGATTTACTCTCTATGACTTCTTCTCTTTGGAGGTGTTTATATGTGTACTATCATATATGTGTAATATAATACTGTTGCCTGTACAAAAGGGCTTGGTGGAAAGAGTCCTCCTTTTTGACCTTCTGCCTTCCTCCATGGAGACACAGCATTCGTCCTCACCAAAGGTCTTCCATCTTGGAAGGAGAGCAGCTTTCAACAGACACCAAACCAGCTGGAACCTTGGCCTTGGATTTCCCAGCCTTCAGAACTATGAAAAATAAATCTCCATTATTTATAAATAACCTTGTCTATGGTGTTTTGTTATAGCAGCATAAATATAATAAGATACTTGGACAGCTTACAATCTCAGTAAACTCCTAAAGAAGTACAATAGAATAGTTGAAGTTGGAATTAGATTTGGTTTCAATCATAGCTCTGAGACTTACTGGCAATTTGGACACAAGGCAAGTTTTGTAATATTTTCTCTTTCTGGAAAAAAAAGGAATGTGTAAGGACAAACTGGTCAGGCCCATGACAGGAATAGATCAGGTATGTACAAATCAAAGGCTGGGTGGACGCACACACATATTGTGCTCTTGTTGCACAATCCTTCATTCCCACTTAGCAGCAGGGAAACAATTTATTCTAACATGTAAACAGGCCATTCCACTCACTTTTTCAGTCACCCCATTTAAAGCCAGATGTTCACAGGTAAATATTAAGTCAAATTCTATTATTATGTTTCATTATTTCATGTTTGTAATTCCTGGATCTCTCCTCCCTGTTTTCTTCCACCTTGGAACTCTTCAACGTGTCAGGTACATCATTGCCTGGCAACAAGAGTAGCAAGAGAAGACAGAAGTATGCTTTCTGGAGGGATGTGAGGCTATGTATATCAATGAAAATGGGGTGTTGTGTGGGCAATTCTCATTTCCTTTGTATTTGATTTGGCTGCTGCTGCTCTCACCCTCTATAAATTTACATTGGTTCTGTAGTGGAAGCTGTGGTTTGTTATCCAGGTTTTCCTAGGGATGACAGAATTCATTATCCCAGCTGCTAATAATTTTGGTAGCTATGGATCCTAGCTGAGGTGCTCCCCAGAAATTATCTTCAACTGAAGGTCACTCCCTGAAGCCATGAATAATGATAGGATCGTGGAGAAACCCTTGCCTCCAGACTCTCCAGATGTCTTGGATTGGATGAGGCCTATGTTGAACCACAAGGCAGCCCAACTCCTCCCAACCCCACCGGCCCTCTTGATAGGTGTTAATCCATGGGAGTTTATCAATAAATTTCCTTCTGAAAATCCTCATTTTAGTCTGTTACTGTTACCCTGCCCCAAATACTCCCACACCATTCCCAAATTTTAAGAGAAAACTGGGAAGAGATTCGAATTCAATGACAACGTTGCCGCTGTTCCAATACTAAATACTTACTTTAGAATCACATTCAGAAATCTTGGCATGGTCTCAGGGGTGTTCTTATGGAGGTAGTGTCTTTTGAATGTTGTTACTAGTTTGCTGAAAGAAATAAAACATTATAATAATGTACTGAGATAACTGCCTTAATGGCAGTTGGACACTGGTACAGTGATAACTTATTGAAATATCAAATTGTACTTAGTTCTAGGTATCTGGAGATCTTTTCATCTATCTGGTTTCTAGAGTCCCCAGGGTCTTTTTGTCTTTTATCATCAGGAAACATTTGATTCCTTCACTGAACACCTTTTGTTTCCTCACTGATTTCCTCTACAGAAACTCTAGATTTGATGTGATTTTATTTTTGAAAGCCTGCTTTATTTTATGATGTTAAGGGGTACTGGTAATAGGGACATAGGAGGAGGAACTAAAAGAACTTGGAGTGATAAGTAACTCTCTACTGGGTATAAGAAATATGTTCAGATTTTTCTGAGAGTTGGGATCCATGATCTACTCTTAAAAGTATCCATAGCATTGGTCAAACTTCCCTGATAGAAGGAGAGGTTGTGTATGTATGTTGTGGAGTCTTGTGTAATGATCCACATCTTATTAAGATTCTTGTGGCTACTGACAACAGAGATGTTAGATATTATGAAACCTTGAGAAATTGGAGTAAGACAGTATTCATTGTTGCTAGTGTGTCCCAAAGACCTGAGAAGCTCACAAGTATTGGCTCCATGTAGGATTTCTGTGTATGATTAGTGTGGGTTTTAAGGACTGATATAAGAGAACTATCCAGCAATAACTAATATTGACTTTCACACTGCCCATACTGGAAATTATTCTGAGTCAAAGTGAATTGAATTAAAAATAAAGTAGTGTAACATTCTGGCATACCTAGTGCTTTATAGAATGAGATTCACCCATGGAACACTAGTTGTGGTATAAATTTTAAAGCAGGAGTTCCACAACTATGTTGAATTTTTGTGAAATAAAATATCTTTTGGGGGGCTATGAGTTTGAAGTGCAACATTCACTTGCATATACCTTCCTATCTATACATCATACATTTGCAATAATGGTGTTCATGTGGGACTAGGATTACATACATCTTAGAGTGTGTTGCAATTTCAGAGATGTTAGGGACAAAGGTTATGACTCCTTTAGGTCTAGTTTCCCTCACTTTGAGTGATCCCTGCTACTTAAATCACACAATGTTTTCTGGGGTGCAAAGCACACAAATTATGACTCTTAGTTGTTTTTGTTGCTCAAGGTAAAACTAACTTCAGGTACAGTTTTATATTAAGCTCTTTGTATTTCACATGAAATATGCAATGCAATGAAAATCATAAAAATTAATATGGCCCTTGGTCCTATTAATTCCATGTAATTTGCCCTTATTTCATGCCATAGGGTACATATACAGGACAATAGCAAGTGACAGGTTGACTCTAAGGTGTTTCCCTGCAGACTCTTTGACATCCGCTCAGCTTGTGTTTCTTCTCCTGGAAGTGCCTTAGTTTTTTAGTGTCATCCCATGTATCAGGCATAGGCCTTTCTCTTTTGATTTTGTGATCTCCAGTTGGATTATTTACTGTTTGACACTCTTTCTTTCCTAATGCACTTGGTTCAAAATTTCTCATTTCCTTCTCTCAGCTTTTAGTTTTCTTCCAGAAAACAGACACTTGCTCTACTAGCTTTGATTTCCAAGGACACATGTATCTTCTTGACCACCAGTCTAACATTCAGAATCAGGTACATCCCATGTATGCAACCAATAATCTTTCTGAATAATATATCCATGGCTAAAGGAGATTTGAATAGGTTTATAATGAAATGCACCAAAATTATAGGATCAAAGTACTATAGAGAAAGATGGGGGATTATTACTTTAGAAAACCTAGAGGAAAGAAAACTTCTGCTAAATTACATGTTGAATTGTGTCTCCCCAGAATTTATACAAAGAATTCTTCATCCCAGTACCTCAGAATGTGACCTTATTTGGAAATGTGGTTATTGCAGATGTAATTCATTAAGATTAGGTCATGCTGGAGTAGAGAAGGCCCCTAATCTAATATGACTGGCATCCTTATAAAAAGGGGAAATTTGGACATAAACATGCACACAGAGAGAGTGCCACATTAATATCAAAGCAAAGATGGAGTCATGCATCTACAGGCCAAGCAGTGCCGAAGACTGTCAGCAAATGGCTAGAAACTGGGTGGGGAGGCCCAGAACAAAATTTTACTCACACACCACAGAAAGAACTAACCTTGACAAGACTTTGATCTTGAACATCTAGCCTCCAGGATAATGAATTTCTGTCGTTTAAGTTTATGGTACTGTGTTTTTGCAGCCAAAGTAAATAAATATGTGCTCTTAAACACAGATTTGCATTCTTACCTATATAGCATAGTCTCTTACATATTTTCTTAACTATCTGTGTAAGTTGGATGATAAAAACTTTATTTTTATATGCCAAAATGCAATTACAATAATATATATGTAATATGGATTTCTTCTCAGTCCATAAGCACTACTCCTTTTTTACACAAAGTATTTACCAAACAAGTTAAATTCAGATATACCACCTTGAACTTATTTGATTCTCATTTTCCTTTATTAGTGGTCTGACCCTGACTTTACCCTGGTTTTGATTCCTTAAAAGGGAGAACATTTGGCATCTCTCCCAGTTATATTTGGCCTTTTGAAAGATGAGTGTTCCTTAGAACTTCCTTTCTCCCCACCCATGCCAATTAATTCAGAAATAGTTTATTAACTAACAGTTCTGAATGTCTCTACATATTCTTCAAGAAGTACTTCTAAGGCACCCATTAACCAGGCACAGTGCTAGGTACTAGAAATATAGCTGCAAACAAGACAAAGGTATTTTTCTAAAGAACCCTCTGGCACTAGGTTGAAGTTTATGAAAGAGTCAAACTACAATCATTGTGGCCTGGATTTTATGTAATAAAGGTTTCTTCAAGGTGAATGTGACGCTATTGCAGCAATCCAAGCCACCCATTTCTCTTCTTTTCAAGTTCCTTTTTTTCTCTTTTTTTCCCCAAGTAATACAAGAGTTAGAAGTTTCTACTAAAAATCTGTGGTCACTTCTCCTCTCCTTTTTATCCTATGTTCTAGCCTCTTGCCCCAGAAACAACAACTGTAAAATTTTGCATTTTTCCTGTTATTTCTTCCATATTTATAAATGATATTCCTAATTTATTTTTTGTGGTGTTGTTTATTCATTTATTTATTCCATTATTTATGTAGAATCACCATTAACTGTACACACTCATGGGGTTCAGTGTGATAGTTCCATACATGCATATGGCATGCAGCTTATCAAATTCAACTACTTTTCCCAATGTCTAGTGGTCACTATTTTACTATCGAGTTGATTTTTTTTTTTAGCTTCCACATATCAGAGAAAACGTGGTATTTATTTTCTGTTACATATTTCACTTAACATAATGTCCTTCAGTTCCATCCATTTTGCTGCAAATAACAGGACTGCATTCTACTTCATGTCTGACTAATACTCCATTGTGTATACATTTTCTTTATCCATCCATCTGTTGATGATCATATAGGCTGATTCTCTATCTTGGCTATTTTGAACAGTGTGCCTCAATAAACATGAGTGTGCAGATATGTCTTTGGTATGCTGGTTTCATTTCCTTTGGGTATATACCCAGAAATGAGAAGCTGAATTATATGGCAGATTTATTTTTAGTGTTTTGAGGAACCTTCATATTCTTCTCCAAAATGACTCTACTAATTTATACTCCCACCAATATGAGTTCTCTTTCTCTATATCCTTGTCAGCATTTTTTTCTTATGATAATAGCATTTCTAAGTGGAGTTGAGATGGTATTTCATTGTAGATTTGATTTGTATTTTTCTTATGGATAATCATATTGAACATTTTTTGGATATTTTTTGGTATTTCTATTTTGAGACATATCTATTTAGATCATTTACCTATTTTTAAAAGTTGTATTACTAGTCTTTTTGTTGTTAAGGTTTTTGAGTTTCATATATATTGTAGATATCAACCTTTGGTCAGATGAAGAGTTGTCAAATATGTTCCCACTTCTACTTTGTAGTATCAATACCATTTCCTAATGGTAATTTTGAAGGAATTTAGGAAAAGAAGAAATTTACATATATGTTCAAAAGTTCCAAATTCCTCTGAATACATCACACATCTCTCTTGTGGACTCAAGACTAACAGACTTCTCTCAGCACTGAGATAGGCTCATTCATTTTCATCTCAAACACCTTGTATAATGTTCTACTATTTTTTCGACCACCTTACCTCTGCTTGTGTCTTTCTCTATCTCAATCTCTTCCATTTTCCCAGTGGCCCTTACATTAAAGGAAAGATGGGAAATGGCATATAACCTGCTCAATGGGTGAATATTCAAACATGTACATGTTGTACTTACTGTATGAAAATATTAGCAAGGCACTCAGATGACAATAACGTCTTATAACCTCAGTTCATCCATGACAAGTAAAAATTTTTGAATTGATTAAGTAGCACAAATTTTACCAGGAGGGGACTTTCCATGTTTAGACTGCTGAGGGATTAATTTATCATGTCATTTCATTCTCACTGCTGATCTAAATTTACATGCCAATGTATTTGGATAATTGAATGTGGTGCCTATTTTAGTTCAGGTACTATTAGGCCAGAGATATAGTGTCTAAAATTTGGATACTCAGCAAAATTTAAACTTTGGGGAAGTTGATATTCACAGACTGCTTCACTTCTAATCTAACTGATGGGTTGGCATGCATATCATATGCCAGAAATTCTGTTAAAAATTTAACTATCATACAGAAAGGTAATTTTATATCAGGTTAGTGCTAGAACAATATGTTATTATTAATGAGAAAAGAAGTTCCATTAAAATACCAGGGTTCATGCTCAGAGTATATTGAGATACATTGGCTTCAGGAGGTAAAGAAAAATCTTTCATGTTGTTATTACAGGGCTTTGCATATAGTATTCCAAAGAGCTACCAAAGTGCTGCCTAATTTAGCCTAGACAGAAAGCAATCTGGTGATTGCCCTCTAGACCAGCCACAAAATACACCTCATCTGAGAGGAAAGGAATGTGCATCTTGTTAAGATGCAATGTTGGGTAAAGCGGACAAAAGATCTTTTATATCTAATTTGCCACAGTGTCCCAAATGTCTAGAGTGGACATTCAACAAGTATTTGCTAATTGTCGACATGTCTTTGCAGAACTCACAGTCTAACTAGCAAAAGAGACATTATAATAGGCAATTATAATGAATTGTGAGAAGTACAGAGGATGGTGAGGTCGTCATGGGGAGGCACTTACCCCAGATCTAGGAAGTCAAGGCGGATCTCTTTTCTCTCCTAGAGAAAATGATGCCTGCATGAGAACAGGGGACTGAGTGAAACTTAGCCAGACAAAGGTAGCTGTGTGGGCCATGGAGGAAATCTGAAAGGTAGAGAGAAAGTACAGCTGGGAATGCTCTAGCAAGAAGGTCTGGTATGAGACAGGGCGTGGAGAAGAGAAAGAATTTGGAGGGAAAGGAAATTGACTATGACTAGAGAGTAGAATGAGTGAAGTGGCTAAAAATAAAGTAGATCATACCAAAGTGTCACAAACTCCACATTTAAGAGTTTGGATTTTATTCTAAGAGCCATGAGTATCTGTTTACTCCCGGGAGTGACAGGACCTAGCATGTCAGCTGGCATGGAATTCTCAGAGGGACTTGGATTCTTGAACTTCAGTGGAAAGGTCAAGGGGAAACCACCATCCCTTCCTTGGCCATATTCAAGGGGATAGTTTGAATATTGGCAAGCTGCAATTCGTAACTCCTACCCAAACCAAAATAA
>CM053405.1:35304496-35349092 GCA_028644305.1 Xerus rutilus | reverse complement strand
AAAAAAAAGATATAATACTTTCATTCATCTTTATTTGTTACATATAACTAATTTATCCATGAGACAAAAAGAGTAAAAATAGAGCAAATAACTAAAATTAAGAAGGAATTCTCAAACTTCTTTGCATCTAATACTTTCAAACCTCTAGACTTTTTCTTACAAGTAAATTTAATTTTACCATTTTTTCCCCAATCATCTCCTTCCCTCCAGAATTTTCCAGAGTATAAAAACTTAAAACTACATGATGATTTTGTTTTCAGAAAAAGCTGCCTTAAACACTTATACGCTATGTTGATAAGATTCATATTCTGGAATATACACTCAAGCTTGCCTCTCCATGAATGAATGGTAGGGAAGCATCTATAGGGAAAGAAACCTTGTTAATTTTAGTTAGATAAGCTGATCCCATTGTTTTTACTTTTCCTTTTTATTCAATATGTTCTGATAATTCACTGGTTTAGTTAAGAAATAAATTCATTTAATTTTTAACCCTTAGCTGCAATTTTGTTTCTTTTATCTTAGTACCCTTTGTCTTATACACTCACCACTGCCACCACCACCATTCAGGAATTGAATGGGTTTAGTGTTCAGACATTTATTTCCTTCATCCAATTCAATCATATTTTGGAAACTTCCAACTAGCAATGGATAAGCCAACTATTTAAAAAATGTTGCCAGTAAAGCAAGACAAAAAAACCCTTTTACTATTTTTTCCCCTCAACTTTAGGCTTCATAACAAATATAGGGGATAGCAGGAATGAGGAGTGGTTTAGGGGAATACTTGCTAAATGTTATGCTAATATCACATTGTTTCCGTTCTTTTTTTATTTAGCAGGCACAGAGACCTGTCTGGACTTCTCTTATCTCTCACTCTTTCTGCAAAGAGCTTCTTTGGTTTATTATTTTAATCTCACTTCTACCTCTGCTTGTTTTGCTGGAAATATTCTTTTAGAGAAGAAAATGAGCAGCTTAGCTGGATGCTAAGAGGTCTCTTTGAAACAGCATAAATCTTCATAGTGAAGAAAGGACAAAAATGGTCTTAGCACATGACAAAACTTAAATATACTGCCATTTTTCCCCCTCACAAATCCAAATAAATTGTTATCATCCTGGCTAAGTAAAATATATGTCACTTAATTAAGTGACATATTTTATGGCATGTTTCAGAAATATTGCCTCAATAGTTAGACCAGATCAAGTCAACTCACAAAAGTGAATTCTATTTGTTTCAGTAGTTTTTAAAATTTTTATTTTTAATACCAAGGGTCTTCTCTAGAGGCTTTTAAAAATTCATCATGCATAATAATGGATACTGGTTGTCACAGGATATCAGCAATGCTGAATAAATGCTAAGCACGATGTTTTATGATCAAATACCAAAATCATATGGCTATTCTATACTCCACCCAACCTACAACTTATACATGGCATACCTTTTAGAAAGTTCTATTTCTGGTTGAACACACAATGCTTTCTTGTTTTAACAATTATTTAGGAAGTCTGACTCATATTAAATTCAATTGTATCCTGTTTGGTTGCTACTTCATTAAGGAAGCATTTGGAATTATGTAAGTCCTGATAAATTTGAAATCATGTAATTTAAGGAGAAATACAACTGAATTGGGCCTTAAGTAGAAATGGGCTGTTTTCATTTACAGGCAAGAAACAGGAAATACTATGCATTTATCCACTTGCCTGGGTTTCATCATGTGGTAAGTGCAAAGTAAATAATAGCTATCAGAGATAAGCAAGATTAATACCGAAAGATTAGCACCATGTATGATAGCACACATATGTATATTCATTATTAGAAAAGTCGGTAAAATTGCAAATTAACATTATGTTGTAGCACATAAAATTACCATGATTATTTATCCAAAACAATGGAGTGGTCTTTTTGTTCACTCAATTTTAGGTCTTTCAGAACCATGAAGGACTTTGGAAATAATTT
Source organism: Xerus rutilus (assembly GCA_028644305.1). Lineage (NCBI taxonomy): Eukaryota > Metazoa > Chordata > Mammalia > Rodentia > Sciuridae > Xerus > Xerus rutilus. The sequence continues at coordinate 35,347,141 of CM053405.1, read as the reverse complement.
GATGCAGGGATTCTTAAATGGTGTGAATATGATTTAGCTTTAAGGAGACGAGGCTAGTTTATTAATTTATTCATTCTACTGAGAGCTTTTGGAAGCTCGTGATGTACCAAGTACTGTTCTAGTAATTGAGGTTACAGACAGTCTCTTGCATTCATGGATATTGCATCTCAGTGGGAAAATCTGATAATAAATGTATAATATGATGCTACTACTGAATCAAATGCAGAGTTGTGTATCTTAGGTTCATGCACACATTTTTCCGGAGGGACAATCTGTTGAATCTTTGAGAGTGATATAATCATCAGAAGATTCAGAAGCAGTGATCTATTACACCCTGTTCATTTAACAGATGGAGAAACCAAAGTGCAGACAGGGAATATATATGATCTACTCACTCCCTACTGTTAATTAATGACAATTTTAAGATCAGAGCCCAGGCATCTTGGTGCATGGTCATTATTGTGCCCTATAGGAGAGTTGATCTGATATTTCCTTCCTTTTTCATATTTATGCTCTTTTTCATAATATCTGCCTACCATTGAGACTCAACAACTCATGCCAAGAATTGGAAATCAAATCAGACAGCCTCAATCCTAACTAGTTTTGTGATTCTAGAAAATTGTGTAAAGCTGTGAGCTCCAGTTGCCACATCTGCAGAATGATGATAATAAGTTGTAACTATAGGTTCTTGTGAGGAATAAGTAAGATCCCTTACATATTTCTTATTTGGTATAATTCCTTTCACCTGATAAATATGTTAACTATTATTATGATTACTCTGCTTATTTTAAGATTCTATAAAGCCTGTTCTTTGGTGCCAGGTTCCCAGGTTCTAAAAATCACTCCATATGTCTTTCTGGACTGTAATTCAAACAGCAGTTATTGGGCTTTAATTAAATTCAGGAGAAATGTAAGAGGAATTCATCATGTTCTCTGAAACTTGGATTCCTGGGTTCAAATCCTGGTATGTGTGCTTTTGTGTGTTGTCTGAATTATGTGCAATAAGCATGCCATAGTTTTTCAGTAAAAAAAAAAAAAGCTCTTTTCACTGTAAAGAAATAAAGCATGGATTAATTTGATTTGTTGGTGACTTGCCATATCTGTCCTTTTGAAATCCATACTGTGTCTTTGGCAGGCTGGAGTATGTGGCTGTCTCTGCTCAAAGGGATCCTGATTGACCTTCCCTGGTGGCAACAGAACTCAGCCCCCTCCTTCCTGTGGGATAAAGGAGAAGTTTAAAAGGATGGTCAGATGGGAAGGCCCTGGGGGCTAGCCTTGGTTCCCACAATGTCTGAATCAGAGTAAAGCTGGCTCTATTTTTTGGTCTCCTCTCTATTCTCCACTCAGTACATTACAACTGTTCTCCAAAGAGCAGACAATGTGAAGTCTGTGACCTACACTTTATTGACAAGGAAGAAAGGGAAAGAGAAGTCATATCTTCTCTGCCATTTGGTGAATAAAGGTTTTTCAGAGAAAACTTGCATGTCATTTTTAGAGTAAGTTCTTGTATGACAGAAAGTAGACAGTGAGGGAGCTGAGGGTGTAGCTTGCCTAGCACGCATGAGGCACTGGGTTCCATCCTCGGCACCACATTAAGAATAAATAAATATATGAAGATATTACAACTAAAAAAATTTAAAAAAATAGACAGTGAGGGAAGAAGTCTCATTTCTAGTGACATTTACCTTCTCACTCTGCTCCCTAAAAAAATTGTCTCCCTATAAAATGATCTGTTGTTCGTGTTGTTTGTTCCAAGATGTAATTTTTTTGTGTACAAAACTGTGTGTGTTGTGCATAGATGCAATGGTATGTTGTTTTCTTTTTATTGTTACAACTGGAGTCATTTTCTGTTTAGTTTTAGGAAAGTTAAAACATACATTTTATTAATAGTGTTCATTGATCCTGGTGATAGTATGGGGAAAATTTGAATAACATCTTCCCTCAAATAAAAAATGATTGGTTTGGTAAAGACAGAAAATATTGGATAAGAAACTTTAACATCTTGTCCAGAATATACCCTATGACCATGAAATGGTGCATTGAGGAAAGCATCAAAGAGTAAGAAATAGCACATCAAGAAAGCAGGAGAAAGGTTGATGACAGAAAGATTGCCGAGGACTTCACAATACAAACCCAGGCACAAACTAATAATGCACATTATCTATATTGTTGAGCAAACTGGATATGTGCATTTTCTATTAGGCAAGTCTTTCCATTGTTTAAAGAAGAGACACTCTCAGATTTCCCTATATCTCTTCTCCTTAAATGTTCCTTCTGAAGTATCTCTAAATGGCAGAAGAGTAAGAAAGGAAACCTCTCAATCCTAAGGGAGCTAGGACTGGGATCATATCTGTAAGCGTTGTACAGGTGGTTAAGTCAGCATTTTCACTGCCATGACCAAAGGACCTGACAAGAACAATTAGAGGAGGAAAAGTTTATTTGGGACTCACAGTTTCAGAGGTCTCAGTCCATAGACAACTAACTCCATTCCTCAGGCCTGAGATTAGGTAGAATATCAGGCCGAAAGTATGTGGTGGAGAAAAGTGCAGAACATTGCACCAGGAAGCAGAGGGAGCGTCCACCCACCACTGACAAGTAAATATATCCCAAAGGCATGCACCCAGTGATCCACCTCCTCCAGCTATACCCTACCTGCCTATAGTTACCACCCAGTTAATCTCTATCAGGGATCAATGCAATAATACTGGTTATAACCCAATCATTTCATCTCTAAAATTTCTTGCATTATCTCACAAGTGAGCTTTTGGGGAACACTTCATATGTAAACCATAATAAGAGGACAATTTGAGAATTATTTGATTTCTTCTGTTTTGATTTAGAAACTCATACAAAATTTTTCTTTTCCTTTTTAAATCTGAGAACATATGCTCCAAGGAAATGTATCAGACTGACTAGTTGATTACACAACACTTTATTTGTCAAAATTTGCATATATTCATTGCTGTTTAAGAAACAACTTAGATTATGGATTTTTTTTTTTTTTTTTCTTTAAAGGATAAACAAAGACCAAAAAAAAAAAGGAAAAGAAAGCCCATAGGAACTTACCTATGGGTTATAGAATCACCCTGGATTTCTAGGTTACGAGATTGCATGTCATTTAATATGGAATTTTCTTAAAAAAGAAATATCTTTCAGCCACTCTTTTAGGAGCTATGTGCATTGTAAATATTTTATGGAATAACTATATGCTGAATATCAAACCTCTAGTATTTAATATTTGCATCATTTGCATAATGTCTGACAATGAAAACTTAGAACAACACTTAATCCAAATTAATATATCAAAGAATGAAACAACTGAAGAGTGATGGGTTTTGTAATTAGAAGAGTCCAAAATCAAAATAAGAGCAAACTAAGATCAGAAAAAGGAAGTCAGAAAAGTCCTTTCCTCTTTATTACATTAAGGAGGTATAATGACATAAAGAAGACTTGGGAAGAAGAATGAAGCTCTTCCTAGGAAAATCTGCATTCATTTAAGGAGTCCAGTGATGTGTGCCTGTTTAAGACATATATTTACAATATGCTCTGTACCAGAAATGTCATGAAATTATCTATTTGAGACTATAATGGACTTTAGGCAATACATCATCTCTATATTTTCAATGGACAAGTGAAGAGAGTTGCCCAAGTTCCTATGAGTGACAAATGGTTAAAATAGGGTTGTTACCCAGGTTTCCTATGTCCAAGTTCAGAATTCTTCCAACCTGCACACTCCGTTGTTTTCTTATGAGTCACATAGTCTTAGTGTGGTCAATGTCTTCTGGGTGATAATTCAAGCATTTTCTTTGAAAAAAATATATAACTTTCAAACTAAGTCAAACAGGCAATTTAAGTGATGGAGACAGCACTTTTACAACCAACACGGCTATCAACGATTGCTTAACTATCTCAGCCTTCAACTTGGAGAAGTTGGTACTTTGAGTGAATCATCAGGTTCTAATTTAATGAAAATGCTATAGTCCCAGAGAATGTTCTTATATGAAATTTCTTTTAGCAGTCTAATTTTAAACAGCTGGAATTCATTTGTTAAGTTGTATTCTATTCCACTTTCTGCAAAGAATGATATATGGATTATTTTCTTCCACACAAAAATGGAGCTTTCCGGAAAGTCTGAACACATCATCTACTTGAACATACAGGATAGCAGCTGCTTGGGGACCCTGTGGGCAGCTTGGGCCCTTTGTCCTCCACCTGGGCTCAGCTATTAGAGTTATACCATGTTAAGCATTGATTCAAGGCTAAGGGTTGGCTGCCTTCCAGGATGTTATTATTTATGGCTCTTCCTTTTATTTCATGTTCTGTTTCTGTAATTATTGATGTTGTTGAATCCAATCTAAGAGCCCAGGTGCGCTACATCTTGTGGTCCTTGTAATACTGAAGTTTCAAGAATCTTCAGGCTAGCAGGAACAAGAGGAGTAGAGGAAGAGGGAAGGAATGACTCCAAAATATGGTCAGAGAAATTTGCAGAATAGAGGTTAAATGATTGCAGAACCCACCTGACAGTTTCACTGTGTTTTTGGTTTTTTTTACATACCACTGCATCCTGTATGAACATAGATCCCCATTTATAACAGATGAGAAACAGGACATGGCCCTCTGTAACTCCCCACCTTATACTTTTCAGATTGCATCCGAAAAATGTAACAACAGGAAGCTGTGCTGGAAGCCGTTGATGGCTGAGGTTAAACAGCAAGAACTCACTGGTGTGCACATGTCATAATATCACACATTGACCTTGCCCGAACCCTTGCATGTTAGGTACCAGAGTAAATATAGGACAAGTATATATCAAAAGCAAACTCGTAGTTTTGGGTTTTCTCCTGCTCTGTTATATGGAAAGAATTCATTGCCTGATATTGTACTCTGTGTTCCTGCTCACACACTTCATCCAGATGAGCAATTAAACCTTTCTGCAGACAGAGGGAACAATAGAGCACAATATTGTCATGGTTTAATATGAGCAAGGTGTCACACTACACATTAATACATCTCTAGGCTTAGGTTAGAGTACAACTGAATCCTTTTCAGATGTTCGTCACTTTTTTCCCCTCTTTAGGCTGCTAACTTTTAAGGCTTAGGCTTATCTAGATAGAACCACCAGTCCTAAGTAATTTATCAATTGAACAAGTCTTTACTGAATGGCGTTCAATGTTCCAGGCACTGAAGACTATAAGAAACTTTATAGTCTGATTTCCTGATGATATAGCTCTTGTAGAGTATGCTATTCTTTAAATAGTCTTTCTCAACTAGTTCCATAAGAGAATTAAGCTATAGAGAAAATGACTTGAGGAACTATTTTATCAGTTCTTCCAACTCAGTTCATCCAGCACACAGTTGATACCAAGTGAGATGCATAGCATAGATGATAAGTTAATTCATTAAACACAATGGACGCCTTAGGTCAATAGGGCTTAATTGACTCTGGTAAGGTTTTCTCAAAAGGAATAAGGCCTTTTCTTCTTAGAGCCCTAACTACAACCTTGGTAAAAACTAGTAGGAGGAGAGAAAAATGACTCATGATCATGAGATTCACAACACTGGCCCTCCCCACTGAAAAATGACCTTGAGGAGAGAAAGGACAAGCAAAAGTGGGAGGATTCTTTTTCAGAAAAATAACCCCCAGTTATTTCTTGGGAGTATTTCTTGGGTGAAACTGCTCCTTAGAGGCAAGATACACCAAATTCCTCTGGGAAAGAAGAATAAAAAATAGTTTAGAGTTGCTGAGAACTAAAGAAAGATGAGGACCAGGCATCTAATGAAAACTGAATGCACAGTGTACTAGAATCCCTTTAAAGGTTTTTTGACAGCTTCAAAGAAGTATGGGAATTCCCATTATGTCTATATTTATTTAAAGACAACACGTCTCTGAGCCTGGACAGCACAACGTTTGGTTTAGGTAGGGTTCTACTCTATGGGCTCAGATACCTCTGCTTGCGGGGTATCTTTGATCCCACCGTGGGGAACTGATCTTTATTCTAATAGGTTCTCTACCTCTTATATTTCAGACCCTCTACCCTGGATCACCATTTTATCTCTACTTCTTGTTCCCTCAGTCAATTGTTTAAATGTTGGCTACATTTATATTCTTCCCGCTGGCCCCTCAAGTCTATCTCCCGATAAATTTCCCATGTGCTTGAAACATGCATGCATATAAGACAGATAATTTATTCTTACTTCCACTTTGAGGAAACAAGAAGTTGAAAAATTTTCTACTTATCTTTTTTCTAATTTTCCTTTTCAGGCATTCATCATGCAGGATAATGATGAGGTCTACTCACATACATTAAAATTTAGAAACGTTTCAGGTAGCATGCTTATTTGGTAATGTAGACTCTAACCTCATTCTATCCCTTCCCTCTCACTCTTGCATACAACCAGCATCCTCTTAGTTTAACTCTTCAGTTTGTAATGATTTTGATTAGGGGAGAAAGACATCTCCATAAAGGAGAGTAAAAATTTACTCCATTTTTGTCTACTCTATGTGAACAGATATTGTATTAGAATGAAATGTTTGCCCTTCACAGTAGCAATATTTTGTCTCCATGAATGTGTTGCTGTGCTTGGGTCCCTCAGAATTCTGACTTGTTCTGCAAAAGAAAGACAAAATGATTCAATTCTGTGTTTTACTTTTTACCTTAACTGAAAAAGAACTTAATTTTTCTTTACATTCACCTCTGTAATTTCAACCTGTTTATCTGCCTATACTACATGTAATTGGTCTGCTTGCAAGAGAAAATGGAGAAGAAGAAACACTGATCATTTCCAGGTAAGTTCTCAAATACTTATTAATTATCCAGTGGGCTCAGAGCCTTGTCATTGACCACAGGATTGTTGAAAGGAGAAGGAGAGAGTAGGGATGATGTTGACTATCAAGAAGAATTTTATGAGCCAGGCCCGGTAGCTGTAATCCCAGCACTTTGGGAGGCTGATACAGGAGAATCGCGAGTTCAAAGCCAGCCTCAGCAATGGTGAGACACTAAGTAACTGAATGAGACCCTGTCTCTAAATAAAATACAAAATAGGGCTGGGAATGTGGCTCAGTGGTTGAGTGCCCTTGAGTTCAATACCCGGTACCACACAAAAAAAGAATTTTAAGTTATTATTTTTATTTTTCAAAGTATTCCTTTGTATTTACAGCTCATTAGGAAAAACAAAACAAAGTCAACTACTTCTTTGAAGTGGTTACCATATTGCTCTTCAAATTCTTAAAGAGCTCTGATTGGCTAAGCCTCAAATATAACATGCTTCAACATATTATTGGAAGAAATTTTATAAAAAGAAATGTTTAAAAAACTAACCTCTTCCTGGTGCAATGGTACATGCCTATAATCCCAGCAACTCAGGAAGCCAAGGCAGGAGAATTGCAAATTCAAGGACAGCCTGGGCAGTCTATAAGACTGTCTCAAAATTTGTAAAAGGGCTGGGTCTGCTCTGCTATCATGTAAACCTAAATAGAACAAACAAATAAATAAATAAATAGACAAATAAATAAATAAATAAATGACTGGGTCTGTGGCTCAGTGGTGGAGTGTTTTTGGGTTCAGTCCCTACCCAATGCTACACACACACACACACGCACACACACACACACTCACATGTACACACAAAGATTGACCTACAACTTCCAGATACTTTGATTCCTGATTACAACACATTTCTGTTGTTAGAATAAGTGAAAACACTACTACCAAGGTATTCTTGAGATCTTTTTCTCCTTTGTGTGTGTGTGTGTGTTTGTGTGTATGTGTGTATAACTGAACATAGCAATAAATACATTCATTAGAAATTTAAGATCTTTACTTGAATGTTTTAAAATAAATTTATTCAAAAGTGAATCCTACAATTTGGTAAGTCCAATCAAGCTTCTGTCATTCAAAAGGGGTTTAGTTTAGCCTGGTGAGAGCCATTTGTTCCATTTGTGTAGATGTCCTAGACTCTACACTGCTTCTTTCCCACTAGATTAATCTCATCCCTGATGCATAACATTCACCAAAGTATTTTCATTTCCATCAGGAGTGTTCAGTTTCTGCAGAAAAGAATGTTTGCTGTATAATGTGGTTAGAATTAGTACAGACCTAAATGAAGTGGGATAAAATAGAGAAAGAAGTTGAAGTGCAAAAAGGTCTCAGCAAAAATCTCATCCAGATTCATGGAGGTGCTCTGGAGCTGGGATGAGCCTACAGATTAGTTCTAACAAGTATAAAAGAGGTCCACATCTTTATATTCCTGTATCAACCATTTGGTGTATGTGCACTGACTTTAAGAAGCAGAAAGTGCATTGTGTAGAGTGGATCTCTTCCATTAAGGGAGAACTTTAAAGAGGGAATCCTCCTGCAGAGTCAGAAATTAGTGAAGAGCGCTTTAATGCTGAAGAATAATAATCTGCGTGGTCATCACAATCCATCACTTAAGCTGCTCAGATATACTGGGTCCATATAAGTTCTGAGTGAAGCTCTTTTGGGTTCTGGTTAATGCCTCTGATATTGCAACTGATTTCAAAGTCCCAACTGATATTCATTTCAATCCTTCTCTACAGTCCATTTGATATATACTTACCCTTGTCTTGCATTTCTACTTGCCTAAGTGGATTAACTCATAGGGTAACCCAGATCCTTATATATGAGAGATCTGAACCCTAGGCTACTATGCTCTTTAAGGCCCACTGTTGATAACATTTATTCATATACCATGAAAATTGCATAATGAAATGCACAGGAAAACATTAACTATAACTGATGGATTACTGGAGGCTCAGTATGGACAACTCTAGGGGTTAAAAATTCCAGGAATATCATGTCATAGTATGGCTCCCATATCTTAAGTTTTATCACTAGGAACTTGACTTGAATCTCATGGTGAATATTGGAGAAAAATCTCCTCAGACTTTAATTAAGGAAAGTAGAAAAGAAAACAATTTGAAATATACCAGAGCATCTTGTTCTTCCTAACAAGGTCTTCTTTCAAGTGAAGTATTTAACTGAAGCCTAATGTACTAGAGATTCATTAGAATCTAATTTGCCCAGGGAAAGGGAATATCTAATTCTACTCATGTCTATCTTTCAATGGGAAAAGAGAAGTACCTATTTCCATTCCACTCTAGGCATCCTGTCCCACTAAGAAGAGGAAAGAAACTGAGAAGCACTAATGAAGTTCTCAGTCCTGAGATATAATCTTACTAAAATACTGAGACCTAATCACAGAATTTTAGGATGCTCCCTCTCCCAGCATCTTACCACAATATTTAATACTTATTTACAGCAATTATGTATACACAATACATGATTTCTGGCTTCCAAGAAAAAAATTATAAAACATCATAAAAGGAAAACAGCATATTTTAAGAGACAGAGCAAGCATCAGAAACCAGACTCAAATATGGCAGGAATGTGGGAATTATTAGACCGAGGATTTAAAACAACTGTGATGACTTTGCTATGTCACTAATGAATGTAGCAGAAAGTATGAATAACAGGTGGGCAATGTGAACAGAGAGAGAGAAATTCTAAGGAAGAGGTTGAAAAGAAATGATAAAGATAAAAAATATTGTTAACAGAAATGAAGAATGCCTTTGATAGACTCATTAGTAGTCTGGATACAATTTAGGAAAGAATGTTTTAATTTAAGGACATCATAATATAAACCTCCAAAAATGAAAAGCAAAGAGTCAAAAGATGGCATGGAGAAGGGGAAAAGAGTATCCAAGAACTGTGGAACAATTACAAAAACCCATACATAATGGGAATACCAGAAAGAGATGTAAGGGAGGAAGAAACTAGAGAAAAACTTGAAATGATAATGAGAATTTCCACCAAATTAATGTCAGATATCAAACCACAGATCCAGGAAGTTCAGAAAACACCAAGAAGAATGCAACCAAAATGAAAGGATGAAACATAACCAAACCAAAAAAAAAATCCCCCAAACTGTACTCATTCAAGTCATATTCAAACTATAGAAAAGGAAAAGAAAGAAAAAAACGTTAAACATAATGGAGGGAAACACCTCACCTACATAGAGGCAAGAAATTAACTTTCCAACATCTCCTCAGAAACCATACAAGCATGCAAAGAGTGGAATGAAATATTTCAAGTGTGAGGAAAAAAATCACCAATTTAGGATTATGTATCTGGAGAATTTATCTGGTGAAAGTGAAAGAGAAATAAGCTTTCTCAGAAAAACAAACAAACAAAACTCGGAAGAAGATGGGGTTCAGAGAGTGGGAGATTTGTTGCCAGTAATTCTGCACTGAAAGAAATATAAAACGAAGTTCTTAGCTGGGCTTGGTGGTGCATGTATGTAATTCCAGTAATTCGAGAGGCTGAGGCAGGAGTATCACAAGTTCAAAGCCAGTCTCAGCAACTCAGTGAACCCCTAAACAACTTAGCAAGACCTTTTCTTAGATTAAAAAAAAACCATAGAAAAAGGGCTGAGGACATGGCTTAGTGTGTTGGGGGAGTTCTTTAGAGGGAAAGAAAATTATATGTCAGAAACTCAGATTTACATGAAGCAAGGAAGTTGATAAGAGAATAAATAAGTGAAAGTAAAAAATAAAACCTTTTTCTTATTCTAAATTGATCTAAAAATATCATTTTTTCAGAATAATAACAGCAATGCTTTTAATTGTGTCTGCATACACATACTTACCTATGCTTATGCATATATGGAATTAATGACAGCAGTTACACAAGAAACAGGAGAAACAAATTGGGATTATTTTGTTATTAGAAGGTGTTTGCATTATCTGTGAAGCAGTATAGTGTTACTTGAAGTGAACTTGAATTGGTGATAAATGTATATTGCAAACTGTAGGGCAAATATTAAAATATTAATAAAAGGTATATTGACATACTAAGAAGAGAGAAAATGGAATCATATAAAATGCTTAATTAAAACTACAAAAGGCAGAAAAAATTGAAGCCCATTTTCTTTATCTTCCACTTTTTATATTTAAAATGTTTGTTGAAGACAATATGTAGCTGGGGCCTGTTTTTGTTCTACTCCTATAATATATCTTTTAGACCATTGGTATTCAAATTTCTTATTGACTGATTTTGGTCAATAGCTGATCTACCATAAAGACACCAATAGACTGAAAGCAAATGGATAAAGAAAGATATACCATGACAAAAATAAACAAACATAAAATTAGGAATAACCATACTAATTTCAGAGCAGACATCAGAGCAAGGAAAGTCAGCAGTTATATAAAGGCATTAATAACAAAAAAAGAGGTCAATTCTCCAAGAAGGTATAACAAACCTTAATGTGTATGCATATGAAAACAGAATGTCAAAATATGTCATGAAAACCCTTACAGATCTATAGACACTGAAAAGATGACAAAGGAATAATACTAACCAACTCTGCTCACAAATTAGATAACCTAGATGAAAAGATCAATTTTTTGAAAGACAGAATCTGAAAACTCACATAAGGAAAAGGGGACAACCTGAATAGACCTTTTTTCATTAAATAAATCAATAACCAGTGACCTTCCAAGACAAAAATTGTTTAGCCTGGATTTGTTCACTGATAAAGTTTATAAGACATTTCAAGAAGAAATTACACCAATTCTCTATAATCTCTTCTGGATGGCAGACGTGGACAGAATACTTCCTAATACATTTTATAAAGCCATTACCCCACTACCAAAACTTTACAGAGATGACAAGAAATGCAAATTATAGACAAAAGTCAAGCTTGTTCAGTAGCAATGAACAAACAGCTAAAATTCCAAATAACATTTGCTTTAGCAACCCTTAAAATAAAATTCTTAGGTATAAATCTAACAAAATACGTACTACAAGACCTATATGGGGAAAAATACAAAAGTCTAATGAAAACTAAATATTGGAGATACATTTGTATTCATGGATAGGAAGACTCAAAATCCCAGCTAATTCTTTTGTGTCTATCCACAAACTCACTCTGAATTTTTTAGAATGATCCAAAAGACCCAGAGCAGTCAACACAATAATGAAGAAGAACAAGTTGCAGAACCAACACTATCTGTTCTCAAGACTTAACAGAAAACCACAGTAATCAAGCTGTGGCATTGGAAGAATAAATATATCCATGGGACAGAATAGAGAGCCCCAAATCTACCTACATATATGTAGTCAATTGATTTTTGACAAAGACAAGAAAATGTAGATAAGAGTCCTTCCAACAAAGGTGCTAGGATAAATGGACATCCACATGCAAAAAATGAAATTTAGACATGGGAATTCACCCTTCACAAAATTAACCCATCAATAGATCACATAATTAAATGTAAAATGAAAAGCTATAAAATTTCCAAAAAGCAACATGGGAGAAAAATCTAGATGATTTTGGGTGTGATGATGACTTTTAAGATATGAGGTCGGGCACAGTGGCGCATGCCTGTAATCTCAGCAATTTGGGAGGCTGAGACAGGAGAATCGCAAGTTCAAAGCCAGCCTCAGCAAGGGTGAGGTGCTAAGCAACTCAGTGAGACCCTGTCTCTACATAAAACACAAAATAGGGCTGAGTATGTGGCTCAGTGTTCGAGTACCCCTGAGTTCAATCTCTGGTAACAACAACAATAACAACAAAATGACACCAAAGGCACCATCCACAGAAGAATGAATTGATAAGTATGATTTCATTAAAAGTAAAAATTTCTGCTCTGGGAAAGACACTGTCAAGAGAATGAAATATAAAGTCATAGACTGGGAGAAAATATTTGCGAGATACTTATCTGATGAAGAACTGTGACCAAAAATATACAAAGAACATTTAGAACTAAACCATAAGAAATAAACCAGCCAGTTCAAAAATGAGTCAAGACCTTTAAAAGATATCTCCCCAAAGAAGATACACAGATAGGAAATAGCAGATGAAAAAATAAACTACTTTGCTATTTCATCAGAGAAATGCAAATAAAAGCAACAGTGAGATACCACTATACACATGTTTGGATAGCCAAAACACAGAACATCGACAACATCTAACCTTGAAGAGAATGGGGAGCAATATTAGGTCTCATTCACTGCTGGTAGGAATGCACAAATGATAAAAATACTTTGGAAGACAGTTTGTCATTATCTTACAAAACAAAACTTACAATTACCATATGACTCAGTAATAAACATTCTTGTATTTACAAAGTTGAAAACTTAGGTCCACACAAAAACCTGCATATATATGTGTATAGATTCATAATTGTCAAAAGGTAGCATCAATCAAGATGTCCTTTAGTAGACAGATGGATAAGTAAACTATAGTTCATCCAGACAATGACATAGTAGTGTCAATACTAAAAAGAATTGAGCTTTCAAGTTGCAAAAAGAACTGTAGGACACTTGAATGCATATTAATAAGTGTCAGAAGCCAACTGGAAAAGGCTATATATACCATGATTCCCACTATATGATATTTTGGAAAAGTCAAAACTATGCAGACAGTACAAAGATCAGTGGTTGCTGAGGTTAGCAGCGTAGGATTTTTAGGGCATACAAACTACTCTGTGTAATACTCTAATGATGGATATATATCATTATACATTAGCTCAAACACACTGAAATGCACAACCTCAAGAGTAAAACCTAATAGGCACTATGGGGTTTTGGTATTAATAATGTGTCAATGAAGTTTCATCATTTGTAACAAAGATACCATTTTGGTGGTTGGTATTGATAAGGCCTGGCATGTAGGAAGGAAGGAGTATATGGGGGAATCTATGTACTTTCCTCTCAATTTTGCTGTGAACTGAAACTTCTATAAAATTAAAGTGTATTTAAAAGGTAGCACATGGGAGAACTAAGAGATGGCCAGGTGCATCAGCTGGGTGACAAACATTTTTTTTCCTGTACCCATTTAGCCAGAGCAGCCTGGCTGATCTAAGATCCAATATTCCTTCTAAGATGGTGACTTATTTTCTGGCTAGGGGAAACTGTAGCATAAAATTTTATGAAGCTCTTTCTAGAATCCATATTTGTGAGACAAGAAGCTCAAATGCTTTAAAAGAAGTGCTGGGAACCGGGCGTGGTGGCGCACACCTGTAATCCCAGCACTTTGGGAAACTGAGATAGGAGAATTGTGAGTTCAAAGCCAGCCTCAGCAACGGCGAGGCACTAAGCAACTCAGTGAGAGCCTTTCTCTACATAAAACACAAAATAGGGCTGGGGATGTGGCTCAGTGGTCGAGTATCCTTGAGTTCAATCCCTAGTACAAAAAAAAAAAAAAAAACAGAAGTGCTGGGATTTATTGTGAGTGGGTCACTCCCACTGTGACTTCAAGAAATTCACATGACTGTTGGATGTTTCTCAATACGAAGCCCTTGGTTTAGATGATCAATCTCTAGTACTCCTTCTCTTGGTAATAATCTATGATTCTAATTTATATTTCAGAAACTTTGAATGTATGTGCAGGTCAACACCTAGGGGACTGAAAAATTGTCTATTTGTGGTGGATAGTCTCTACGATATGAAAACCATTTTAAGGACTTGGATAATTTCTGACCTTATTTATTTATTTTTGTACCAGAGATTGACCCCCAAAATGCTTAAACACTGAGCCATATCCCTAGCACATTTTTTTTTATGTTTTTACTTAGAGACAGATTCTCACTGAGTTGCTTAGGGCCTCACTAAATTGCTGAGGCTCATGATCCTCCTGCCTCAGCCTCCAGAGCCTCTGGGATTACAGGTATGTGCCACTGAGACAGCTTGACCTTATTTAAATAATAGAAGAGTAAGATAGGTAAATTTCAATGACATTATTACCTTTAAGTATTCAGGTTTACACTGAAAGTCTAAACAGGATACTCTTGTTGAAACTATTATAGTCCTAGACTGAAACCTGGTTTTCCACTTCATCATTGATGTTAATTTTCAGAATGACTTTGGTAACTTGAGTCATATTATATTATTTCCTTGGGAATCAGTCTTCTCACTTATGAAACAAGAAGCCACAGTTACATATTTTTCTAAACGCTTCCAACTCAAGCATTGTATGTTTCTAGACTTACTTCAAAAAACTTTTCTCTGATGCTGTAATTCATATTTTGTAGCCCAATATGTCTTAAGCTACCACTAAATACTTGTATGTGCTTATTATTTTCAAAGTGGGAAACAAAAATGTAAGGTTTACAATGCCAAGTATTATTTTAAAACCCAAACCTGCATGGCAATAAATGTAGGAAATAAAAAATTCCCCAGTTGTTGAGTAGAACTTGTTAAACTAGTAAATCACAAATGCTACAGAATTAGTATCCACTCCTCCCAAGGAGAAACGCACCCACCCTTTACTTAGAACAATGTGATGTATTATAGTTCTCAGTACTATGTATTATATACACAACTAAAACAAAGCTGATTGTTTTTAAATACACTTTTGTTTCAATTCTTTTGAACTTTGAAGTCAAGATTGTACTTTGAAGGTTGCAGTGATCAAGACATCAGTTACAAAGCACAAAGAGAGCTTATACATAAAATCTATGAGAAGAAATTTTCTAGCCTATCACCTGCCATGATTTTGGTTATGTCTATGATAAATTAGCAACACCTAATGTCGTTTTTCAAAATTAGACTTGAATATGATAATCTAACCCTGACCAATGTAGGTTTTATAATATTAGGTAGGTACATGTTAAATATTCATATTCTATATACAGTTATTTTTTCTTTTCTTTGGTAATGCTTTCCTTCAATTATATGTGGCATGAAGGGATCATCAGCTGCGACTCAGAGGACTTCATAGTTCCAACTTTTAGCACCTACTACCTGTAAGGCCCTGGGTAATTTTTTTTTATCACCTCAAAGGATATGTTTTTTATTACTTTTTATAAAATAAAGGAGTTGATAGTGGTTCTTAATTTCTCTTTTGGTTTTGGACCCTTTTATGAGTCTGATGAAAGCTATTGATACTCCAGAAAAATTCATGCATACTTAAACTAAATTTTGCATGCCTTTGAGAAGGATTATAGATTTCTTGAAGTACATTGATGAACCCAAGGGTGAGAAAAACTGGTTGAATAAAGCTTTTAACTTCATATTTCTATATGGTAGAATTTTCAAAAGTCACTTCAGAATCATCAGCTATTTATCTATTTATTTCTTTATTTTATTTTTATTTTCTTTGATTAACTATATAGCACAATAGGATTCACTATGATACATCATACATAAATGGAGTATAATTTCTCATTTTTCTGGTTGTACATGATGTACACTGGTCATGTGTCATATGTGTACATAGGGTAATGATGTCTAATTCATTCTACTACCCTTCTTAACCCCATACCTTCTCCCTTTCATTCACTTTTCTCTACCTAATCGAAAGTAACTCTGTTCTTTTCTAGCCACCCCCACCCTTATTGTGAGTTAGCGTAGTCATATCAGAGAAAACATTTGGCCTTGAGTTTTGGGGAATGGTTTATACAAAGAAAGGAAAATCTAAAGACCAACAAGGAAGATTAGCACAGATAATTTGTTAAAAATTATTGATTCTCATGATGATCAGAATTTTTAACAAATTATCTATGCTAACCTTCCTTTGTGGTCTTTAGACCTTCCCTGTTAGTCTCTTCAGATTATCTCAGATTTGTTTCCTCCTGACACCATACCTCTGACCTGGCTTCTTGTGCAACAATCTTGTAGCTAGAGCATATGTGCAGCTGCCAAAAAACACCACATGTGAGTTTAGCACATCTCTTGGCCACCTGAAGAAGAGAGAACATTGGCCCAATTTTACCAAGAAACTAGAAAATCTGACTCATTAAAAAAGACTCAGGGATTTCGTGTGACCACAAACTCTGTGGGCCCAGACTGTCATACAAATTCTAGAAATATCTGTGCATGCCTATTATTTTTAAGGAGGCTGAAATTTCAATTCCTTTTTGACCAAATTCCAAGGCTCAGTCCAAATCATACTGTTTTTTTTAAAGTTTTGAGTCATCACCTGTGAATCACAATTCAAAAGTCACTCTTGGAGTCAAAGTAAGAGATATGAAGGATGAAGAAATCTATACACCTTGCCATATGAGGAGTGGTCACAGGGACCAGGGGTATTTCATCAGAGGAAGAGCACTTAAAGGTATCTAAGGGTATCTTCAAATACCCACAGGGGCATTGGAGTCATCTTACTCTAGGTTCAGAAGGTCAAAACTAGCCAGTGGCTAATTGTTTGTGTGTGTGTGTGTGTGTGTGTGTGTGTGTGTGTGTGTGTTTGAGCTGAGGATACCAAAAAAAACCAAAAAATAAAAATTCAGGCACTTACCCACTGAGCCACAGTCTGCCCCTCCCCCACTCCTCACCTTTTTTTGAGACAAGATCTTACTAAATTGTTTAGGGCTTTGCTAAGTAGTTGTGGAAGCTGGCTCTGAATTCAAGATCTTCCTGCATCAGCCTCTGGAACCCCTGGGATTACAGGAGTGCACTACTATGCCCAGCCAACAGCTAGATTTAATGTATTGGAAGGAATGACTTGTTTTGACTTTGTTTGTTTGTCTATTTATTTATTTATTTATTTATTCTACTTTGTTATACATGATAGCAGAATGCATTTTGATTCATTGTACACAAATTGAGCACAAACTTTTCATTTCTCTGGTTGTATGTGATGTAGAATCACATGATATATGCAGTCATACATGAAGCTAGGGTGATGATGTCCATCTTGGGGAGGAATGACTTTCTAAAAATACATGATGTGCATATAAAAGACAGATTGCTTTGTAAAGTTGCATTAGGCAATGCAAAAGCTGAAGCACCAGCTACGTGACTATCCTATCAGAGAGATCATGGAAGGGATCCGTGTTTGGGAGTATGCAGAGCAGTGGTTGGTGAGAATGACCTAGATTGTAAATATATTTTTTCTTTTTTCTTTGAGATTCATTGATTATGATGATGACGACAATAATGATGATGATGATGTTGATGATGATGATTTTTAGAGAAAGGGAAAGTGGGGCTTGGGATTGGCAATTACTAGAGAGAATGGTCTTTTCTGAAGTTTTAAAAGACATCAGGAAATAAGTGTATTGCTTGCTACTGATCCCCAACATCATTTCTGGCTGTGAAAGATGAGGCTGTCACTTCTGTGACAACTAGTAGAGTGTATTGTGAAATATTTGCCCTAGAGAATCAAAGGTGCTATTGCCAATATAGCTTGGCCTGACATGGCCACTGTCTTAAGTGGAAGTGAGCAGAAATAGTTGCAATAGTCATTGGCATACACATGAAGTATATTTCTTTTTATTTCCATAACAATCCTACAAAGGCTGCACTAATAAGTCCTCAACTTCATTTTATGGATGAGAAGACGGAGGTGTTTAAAAGATAACACAGCAAGTAGAAGTGGAGGTAGAACATCCACTCCACAGACTGAGTTCCTGATCTTCCTTAACAGGGAAATCATACCACTGCCCCAAATTAGTTCAAGAAAGAGGTCCACTAGGTTATATACATTTTCTCAGGTTGATAGACCATACAGACTGAAAACATAATGACTTTTGGTATAATGTTATTTAAGGATGGTAGAACAAATATTTATTGAACATTTTTATAGACCAGAAAATAGTTTAGGTCTTCAGTATTCAGCAGTGAACAAAAGTGACAGAAATCCATGTCTTGCTGACATTGCAGTGGGAAGAAACAGTTAAACACAAAGGACATTTTATAAATTTTTTAAGGTAATCAGTAGCATAAAGAAAAATGAAATATCAGAGGAAAGGGATAAGGAAATACAGGGAGAATAGGTTTAAATAAGGACATACAAGGGGTTCTTGGAAAGGTGATGTTTGAAAGTTGGAAGGACCTCCTTTAATCCTAGTGAATTTGAATTTTCCACTGGCTCCATATAGATATACATGGGAAGTACTGGTGAAACTCTTAAAAGTGGTACAGTTTGCTACTTTAGCCAACAGTGCACTGTTTTAGCTGTGCCTGAAAGTAATGGATGAAGTAGAATTTGAAAATAAAAGTAAGAAGTCCTGGATTCGTCTGTGGGTCCATAAGGCACTATTCCATCCAGGTGAAGTGTGGGAAGGACAGGTGATCTGCTTCTGGTCAGTGTGGTAGGAAGAAAAGAATATCTCCATTCGATCAGTGTCTCCCAGGGAAACACTAGCGGATGTCTCAAACAAACAGCCGGCATTGTTCTGAAGTTTGTTGTAAAGTTTGCCAACAAGGAAGATCTGATAGGATGTCTAGTGTTTTGCTAACTACCTCAATTTGTCGTTTTCTTTCTGCTGGGTCAAGCACTGTGGGTTTTGTGGGAAACCTCTAAAGCTTTGAAAAGCCTTGTGCTTGTTCTTTTTCTTTACATATATGGGACTTTAAGCTACTCTGTATATTTCTGGCCCTATACTATATTTTCACTCCTAAACTGATGAGGAAAAGAAGAACCATTTGACACTAAGACCTGTTCACCAAGATTGGTAAACTCTGAGCTCCTTGAGGGCAGGAATTATTGTTTGTTCCTATTTGTATCCAATTCAGAAGCTATATTGTATTTGTAGGTTTGCTATAAACACATGTTACAAGTTGAATGAATAAATTTTATACATGACAATTTTAGGAATAATGGACACACAAAAAGATTTCCAAGCCTTTTAGCCCAAGTAAGTATGATTCAAAAACAATTTTATTTTAAAATAAGCAAGCAGATCTATCTAATATGCTACCTTATCTTTTGTTTGAGAACAGAATAAGAATAAATAACTTAATAGGAAGAATTAAAATTTATTTACATTGTGGTTTTGATTCTAAATATTCATTTTTATTTCAGAAAAGAAATTTTCTTCACACAATTTGCAAACATACTAGCAGACAATGATATTTAGGAAGGAAATTAACACCTGCAAACTTGAACCACAAACCTGTCATGGGTGTTATGAATTAGTAATTTTGTGCAGCTGCCTTGGTTAGCTGTTTGCCTCCATATTTTGCAGTCTTTCTTTTCTTGATATGCAAAAGACAGAAGACGTTGGAAAGCAAAATGAAAAAAATAAGTCTGTTATGTTTTGCTTTTTAAAGCAGGAATCTGAGAATGGAAAGTCAAATGAAATAGCAATGAATCGACAATTTTGTCTGTCCTGGTTCCTTTGGAACTTCCCGTAAGTTTTGTTTTTCTAAGCCCTGAATGGTTAAGTCTGACACTCTGGAGAAGAATGTTCCTTACATAGGGGTGACACTGAACATCCAGCCAACATTTCTCTGGGTGTATTTAGCTTTTTAAGCAGAATTTGGCAGTAATTCATGCAAATCTGCGTCAAAAACATTAATGTTTGGGGAAAAAGTGACTTTTCCTAAATGTCATATTTTCTTTTGCCTTTGAGAGGCTGAATATCTTCATCATTACTGCTAAATAAAATTAGTTTTGACATTTCCTCCTCTTCTTAAATAAATAGTCAGTCTCACCTACTCCAACCAGGCTAAATGTCTTTTCTGTGTCTGATATATTTCCAGCTGTATGGTTAAGGTAGGACTAGAGTAGACAAGAATAATTTTATTTCATTTTATGCAAGATGGAAAAAATCTAAAAAAGGAAAGATGTGCTGCTAATTATCACATAATTTGCCTCCCCCATTGTTTTAAATGGGACATATATCCATCCAGAAGACAGAAGTATTTCAGGCATTAGAGGAGTCAAGGCAGTAATTAAGTGCTAAAGGGACCATGGGAAGAAGAGGAGAAGCTGCTTTAGACCTCAGGCCTGGCGGCTCTCAGGAAGTCAGGAAATTACAGAAATTTCAGGAACAACAACATTCACAGATGCAGATGCCTCTAGTACCAAAAAACAAAACAAAACAAAACAAAAAAAAACCACACACAAAAAAACAAAACAACAGCAACAAAAAAACATTTCATATTGCTGAAGTCCACGGGCCTTCCACCCCAGCCTCCAGAGGAACTATAACGTGGCTTCTGCTTCCTTTTACTACCTTCTGAATTTTGTACAAGTGTCTTCTCTGTCTAAACTGGAAATTGCTGGCCAAGATTGTGGAAAACAGTTTCCAGGCTTTCTGGTTCCTTTAACAGCAGAAAAGAAAGGAAATAGTGCTGAAATACCAGCGGGTAATCTGCCACTGGATAAAAAAAAGATAGCTGTAAGCTAAGGAAGAATAAGATAGACCCAGAGTTCTAGATGGACAGATAAACTAATGGTTTACACACACTCCTAAAATGAAATATCAATTATCATGTCCTGTGGTTTCAGCCAAAAGTAAATCATGGTAAATCATCCCCATTTTTTTTTATTTGATATGTCCCTATAATTGGCCAATGAGGGGATGACATTAACATTATCTCTTCATTTGAGTGAAAGATTCAAAGATATATCATCCTTGTACACAATATGGGAAAAACATGCTTGATATCACTGTTAGGAAATTAAAAAATGGATAACTACCCCCCATAAAAAGAGATACTTGTTCATGAGTGGTATCAATCTAGCTAAGGAAGTTCTGAAGCAGTGAGCCACAGGTCTCAGAGTTTAGCTCTGTGTTGCCCGTTTTTGCAAACACTTTGGATGAAGACAAAGTAGAACTAATACAATGAGTGGCATAAAAGACCTTAAAAGGCAGATATAATGGACTAAAAGAAATTTGCTATGCAATGACAAGATATGGTTGTCTGGGCAATAGAAATTTCTGTGACCTAGGAAATTTAATTGAGAAGTTAAGTGAATCACAACTTTTATTGAAAAAAAAACCTAATGTACTTATAGATGGTGTGACTAGATGAATTTTAACTGGTCAATTGGTGAGATTTATTTCATTCATTATAGTATTTACCTGAAATACAAGTATTTATTCTGGAAGCTACATATTTACGTGATTAGAGATTGATCAATATACAATTAGTGTTCAAGGAGTGGGCATCTATGAGCAAGGGTCCCAGATAAAACACATTGATTAATTAAATTTAAATTCCAAATATAATGAATCTTTTGGAGGGTAAAGTATATCTCACATAATGCTTGAGACATACTTATTCTTAAAAAAGTTATTTGTTGATTATCTGAAATCCAAATTGAACTAGGCCTCCTCTATCTTTATTTTCTAAACCTGGCAACCCTCATCTACAATAGTAAAGGGGCTCAACCCCATATGATAAGAAGGAAACATTGATATTTGGCCCTGAAAAGGGGAAATTTACTGAGACATGAGTATTATCTTCACACAGCCACGGGGCTGTCATGATTCAGTATAAGAAAGAACTTTCTAAAGGTGAGGAGTATCAACAATTCCCTGTGAGTCTTAGACAGAATTCAAGCAGAGGCTAATGGCATCAGGAAGGCTGCAGAGGAAATTCTTGCATTAGATGTTCTGATAGCAATGGGGCATAAATTAAATCATAAGGGAAATGAAATTTCTTCTATGGAGTTTACATTGCCATGTCCTTAATAAAAATCCTCTGATATTTTTTCTCAATAAAAATCCTCTGATATTTTTTCTCACCACCTCACTCTCCTTTGAGACATTCCTTTCTCTCCTGTCCTTCTTATGTTGATGTTCTTCATGGGTTATAGTAACATATTTGAATTTATAACCTTTGAATTATATTCCAGTTACCATATTTTGGGGTGACATATCCTGAACTAATTTGTGGAACTTCCTAAAATTTTATGGACTGAAATAGCAATTCATAACCCATTACTGGAATGCTAGATGGCATGCTATATATAATTAAATACATCAAAATATTGATGGCGTGACTGTTCATTTGTACAATTTTTTCTTCCTACATAATATGCATACACTTTTTTTGAGCCCAGGCATGACTTTCTGTCACTTCTGTTTCTATGTAGCTAAATTCCACTTCTGGACTAGGTATAAAGGGATGATAAAAGAAAAACTCACTTGGATACGTTTGTACTTATTTAGGTTAGTTCATTGTCTTTTTCACCTGATCACCTATGTCAAATAATTGAAGTCAATTTGCAAAGGAAAGGGATGAATTTGGGCCTTGAGTGAGGGAAGAGGAGCAAGGAGATGTATGTATTCAAGCTCCTATCAAACAGCAACACCAGGATTTCTCACGACTTCAAACTGAGACTTGTGGTCTTAGGTCACCATTTTCTCTGTTGTTCAAGCCAGAAAATTACATCATCTTTGAATTCTAGCCTCTTTTACTACATCCAAGTCAGTTACAAATTCCTGTCCATTTTTCCTCCTAAATCTTCTATTTATACCCATTCTCTTATTTTGCCCTCTCATAGCACATAACAAAATTTGTTAAACTGCTTCAATGCAACCGCCTTCTGTTTGGCTCTATATAGTTTCTCTTCATATACCAGTTACATGTGTTTTGTTGTTATTTTGTCTTTTTCTCTTTCAGAGTAACTTTGCCTAAATGCATGTAAGACTATGCCAGTTTTCTTTAATACCTGTTGGGAGTTCCCATTGTCAATGGGAGAAAGTACAAATGTCTACTCATGTAGCATAAACCTCATGATCTGGCCCTGTTGACCCCTTAGACTTGTTCCTTTATGCTGCAACGACACTGATATGCTCACTTTATCTGAACCCTCCTTTCTTGCCTGGCCAATTTGTGTGCATTCTTCAGGTTTGACTGAGTTGCCACATCCCCTGAGCAGCAACCCAAAGCTCCAAGACTGAGGTTAGTTTCTTTTGCCACCAAAGCATCCTGCAAATGTATCATATCTTCCAGTTAGTGATAAGCTTCATGGGGGTGGAGAAGGTATCTTCTGTGTGTTATCTAGCCACAATTAGTCCAGCACTCAGGATGTGGTGAGGTCAAACACACCTCGAGTAAAGAACAAACATTACAAATGTAAATGTAACAGTGTCATTGAATTTATAAGTAATGTTCCCAGTATAAGCTGTATGGGTACAGAATTTGTGTTGGCTTTTCTCACTGTTTTATCCTTCACGTTTATTGCAGTGCTTTATACTTAGGAGCTACTCAAAAGAGTGTTTAATAATTGAATTAATTGACCATAGTTATATTAATTTCTTAAGATAAAGAATGGAAAAGAATAGATATTTAAAATTTAATTTAAATAACTTTGAATCCATTTTAAGAGGACTGCCCAGGTGTTATAGACTGATTGTTTTGCTATGAACTTTTTTTACATCTGACTTTTTATATGACTTCAGATAGACCAGATTTTCTCTACATTGGTAATAATGATATTTGGACTAGATAATTAGTGTGTGTGTGTATGTGTGTTGGGGAATGTGTGTAGAATATTTAGCAGCATCCTTAACCTCTGCTGGGGGGAGGGATCATCCCTCTTCGAGAACGACAGAGTGATGTTTGTGTTTCACTATGCAATTTCCATTTGCATTTATTAGTTTTAGTGTGGCAGTTCTGTTTTATAAGATTAAAAAAAATCTATGTATTCTTCCTAAAATAAGGCAATTGTATTTTTTTTAAGAGTGTCCACTGTCACCTACTTAAGTGTACTACCATGTTTTTCAGGTTCCCTTATAGCAAATAAAAGTCAGAAGGAGTCCAAAGACTAAAATACAGAAAAAATGGCAGTCCTGCCACACACAGACCTCTGCTCCATGGGTCCCCTCTGCCCAGGCCTTTTCCTTCTTAATTAAATGTGCCAAAGATGATTTTGTTTTAAATCATTCTCCACTTCTGCTATTTTAATTGTCACAAGCTACTGAACCAAATATTTCCAAAAGCTGTGATGGAGTTCAACAACATGCTGAAATTCAATGTCAATTTTTCATCACCTATGTAATTATAATTAACCTCTAGTTATACATCTAGTAAGGCCTCCATAGGCCTTGTTCATTTAATGGTCACAAATGCTAGATAAAATTAATAGCTTTAATTTTCCTAGAAAGAAGTTAGGTAAGCCAGGTAACTTACTCAAGATTACACAAACAATAAATGCCAAAGCTCCATCTGAAACATCTTCACTCTTTTTGGCAAAGAACCAGATAGTACATATTTTTTGTTTCATGGGCCATATTATCTTCACGACAACTAGATAAGTCAGCTGTTGCACTGCAAGTAGACATAGAGACTATGTCAATGAATGGGTGTGCACCAAGTAAAGTTTATTAACAAAAGTAGGCAGTGGATTGGATTTGGCCAGGAAGCTAACATTTACTGATCCTAGATCCAGAATACAGGTTTATTATCTCATGCTATATTGGTGCTAAAAATTAAATTTACTATAAAGTTTCTCTAGATATTTCTGTATCATTGTTGACAACTTTTTCTAGAACCTACTGTGCAAGAGAAAGAGAGATTATTGAAACCAAACTAGCACACTGTACCCTAAAGGTGTGAGGCAGTCTAAATATGAATGATAATGGTCCGACCTGCAGGAGAACTAAAAATATTTTACAAGAGGATTTGCTTTAAATCTATTCCATTTGCATTTTTGTAAAAAAAAAATGTATTCTCTAACCTCACACACAATTTTTCTGTCATCCTGTTATTTGAGAGATGTGATGTGGTTGTTGACATGCCTTTCAATATTCAACGGCTAACTACCAGTTGGCAAATAGGGTTAGAATAGAGAATCGAAGAAAATGTATGCTAACTCTTGCTGGGCTATATGAAGTTCTTTACATAATTTAGTGTGATTTGCCATTGAAAATGTATGTGATAAAAAATATTTCCATCTCTTTATTTTTGTTTATTTGGAAAAGTCATTCAGCCTAAGTATTTGACAAACACCAGGCCATTTAGTGAGAGATCTTTTCTATTAAGTATTTTTGAGCATTGCAAATCATTCATGAAATTCAATATGCCTAGAAAAGTGATATATTCGGTCCAAAAATTCATTCAGTCTCAACTAATTATACATGGAGTGCTATTCTCTTCTTTCCCCACTATCCTCTTTCTATTGATGCTTTCTACCTTACAATAATGAGAAAATGCAGATTCTACTGGTAGAAAATACATCGAGTATCTTATTTTCCAATGCACAGCAAATGGAAAAAAAATGAGAGCAGTATTTAAATCTAGCAACTGCTGACTTTCTTTGGGCTATTGGACCTGTGAACTAGTAACAATGATCTGAGGGAGATATAGAACGTAGAGCCTGCCTTATAGTTGTGCAGTTGGGCATGAAACCAACGTCAGGGGGCTTTATGGGAGTACAATTCCCCAGCCTGAGCTCCACTGCAGTGTCATGTGCCCTAGGATGCCTAGTGAAATAAAAATAACCAAAACAGGAGCAGATCTCAATGGATCAGCAAGGAGTCTTTATTAACCAGCAGTGGACTGGCACATTTTCAGGGGAGAAAATGGCAACTGGTAAAAAGAGGGGGCTGTTTTTTATAAGTTTTAATGAGAGTTAATCATAGCAGAATGTTTAGTGTGACTTAATCATTAGAGACTGGGGCAGTCAGGAAACTAGTTGTGGCCTAAATCAGGAAAACAGCTGTAAAAGCTAGAAACCCATTGATTCTGGGATGAAAATCCAGAGCCCAGAGCTCACTGTTTGCCACCCAGGACTCATGGTTACTGGGAAAGGATGAAAGACCAGAGCCGTTGTTGTTTTGCCTCTCCCTCCTCCCCTCTGGGATCACACTATCCTCCTTTTCTCCCTGGGGGCTGTCATTCCCCTTTTCTTGGGGGATAGATTTTCCATATCCTTCACTTGGGATGGCTAAAGGTAGGGCATCCATTTTCATATATGTTTTTCCTGGCAGAGGTGCCTTTCTAGTTTGTCATTCCAGAGCTGGGGATATATACTAGTGGTGGATTAGGTTAGAACAAATACCTTCTTATCACTTTGCTACCTGTGTGTTTTGCTGCATCCTTATGATTGCTGATAATGAAGCCTAGATCTGCTCCTCCATGGAGCAGAAATTTATGACTTAGTGTTTTCCATGGAATTAAAGAAATGTGTGATTATCTAAAGAAGAATAATGATAAATATTGTTAGTTATGCTCTCTGTGGCAACTTGGGCCCCTAGGTTCATTCAAACATATGTAAATTGTTATTAACTCCACTAAGACTTAGATTAGATTTTTTTTTTAACTCTGGGGAAAACTTACATTTTGTTGAATTTAGTTTTCATGTCAGAAAATCTTGGTTTGCTTTCTGGGATACGATCCACTTAGTTTCTTACAGGACTTGGAAAATGCGATTCTAAGCACTCTTAGACTTCCTTTTTAAAAAGATTTAGGTTCATTTGCTTTTGAGAAAAGCTTGTGAACTGTTCAGACCTCTACAAACACAAACATGGAGCTGAAAATAGCATGAGGGAGGGAATCCTCTTGAGGCTTCTGATACTTCCTGCCCTGGCCAGGCCATAAATAACATGAAGAAGTAATGCCTTTGGTAATTTGAGCACTTCCAAGTTTAGTGATTGAGGCCATTGGAATTGCAGAGGTGTGAGAAAAATGCAGGGTTTCCATAATGAGTGTGAGCTGGAGTTACAATTTGGGATTTATATAAACTCTGGATTTTACCATTAATATCAAATGTTCTCCTGACAACTTCCCCTTTAGACCTTCACTAGTTGCTCTGCTGTGTTAATATGTGAAATCTAAGTTGTTTAATTGGAACTAGTAATTCACCTATACAGAGTCTTAAAGTTTCTCTAAGGCTCGTATATTTGAAAAATTTGTGTATATGGCAAGTACTGACTTTTTATTTTATTTTATTTTTTGGTACTGCTGATTGAGTCCAGGGATATTTTACTATTGAGCTACACCCCCATCCCCACCCACTTTTTAAAAAATTTTGAGACAGAGTCTCACTAAGTTGTTTAGGGCCTTGCTAAATTGCTGAGGTTGGCCTTGAACTTGTGATCTGCCTCTCTCAGACTCCTGGACCCCTGGGTTACAGGTATGTGCCACCATGCCAGCCTGACAATTTTTTTATAAGAATATTTAAATGGTGTTAGTGGAACAAAGGGATGTTGTCTTGGAAATACTCAGCTAGATGTAACTACATATGTTGAACAAAGCAACACCAAATATCAAAACTATTGCAGATCTAAGAAAACAACAAGGAAAGAATTGTTCAGATTTACTTATTGATTTTTCTAACATAGGAGTCTAAGGTGACTGACTTCTGGCTGTGGTAGTATTTTAGCATTAGTTTCAGTTTGTGAGCCTGGACAAGAGAAGCAGGTCTTTGTGCCTTAATATCGTGTCTAGAACTACATTCTAATGTACATCTATAATTAAAGGTTGAAGTAATCCCATTGATTTGGTGTTAGTGATAAGAAAGTAACTGCGAATTAATGTCAATAATGTATGTACATGTCTGTGACCTTAATTTATATTTCTGACCTGGTACAAAAGGTATGGATACCTTTGAAAGGTAATGAATATAGTCAGTTCCTTTCTCCTTGGGTTCCATCCTTTCCCTTTCAGGATACTCTTCTCCTGAGCTTCTCTGCTGGGTTGAAAGTCCTATTCAAGGGTACCTGTTAAAATTCTATTCACAGCATCTGCAGATAAAACGTTATGTCACTAATATTGACTCTAAAAAGCCTTTTCACAGGAGGCTAAGTGGTGAGTTTGGTGTTTTGAGCCAGAAAATGAAGAGTCAGGAGAATTGCCTGGCTTCCTACTCACCAGACTGTGTAGGCTATCTCACAAGATGGACCCTTTCTTTGCAAACTTGTTTTGTGTCAAAAAATTAAATATTTGCATGCTTTCCCAAATTGCTTCTGTGGATTTTAAGACACATTTGTCAATATTTTACAAAAAGAAAATCTGCCAAATATTCTTAAAAATAGTCACTGGATTGTGTGCGTATGTAAGTTGTAATTAGTGGTATTTATGTGGAAAAAAGAGACTCTTGGGCTGGGGTTATGGTGCAGTGGTAGCGTGCTTGCCTAGCACGCGTGAGGCACTGGGTTCGATCCTCAGCACCACATAAAAATAAAATAAAGATATTCTGTCCACCTACAACTAAAAAATAAATATAAAAAAAAGAGACTCTTTCCTCCCTTCATTCCCAACAGAAAGGAGTTAATCGACAAACTTGATGAAAGTAAATATCTGTTCATGAGTGAAAAATCATATCAGGTGCATATATTTCCTTCAGTTCTAATATAATTTTTTCCCTTCTCTCATTTTAGTGAAGAAAACAGTTTATTAGGGGGTAGCTTATTTCAGAAAATGTCCCAGAAGTTTTTGTTGTGCTCCCCTTCCCCCACTCCCTAATTTCGCTCTGTACCTTTTTTATCACTTAAACTATCTTCTGGTCTACCACTTATCATTATTAACCTTGCTTTCCCAGAGCTAAGCTGTCCTGTAAGATGCATCATGAACATCTGTGAATAACTCAAACTATAGTTGTCGAGGCCTTTCTAAATAGAGTATTAACCTATAATTACATGAGATCAAATGGTTTAGATGGAAACAGGCCTCCTAAGATGTTTGAAATTATCATTGGTGCAGTCTTTTGATGATCAGTAGTTAAAAAAATAACCCAAACCCCAGCCCATTCCAAATGTCAAGTAATAATTGTGGTAGAATACAAGCACCTGAATTCCAGGCACAAAGGGAGAATAGCATCACCAATAGCATTAGAAATGGCCATTCAGTACTTTAGCTGTCGACCCTGTAGCATATAATCACAGTGTATGCTCAAGTTATGAAGCAATTGCAACGTACCTGAAAAATGTAGCTTTCTAACATCCATCAAGATGATGGAATAACCAGTAAAAGGGTACATGAGACTAAATTACATTTACGTCTAAGAACATTTTTGTTATGTGACTAAGTTCATATACTTGGAAGTATCGTTCTTTTAAACTCCTCTCTGCCAATATGTGTTTCTAAATTTACTTGGAAAATAGAACATAAGGTAATGGTTTTAGAAGTTGGGCCACTTTAGCCTTTTACCCCACTGTCTATCTCAGAGAGGAGTAGAACTCCTTTCACGCTTCCATCAGAAAATTCTTGTTGGAATGCTTTGCATCAACAGGGGCAGGGCTAGAGGCTTCCGCTTTTAATTACTTGTTCCATTGATGAGCTTGACTTATAAGATCCCCTATCATTAGACAAGCAGGCACATGGTGCAATAATAATTTTAGAAGAAATTTATTTATTTAATTTATTTTTAAAATTTTTATTTATTCTACTTAGGTATACACGATAGCAGTGTGCATTTTGATTCATTGTACATGGATGGAGCACAACTTTTCATTTCTCTGGTTGTATGTGATGTAGAATCACAACATACATGCAGTCATACATGAAGCTAGGGCTGTGATGTCCATCATATTCCGCCATCTTTACTGTCCCCCTGCCCCCTCCCACCCCTGTGACCAAAGGTTTAGAAGAAATTTAATTACTTCCATTTAAGTCCCTTCTTTGGATTAAGATTATAAGTGGGTATTGTTAAAATACACATATCTTAAGCTATTGACATATTTTTTCCATCATAAAGATGGCGCAGATGGTTGTGTGATTGTTATTACAAAGGGCCAAAAGGAGGGACAAGAGAGACTTGAATAAAATTCAACACACTTTGGCAAGAAGGGCAAAGGAAGGAAAAAGAGAGGAGTAACATTATTCAGTGAAGTTCTTTGTGGTTTATCTGAGAGAGACATGGAGCCCTGTATATTGAGAGGATCTCTCTCTGAACTGGGGGCTGGAAGTAAATGTGAAAGTCTGCTTATCAAACTAGAATTTCTTGAGAAGTTGGCAGAGTCCAAAAGGCAGGAAACTGTCTCTGCAGCTAGCCAATTCCAGCTGTGTTAATGGAAGAATCCTGTTTATTACTATAATAATATAATATACTATTACAATGTGTGTAACATAGCCTCAGAGCAAGCTGAAGTGAACCCAGACATGGTGCTGGAAGTTCCTCTTAGATGTCTCACTGGGTAATAAAATGAAGACTAGAACAATCTTAACTGATCAAGTTTTTATAGCTAGGAAAAAAAAATAGTACTGATTTTGAAATGTTTTTAAATATTAAATTTTAGATAATGAACGAATAAGGCAAGTAGGAAAGAAGGAAAAATACTGAACTGCAATATGGAGAGGAAATCACTGTTAATATGTTAGTTGTTTCTTTCCAATTCTTGAAAAAATATTTTAAAAATAATGCTAAATTTGTATTCTGTATATATTTGTGGTCAGTATCTTCATCCATTATAACTTCTTCTTTTCCCTATGTTACTACAAATGCTTTATGTACCTAAGTTTTTGGTTTGTTTTAAATCTTCTGTTTGACCCATTGGTGAAGGAGAGAGTCTCATCCTAAACTATGGCAGTAACGGAGCTTATGGCACGCAGCCTGGACAGAAGAATTAGAGCAGTTGGCTAGTCACAGAAACTCAGCTCGAGGAAGGAGGACGTGACACACTGTAGAGGACACATTGTAGAGCCACAAGAAGGATGCACTGGAGAATAGAATGTGTAGGTGCTGGCCTTTCTAGCATCAGCAGGGTGGGGACCCCTCCTGGCTTCTGCAGGAAGATGTGATTAGTTTGCTTGAATAATTCTGTGACTAGCAGGGAATTAAAATTTGTCTCTCAGGGCTTAGCAGGAACTGCTTCCAGTTCCCTGGATAAAGAGAGGGGGATCTTAACCCTGGGGATGGAGTTGGAGGGGGGTTGTGGTTAGGACATTGAATTCTTCCTGATTTCTCCAAATTTCAGGATAGCACATAAAACTGGGCCTTAATTTAGGCCTTATACCACATTTTTACCACAACATGATATTTTCATCATATAAATTGAATTTTTACAGGTATAAGTAACATAAATAAAACTTCAATGCTTATCTTTGTACAAAACAGTTTATATAGTTTTAATATTAATTAACGTTTTCATAGTTAATCGTAGAACCACAAAAGAAAACAAAATAAGTAAAAGGAAATGGACAGTTTGTCTTCTTAACATACGTTCACAAATTTTTTTCCAACAACACAACTTCCAACTCTGTGTAAAACTTTCTGCTACACTGCACAACTTTTGCCAATTGATGTGATCATGAAGGAATCTTAAAACAATCATCTTATTATTAAATCACTGTTCATAAAGTTTAAATAACAGAACAGCTGACTATGGGACCTCACTAGATTATAAGTGCCTTGAAACCCCAGTTGAGAGTGAAAGCTAAAGCCCAGTTCTACTCCACAAGAATAGCATTTCTTGTTGGACACAGGGGCAGGAAATATAGTGAAATGAGATGGACAACAATGCCCTAGGTACATGTATGATTGCACGTGTAGTGTAACTCTGTATTGTGTAAAACCAGAGAAATGAAAAGTTGTGCTCCATTTGTGTATGATGTATCAAAATGCATTCTGCTGTCATGTATACCTAATTAGAATAAATAGATTTTTAAAAAGAGGCTACTTTAACACCTAGAGACTAAATAAGTCACTATTGAATGACGAATGGATAGTAAAAGAAATCAGGGATGAAATAAAAAAATACTTAGAGGTAAATGATAACACCAATACAACATATCAAAATTTCTGGGACACTATGAAGGCAGTGCAGAGAAATTCATGCATTGAGCTCATACTTTAAAAAATTAGAAAGTCAACAAATAAATCACCTAACATTACATCTCAAAGCCTAAGAAAAAGAGCAACAAATCAACACCAAAGGCAGTAGAAGACAGGAAATAAGTAAAATTAGAACTGAAATCAATGAAATTGAAATTTTAAAAATACAAAAAATTGACAAAACAAAAAGTTGATTCTTTGAAAAAATAAATAAAATTGATAAACCTCTAGCAAAAATAAATCACCTAACATTATATCTCAAAACCTGAGAAAAAGAGCAACAAATCAACACCAAAAGCAGAAGACAGGAAATAAGTAAAATTGAACTGAAATCAATGAAATTGAGATTTTAAAAATGCAAAAAATTGACAAAACAAAAAGTTGATTCTCGGAAAAAATAAATAAAATTGATAAACCTGTAGCCACACTAACAAAGAGAAAACTCGTATTACTAAAATTCGAAATCAAAGAAAAGAACAGCATTTTAGTGAAGACCTAATGTAGATCTTCAGAGAAAATAAATCAGAAATTTTAGTTAAATCTCAACATAAATTCATGGTAAATCTTTTTTAAAAAATAGATTATTGCTTATCTGGAACCAATCTCTTATTTCATATAGATAACCAATAATTTTTATCTCATGTTTCCCTGGAATAATACATATTGAGTTTCAAAAGAGAAGAGCAAGTCTGTTTGAAAACTCCGAACTCTGCAGAGACATTGTATGTTTAATGTATACTTGAATGCCATTTAAATTAATGAATATATGTGTGTAAACACAATTTAGGGCTCTGTTTCACTAAGAGCAATAACAATCTAGCAAAATAACTTTAAGGATTGTTAGTAAGCTCATGAGTTAGATCAGTAGAAATAAAATATATATTGAAAAAATATAAAATGGTTCTATTGCAATGAGGAAGCTGAGTTAAATTCTTGTGATTATACAAAACATTTGTTTTTACTTCCATTATTTTAAAATGCAGAGTCTATGAGAAAAGGGAGTACACACATTAAAAATAGTAGTTAGGGGCTGGGTTTGTGGGTCAGTAGGGGGTTTGTGGCTCCTCACACCTAGCAGGTGTGAGGCATGGGGTTTGATTCTCAGCCCCATATAAAAATAAATATATAAAATAAAGATATTGTGTCCATCTGCAACTAAAAATATTTTTAAAAAATAGTAGTTAGACTACTCTCATTGGAAATGAGATGTTTACATGATTATATCTTAATAATAGTGATCATTTTAATAAAATGTGTCCCATTCATTTCTTTCATGCTAATTTAATGCAAATTGATACTTAGGAAAAGAATACATTTAATGAAAAGGCTGAATTGTAGAATATTTTGAATGAAATACAATTTGATTACATTCAAATATATTGATTTTTTACAAATGACTGTAGTTTTAGTAAATTAAATCTTTGAGATAATTTTTTAATACTACAAATAAATAAGGGTCTTGTAGTACCAAGTTTAAATGCTATTGAGTTCATACTGTATTCCTAGTGATGAAATATCAAACCCTAAGACCACATCCCATTGACTAACAATTCAATATAAAAGGAAACTTAGCAATTTAATTGACATGAGTATCCAATAAGTAATAATCTAGGATGGTACAAGAGAAGGTCTGTTATCTGGATGACTGAGATTGTGTTTTTCTGTATTGTTTATTTTTTAGTATGAAGGTCTAAAATCTGGATCTCTCAAAGTGAGGGAATCAGTTTTTCTTTACTCTTAGAGGATAAAACTTCATCTTTCAAATTAGGACCTTGCATTGTCAAGATAACATTTTTGAATCATTTTAAAAATATGCTGTAAGACTTGTGAAAAAGCTGTGAATAATTTTAGTAAATGGTTATAATATTAAAGATTCACTCTGGTAAAAATGGTAAATTTTTACTTATCTAGGAAACTCACATGTACAAAATAATTCATTTCCACATGACATTTGAAAAATGATTTCATCCTCTGTGTTATATATAAGTATAGATGTAATATGAATTTCAATGCAATTATGTAATACATAAGTGTTTTACAATAAATATAATAAGTATCAAAATCCCATGTGATGGCATACATTCCAGGTTTATACTGATGAGAATTATGTATGTGAGGGCCTAAACTGTAGCCCCTCAAGCTTCATATGCTGAAGGTCTGACTAATACCCAGTGTGTCTGAGGTCCTGCTACATGTTGATACTAAATGTCTCCCAAAGACCCATATGTGAAAACCTTGATCCCTAAGCTTTTATTGGGAGGTGGTAGAACTCTTAGGAGATGAGGCCTACTGAGAGGTCCTTTGGTTACTGGGGTTGTGCTCTTGAAGAGGACTGTGGGACTGTCCATCTCCTGTCTCTTCATATATTACTGCTTGCTCCAAAATACTCCCACTATTGCCATCTGGCACACTCAGTATAGTCCCAAACCAAAAAGGTTACCCCATCTCAGTCTTGAACTCCAAAACTGAAGTTAAATAAATCTTTTCTCTATTGAATTGGTTGCCTCAGGTGTTTCATTGTGGTATGTGAAACTGAAGAGTCTTTATGGGTATAAGAAAGGTCAAAAGAGATAATGGGAATGGGGACCTGATATGATTAGTGTCTTTACAAGAAGATACTGCAGACATACATCATGTGAAGTTACAGTTGGAAGGCAGCCAGCCATCTCAAGCCAGGAGGAGAGCTCTCACCAGAATGCCAGCATTCTGGTATGCTCATCTCAGATATTCAACCTCCAGATCTGTGAGAAGATAATTTCTTTAGTGCAAGTCATTCAATTTATAGTATTTTGTAATGACAGCTTGAACTGAGAAAATGAATTTCCATTGAAATTTCATAGGTTTTGAATTCAGTGGAGTTCAGATTAATTTGGTTGTTCTTTCAATCATTATGAATGACACACAAAAGTTTCCACAGTCTTTTGAAGCATGCATTGTCTGGTTAATGTCTTCCTAAGGCTTGTTACAAAGTGTTAGTCTTAGGAAAGATCCAGTTTATAGAAATTTGTTTACTTGTTGGGCTTATAGCTAGCTGACTAAGTCATACATAACTATAGGGCAGTGATTATTTTAGAATATGTCTAAAGATATCCTACTCAAACTCATTAAAGTTTGTTTAATTTAAACAGCTGAACAGTTTACAAAATTTTATGTTTTTTATCATAGCTGCAGACACAGGTTCCCACATATACAAAACCACAAACTTCTCAGCTATAAGCTGCTGTGCACCCTGTTTGCTATCAAATAAGGAGATCAAATATATAAATGCAAGAAGGAGTATAGAAATCCTAGGACTTTGCCAGTAGAGTAATGGGTCTTGTCTGTTTTCTCATTTGAAATGTATATTTCACAATTTTGAGCAGAATTTTGAGTTCTACCATGGCCTCTTTTGTGGTCAAAGTATGATTTCCAACATGGACCTCTTTGAGGTGGAGATGGCATGATACATGAAGAACTTGCAGGCCTGCAGCTGGGAGCCTTCAGTTCTTATTTATGTTATGCATACTAATAAAACCTGTGTTCTTGGGTGAGGCATTTAATTTGTTTAGGTCTTGATTCTTTCCCTTATAAGTGAACATGTTGAACTAGATCAGTTATTTCCAAACACGTCTCCAACAGGATGGGTAGGATGGGTTGGGCTCTGATGAGCCTGGAACTCCCACCAGTCTTCAATCCCAGAAGCCCTAAGATTTCTTTGGGATAAAAGGCTGTATTTATTTATTTATTTATTTATTTATTTATTTATTTCAGTGACTGATTTTGATGACTTCAAATGCCTTTTTTTAAATTTTCAAGTCATTTTGTGATTATATATTAAAATCACTGCTTAATGGATTTAATGCTATACTAATCATAAATATCCATTTTGATGGAAATAATATTGTCCAAATGAAACAAATTACTACATTTTTTTGGAGATTCTATTTTGTGGTCAACTTTTTGCTTGTTAACATAGTATCTGAAACTAGCATAAATAAAATAAAATAAAATAGGTGGCATTTTTCCTACATTCAACTATGTTGATGTTTTGATTTCCCAATCAAAATGTTTTCCTTGACATCTTGTGATTCTTATTGAGAAATCTGTCCCTCTGTGGCCCACAACTTTGGAGCTACAGAGACCTAGAGAATATATCTACAGTGTTAAATGTGTGTTGGGAGTAGTGAATTTTATATAAGACTTCTGGGAGAACAAGTAACCATGAGTAAATGAATAGAATTTTATGGATTGCATTTTATCATTATAATCAAAATTTTTCCAAGAAAGAATTAAATTGCACACTAGTGAGAATTTGTGATCTTGAAGAATTTAAAGAACATAGGCATAACTAGTACCTACTTAATAGGCTCTTTGTTCTGCATGGGCAATGGGCAGGCCTTACCCAGAAGAGAATCGGCTTTCAGGCTATACATACACACATTCCTCAGTCCTCCAAAAAAAGAGAAAAAGTTAAAAGAGGAGTGCAAACTTCAGAAGATCTTGAAATTATTAAGTGATAAGATGGATAAGACATAAAGATTCTTTAAAAATTTTCATGTACAAGATAAAGCTCTATTAAGACACAGACAACTCACCTTACTTCACACTATATGGTGGAAATCTTATTTGGTAGAAACAACAGTGGTTAAGCAGCACTGGTACCAGCAGTTGGAGGAAGTCTGCAAAATACACTAAAAGGCTAAGAAACAAGAAAGATGGACATGTTAGAAATGAGAAGTCTGATGAGCCAAATAGCACAAGGCAAGAGGATGATGTAGCTTTCTTGAAAGCAGTGCATGAGTTTGTCGTTGTGGAAGTATCAGTCATTCGTGGCATCTCACAAATCCATACTCAGTGTCTCTTTAGTGACTAGGTGGGTTGGTGAAAAGAGGGCAGCACCAAGATGAAGTCAATCTTCTCACCGAAACACTGCTGTATGGATTGAAAGGAGGTCATGTCATATGAGGACTTTCTAGCTGTCATTAGGCCAGAATTGTAGGAAACATGAGAAATGAAAAGAATCAGATCTGAGGCACAACATAGGGCCAGGATCTAATCTTTGAAGTTATCTAAGAGGGTGCAGCATTACTATAAGTGTATTCTATAATCTATAAAAGTGAAAGCACAGTGTTGAGAATAGGGACTAAGGACTGTTTGCAGATTTAAAAAAAGAAGCTGATGGAGGATAGGTGCAAAGGGTAATGCTAAACAGCACTGAGAAAAGAGACTAAGGGAGGTAAGACAAAAAAGGAAACTGCAAATCCTCTTCTAGAACATTCTGACTCATCAAGCAGCCATAAATTTGGATCTCCTAATATGTTCTCTCTGGTTATCTTTATTGAATTTATTTTATTACAGCTTTTCTGCTGGTTATTACAACCACCTCAGCGAATGAGGGCTGAGAAGTGTTCCACATGAAATATTCATTGGGTTTAGGGCCTTAATCTTAAAAGTAAAAGCAGCAGTAAAAAGCTGGAGTCAAAAGAGTTTGAAGTGTCTATTTTATGTGTTTGAGAGCTTGGTGAGAGGATAAAGGGAGATTCAGCACAGGGAGGAGAAAACGCACAGGAAGGAACTACATGGGAAGATCCTGAAAGCAAAGACCCCTTTTAAAAGTGCAAGTCTGGAATCTGGGAAAAAATGACAGCGACAAAAGAATCTGAAGAATTGAAAACTGTTTGGAGGAAGCCAAGATGTGACTTCAGCTGTCCAGTGTGGGAAATTGCCACTAAAGGAAATGGGGAGGTTCAAAGACTTTTGTCTGAATGGGGGAGAACAGCTCCTGGCCTTCATTACACAGCACGACCCTTAGGAGATGAGCTCCTTGGATGGGTCAGGAGTCATTCCAGTTAGCAAGATAAGTATGGGAGTGGAGATGCTGTTCCTTGAGTACCTGCTCTGTTCCTGCAAGATCCATGGCAATCCTTTGTACTAGGCACTTTATATTATATAAATTATTTACTTAGTTTTCACAATAGGCATCTTTATCCTTATCTTGTAATTAAGGGAGCAAGACTAAGGTGTTAAATGGTTGTTCCAAAGTCAAAGTATGGAGCAGAAGAAATGAGGGGGGAGCCAGATGCTTCTATGTTTAGAGCCCAGAACTTTTCACAGCCTCATGCTGCTTCCTTTCTAACCGTCCAGGAATTTCCCTTATTTCAAAATGTAAAGCGATTAGCAGTGACCAACTTCACCAGACACCACTCCCTCTGATGGCAATTGTGAATTAGAGGCAAATAAGTGCTCCAGAAAAAGGCATTCTAAATAGGTTCAATAAAACATAATAAGGAAACTACAGCCTACTATGTATCCTGGAAAGAATAATAAAAGAGAGATACAAAGACAAGAGTGATCCTTTTGCTGAAGATGTTGAGGGTCAGACACAGTGCATGCCCTTAGAGCAGTGGTTCTCAGCATCCTCAAACTTGGCTCTGTGTTGGAAATTCTGAGGAGCTTTAAAAAATCCTCATGACTAGGTTCTGTCCTAAAGATTCTGAGTTTACTGATTTGCGGTCACTGGAATTTCTCATTAGAAATTCAAGAGTCATTGCTTTATATGTTGAGGCTAATAATGATGCTCTGTCATTCCAGCCTCCACATAAATAGCATTAAGCTTTGTGTCTCCCTATTTGTTAATATAACATCTAATGCATAAAAGATGCTTCATATTGCTATGCATAATAGATGCCTAATACATGTTTAGAGAATTATCTTGATGAACTTCGAAGTAATTATGTAAGTATAGCTCTGGTCCATTTGTAACTGAGTGCCCTTGAATGCCTTTGAAATATTCCTAGGCATGTTTTATACTTCTTTCTAGTACAAACAAGTCTCAGCAGAGCTATGCATCAGGAAATTCCCTAACCAAGGGGTATTTGTATTTCCTTATCTGTTGCAAATTTTCTCCTTTTGTATAGAATCCTGATACTAACACCAGGATAGGCTTCCCTGCAATTCTTCTCTACTTTCCTTGGGAAAGCACCTGACCTCTGGTAAATCTTGCTTCCTCTAGGGAGGCTGACCTCTTGTGGCCAGAAAGGCAGCACATCACTGTGGTCAGAAGCGTGGACCTGGAGTCAAGGCCTCCTGAATTCAATGCTCTGCTGTTTACAATGCTGGAAACCTTGGGTGCAAAACCTGCCCTCTGTGCTTTCCCCATATAAAACATGAAGGGGTCAACATACCTGCTTCACAGGAATGAGGTGAGTTTTAAATGAATTTGTGTATGTGAAGCATGTAGAACAGTGCCTGGTGCAAAGTAAGGGCATATAACTATGCACTGCTATTTCAGGGAGACTGTTTTACTACAACACATATCCATTATTCACTGAGCATCTGTGGATTCTTTTGAAGAGCAATATTTTTAACAGATGTTAATATGTAACTGGTAGAATTTAAAGGAACATACTAAAAAGGACTTTCGCTGATGAGGAGAAGATTTTCAGGTGTTACTCAGAACAGGGTGGGATGGGCCATAATTTGGCCCTACCATTCACTCTTTACCATGTACATTGAGGTCAACCTCACTGGACACAGTATGTGACCAAGATCCACATGAATAAATTACACGATCTGTTATGATGCCAGTAATAATATGAAAATCTGGACATATCCATCCTTCTTTACTTATTTGTTTCTTTGGTTGTTTTCTTGCTTCCAAACAGGAATAAGGAAACAAGTGCAGTAAATGCAGCTTGTGGAAGGATGTCCATCTGTGGACTGTGTGGCGATTTTGAAGAATTCTACATCTCATCTTCACTTTCTCAGGCAGGAGGATGAAAGTTGGAGAGAAACTTTTTTTTTTTTTTTTTGGTCCTGGGGATTGAACTCAACCACTGAGCCGCATCCCAGCCCTATTTTGTGTTTTATGTAGAGACAAAGTCTTACTGAGTTGCTTAGTGCCTCACTGTTGCTGAGGCTGGCTTTGAACTAGTAATTCTCCTTTCAGCTTCCCAAAACGCTAGAATTACAGGCATGTGCTACCATGCCCAGCAGGAGAGGAACCTTGTAAAGGAGAAAGAATGGGAATGCCAAAATATGTGCAAAATGTGTCAAAATAGGAATCTGTAATTTAGGAAAATATCCAGAATAGACTTCACAAAGGCTTATTTGATAAGGTGAAGAGGATGATAAAAATTGCTGAAAGTTAACAGGTAAGGACAGGAATCATTTACATTTAGTAGTTATGAGTGATATTAAACTTTAAAGGTTGCACAATAAACCCTAATCTAAATAGCAATTTAGCTCTAGTTGGAGTTCCTTGTTAGAAATTTGAATGAAGCCCCTTTGTAAACTTAATGTTTTACTTCAGTTGGATTCTTAAGGAGATAATAAATCAAATGATAGAATCTGAGGTTTGAGGAAGGATTATTTTGGGTTTCCAGCTGTGATTTTTCTGGATTTCAAAATGACTGTCTTGATATTTATTTTTTCTCTTGGGAAAGAAGGGGAAAAAACCCTCTACTGCATTCCCACTGTCTAGGATAGTCACTGTTACAATTCCTACTGGCTGACCTTATGAAAGAGGACATAGCATTTGACCAGCTCAGCTTTTCTCTCTTTCTCACTATGGATGTTACTGTATAACTCACTGAATATTGGATTATTCTTTGAGAAGCATTGTAACATGACCTGCACAAAGAGACAAGTAACTCTATACTATTTCCTTCCAAGCTACAGTTGGCACAGATAAAATTCTCATGCATTATATTACAATTACAGTTTGTGACTTTCTGGAAAATACCTCATCTGGGTTTGGCTTCAAAAATATCAAACTGTTCTTTTACCAAAAAAGTAGAAATAATTTAACATTTCATTTTTTATGCAATTGGTGTACTGGCTAGTTTACAAGAACCAAACAAATCTAAGAAAATTAGCTGTCATAGCTTGTGTTGATGAGTGATAAACTCATGCTTGAGAGAACATGAAGCATGGTAGAGGGTTTATAGAAAGAGAATGAAGTTTTTTCTTTGTTAAAGGAACAGTCGGCTTCTCTATACTCTAAATGATTTTAAATCACCAGTTACTTCTGTGTTTGTTTTCAAAGACCATGTACATAATTCAGCTGAATTTTTCTGTGCATAAAAACAAAGCCCTGTCACAAAGGGACATAAATATCAATATTGTGGGATATCCCTGTATATGTCTCTGTTTCCTGAATTAGGATCATGGAGGGCCTTGTAGGTTGGAGATAGCTTGAAATAAGGTGACTGAAGTACTAATGTGGAATTAGTAAGGCTAATGAAGAAGAAATTTTTTAGAAAGCACGGAATTCTGGGTCAGTAAGCAATTTAGAAATGTTTATTCAGTGGCACAAACATAAGGTATATGTAACTGGAGTGGAAACTTTGCAAATTCCCAGCAAGTAGACAGACAGCATTTAAGTTAGTGGCCCCCAGCTCTGCAGGGCAACTAGCATACATAAATAATCTCAAATCACTGAAAACAACAGAATAAAAAATTCTAAGTAGAGGAATAGGTGCACAGAAGAAGGAGGAAGAAGGGGGATGGAGAAGAAGAAGGAGGAGGAGGGAAGAGAAAGAGGTAGATATAGAGGGAGAGGGAGGAGGAGAAGAAGGAAGAGGGGAAGGAGAAAATGAAGAGGAGAAGGAAGGGGAAGGAGAGGAAAAGAGGAAGAAGAAGAGGAGGGGTAAAGGAGGGGGGAAAGGAGGAGGAAGGGGAAAATGGAAGGGAGGAAGAGGAGGAGGCAAAGAAAAAGAGAAGGAGGAGGAGAAGAGGAAGAGGAGGGAAGGGAAGGAGGAAAAAAGAAGAAAAAGGAGGAGGAGGAGAAGGAGAAAGGAAGAGGGGGAGGGGAGCAAAAGGGGGAGGGAAAGAAGAGGGAGGGAGAGGAGGAGAAAGGTGAGGGAGGAAGGAAGAGGAAGAAGAACTACTTATTCATCTTCACAGAGCCGGTAGGCTTAGAAAAAATTTTCACATATCTAAGAGAAGGAAGGTATTAAGTCATAGACATTTCCTTAAGTGTACTTGATTGGGGAGTACACGAAACTCAAATTCTGAGGTTTCTAGCTTTACACAAATGTCTGGGGTATATTTAGTTTCCGGAAAAGTCAACATGACTGAAATATACTTTGGAAAGTGTCTCTGTTAGCAGAAATTTTGAGACTGCAGACAGGAATAGCAAAAGGACCTTTCTCTGGACTTCTTTTCTTTCTTTTTTTTCTTTTAGCACTTACAGCACCTATAGCCTGTACCCAGTCTTGGGCTACAGCATTAGCTCTGGCTCCT
>CM053405.1:35284659-35303996 GCA_028644305.1 Xerus rutilus | reverse complement strand
CATTTTGACTTTTCAAAGGCCAGCTTTTGTTTCTTAATTTTTATAATTCTTTCTGTTGGAATATTTTTGTTTTATTAATTTCTCATTTTGTCTTTAGTATTGTCTTTCTTGTGATTTTCTTTTTCTTTTTCTAACTTCTTTATGTCTAATTCATTTAATTTAGGTTTTAAAAAATGCGCTAAAGAAAATAAAATATTTTCTAGTTATCACATGATGGAGGAAGAAAAGTGCGCTGATATGATGTTAGAAAGCTGAATAACCAGAAAAATTGATGGTATGATTAAGCCTGAGTCCTTTTAAAAGCCTAAGACCCAGACAAGCCAATGGTATAACTCTCAGTCTGAGACCAAAGGAACCTGGAATAGGAGTAGGGTAGAGAGAATGGGGCACTGGTGTAAGCCCTGGATCCAAATGTCCTGGAACTTGGAGCTCTGATATTCTGTCTTTTAGGCTAGATATAATACACCAATATTCTTTGTAATTGCTGCCATATTTAGGTATTTGTTGAGAATTAATATTAGCATATTTTATTAAACTTTATAATTATGTAACATTTCTCCTTTTCTTCCTTTTTACTTCTTTT
The DNA here is from genome assembly GCA_028644305.1 of Xerus rutilus. Classification (NCBI taxonomy): domain Eukaryota; kingdom Metazoa; phylum Chordata; class Mammalia; order Rodentia; family Sciuridae; genus Xerus; species Xerus rutilus. The sequence continues at coordinate 35,303,413 of CM053405.1, read as the reverse complement.
ATGACTTTTTTTTTCTTTTCATTGACAGAATTTTCTTTATTCTGTTTCTCTTTTCCTTTCTCCATTGGTTCAGGGGTTATTCATTTTGCTTAACATTTTAAATTAAGAATTTATCTCAAATTTTAGCTTGCATATTTAACTGAATGATGTTTGAAGTTCTTCAGTATCTTTACCTACCTCCTATAGAATCCAAGTATACAAAGATCTTAGAACAGTCTAATTCTGGTTCATCCCATGTTATCATTGTCTTGTTTTTTAATTTAAATGGTTTCTTCTCATTTCATCATTAATTGATTTTATAACCAATTCTTATTATATTTTCCAAAAAGCTTAAAAATATTTTCATTTTTTTCCATTCTACTCTTTTCTTCCAGTTTCATTTATTTTTTTCTTTTTCTTTTCTTTTTTTTTTTTTTTTGGTACCGGGGATTGAACTCAGGGGCACTCGACCACTGAGCCACATCCCCAGCCCTATTTTGTGTTTTATGTAGAGACAGGGTCTCACTGAGTTGCTTAGCGCCTCACCATTGCTGAGGCTGGCTTTGAACACGTGATTCTCCTGTCTCAGCCTCCCAAAGTGCTAGGATTACAGGCATGCGCCACCGTGCCCGGTTTTCCGGTTTCATTTCTGACTGAATTACCTCTTTTGTTTCCTTCAACAAAGGTCTACATAATTATTAACTCTTCATTTGAGTTTATTTGAAAAGGTCTGCATTTTAAGTTAAAAACTAAGCAATATCATTTTTATTTTATAAAGATGAATCTGAGTCATGGATTGGGTAAATAAATTTCTCAGACTGGAAAACTCTTAAAAGTTACCACCAGAGAATGCCAAGAGAATGAGAGAATGAGAGAATTCAAGAGGGAAATAACTTTTAAAAGTCTATTCTTAACTGACATCCACAGATCCAAAATATGTTGTCTATCTTGCTTCCTTTAGGTAGCTTAAAGATTTTAATCTGATATTTTGAAGGAGTATTTTGATGGGCTAGATATGGGTTTGTTTTCCTTATCCTGCTGGTGCGTTGGTGTGCTTTGTGAAGCTGAGACTAATGTCTGAACATTTCTATGAACAATGAGTCTTTTTTTAATATTTTCTGTTTCTTCCAATCACTCTTCCTAGTGGGCCACTGACCTTCCCAATCTGTACTTAACATTTCTGCATTCATCTTTGCCAATTTGTACTGAATTCTGGAAAATGTCCTCAGATCAGTGTTTGAATTAATTCATTTGTATTTTCTTTGTGTCTATTCTAATGTTCAATTCACTTATTGATGTATTTCTCTTTTAATTTTGTAAATATATTCAGGAAAGTGACTCTGCAGGTATGAGTTGCTCAAACCCTGTACCTTCCCAAGGAAGGCCTGTCTTCAGAACTTGCACTTGGACAGCTCCTGGGAGACAAACTCTGAGTTCTTGGAATATTCTGTATATTTAGAGTGTTTTTATACCTGAGGCTGGGACCACACTGAACCAGTTTGGTCAGATCATTTATGCTAACACTGCGACTTATGCTGAGCACCTGTTTTTGCTTTGTGGAGTTGGTGTAGCTGAATTTAGTCCTGCAAGTGCCGTGTGCTTACCTGACTGACATCCAACGCAAACTCTCCTCAAAAAGACGAGGTGAGCTTCCCTGACTGACAGCAATTCACATGTGTTACTACACATTGCTGCTGGCATAATTAAGCTGTTTTATGTGACTCCAGTGGGAAAGGACACCTAAAAGCCTGTTCTTCTGGACCTCGTGTTTGTGTCCTTTCCCTTGCTCATTATAATCTGTATTCTTTTGCTTTTTTTAAAAAAATATTTATTTTTTAGTTGTAGGTGGACAGAATATCTTTATTTTATTTATATATGGTGCTGAGGATCGAACCCAGTGCCTCACGCATGCTAGGCGAGCACGCTACCACTGTGCCATAATCCCAGCCTCTTCTTTTGCTTTTAATAACTGAGGACCATAGGTAAAATAGTTTTTTCTGTGTTCTGTGAGTCCATCAAGTGAATCATTAAACCTAAAGGTGGTCTCAGGGACTCTTCACACACAAAATGTATGTTTCTTTTTTCTGCATTCCATGTTAATCCGTTTTTAATTAGTCTTATTTTTGTTTTCTATTACTCCGTTGTTTCTATTCCTTTATTTCTTAGAATATTTTAAACTTATTTAGAGCTTTTTTCAGATTTTTTGAAAAAGTACTTTTTGACCTTCGGATGTAAAATTTGCCTCTTCTTGAGCCCACTACTTCTCCATGGTTGCCCAGTGTGCCGTCAATTAGCAGTCAGCTGTAACTTTAGCTCCAGCTGACTCCTGCAGGTATCCAGGACTATGGACACATTTCTAAAGGTGGATTTAAATTCACCTACATTAGATCTCTATGATACTCTGGTTCTAGAGTTTTTAATAACAAATTTCTGTTTCATGCTAATTTGATTTTAAGCCACATAGAGATTAGGATTGGGGTTTTTATGTATTTTATTAAACACTTTTCCCTTCTTGGCTGCTTTGGGGTTTTGACAAGCATTTTTAGTATTTTTCTATGTTAGTCACTGACAATTAAATTTTTTTTCTAACTTTTGTTTCATGGGTTTATTGAAAGTTGAGAGTATATATGATCTTGTCATTTCTTTGTATGCTTAATGAGATTTGTTCTAGTGTGTAATGTACTGAATGAAGTCTACCATAGTCTGTTTTATCATAGGTTCAGCTGTCTTGAATCATGAAGACGTGATTGTATCAGGAGTACAGTAATTTTTGGGGGGAGGGGGTACTGGGAATTGAGCCCAAAGATGCTTTACCACTGAGATACATACATCTCCAGCTATTTTTTTTTTTATTTTGATAAACTAAGTTGCTTAAGGCTAAGCTAAGTTCCTGAGGCTAACCTGGAACTTGCAATCCTCCTGCCTCTGCCTCCCGAGTTGCTGGGAGTACAGGCATGTGCCACTGCTGCCAGGCAGTGTGTACATTTTAAATCAATGCTTGTGATTTGCTCTTTAGGTGACATCTTGTTGTTCTGTCCCTTTCATTTATGTTAAAAGTTTAATGTTATATACATATAGGTGCAGTGTCTTTGTGTAGTGTTAGGAAAACAAAAGTTATCAAGAGAATCCTAATATATGATATTTTTGTGTATTCACCCTTTGAATGTCATTTTGTTTAAGTTTCTTCTAAATCTTGGGCCAAATCTTATTTTTATAAGAACTATTTATTCATAGCTTGATTAGGAATATAAAGAGATCACTGTTTAGTAGTTTCCAAAAAATTTGTATGCCTAATATCACAAGAATGTGAATAGCTAATTATAAATATAGTTAGATATCAGAAGTATAGAAGGGATAGGGTTATTATAAAAAAGCAAAAGGTTATTAGCTGAAAGAAGGAATGTATAAATTGATACAATATTTAATACTTTCTTTCATCAGTCACCATGAAGATGACTGGTGGGTGGACAGAAAGCCAATAGCTTGCCCAGGAAAGGGTATCAAAGGTTCTTATACAGCAAGTGAGTTAGATTGGTTAGGAAGTCATAGCACCTGAATATTACAACACTGTAAGAAATGGCATGGCTTCATGTGTTTAATCACTGGATCAGTGATATAAGCAAAACTCTAGAGACAATTCTATAGTTTTATGAAGAAGAAAAATATAGTTCAAATGAATGAATGTTTATTTTTGCAATGATTCCAGGAAGTATTATCATTTTTTAAATTCAAATTTAACATGGAGAACAAGTATATTTCAGAGTATTTTCCAAAAAATGCACTATTTTTTCTAGTTCTTATAGCTTTTTATGGGTAATACCAGTCATGTATCACCTCACAGGCATGAAAAAATAAACATTAATAATACATATCAATCATTTTAGAATGTTACCCTGATGTGTTTATTTTTCTATGTGAAGGAATATATGTCAACTCTAAGTTTGTGATTATGAGTGTGTGTGTGTAAAAGAATATTTTAAAAAAACATAACTCATAACTTCCATAGTTTATGAATTGCTATATATATAACTATTTCCTGACCAGGTCTTTAATAATAAATGTGGTGGGAAATTAGTAGAACTGTTAGAGAAAAAGATGATGATAACCTTGGGGAAAAAAAGTAAAATATATATATATATATGTATGTGTGTATGCACACATACATAAACACATATAAAAACACACACATACATATAAACACACACACAGAGTCTTCTTTCATTGCCTTATATATCCCTTGGATATTTTTCTCATATTAACTCAACATCTGGATTTGTTCCTATCTGTCCTGACGTCTTCATATTAGCAGATTTTCATTTTGTATTCTGCTACTTACCTGATTCAAGACCCCTCTTAGCTTCTTATTTAACAGTGTAATTCCAGGCAGGTCTTATCTTATTCCTCTGTTTGTGTTTTCCTCAATTTATACCGTTGCTGACAATCCAATTTAATTTTGACTTATATACAAACTCACAAATTCAGTTCCTATAGCCTGATTTTGGTCATTTTCTTTCTACTTAAGGCCCATTTCACTTATAATTTGACAGAAATTTCTTTGATATAAAATTGAATTAAAAATAATGAAAGAGTTCTAGGCAGCTCTCATGATCAAAACAGGATACATGTGTCTATGGAAGTGTCTTGGTGAAACCCAATAATTTGTATAATTAATAGGTGTTAATCACAGTAAAATAAGAATATTAAAAGAATCATGAATATGCATATATGATAAAACTGTAGAGAAATAAATACATATATAAACACAAATGAGTACATGTGAAACTAATATTGATTTCCTGCCTGGAAACAACCTTGTATGAAAGACTGGGTAAAAGCTTTTGTAGGATTTCTGTTCTTACAACTGCATGTGAGTCTACAATTATCTTTACATAAAACAGTTTTTAAAAGACCTATAATTGGAAACATAATTAAGTGTTTTGGCTTTCACTTTTTATCTTCTACTGAGTTAATCTCAGACAAGATCAGGAAAAAATCTTCTAGCACCTCCATCATCAATCCCTCTTGCTGGCCAGTTTTCTAAGACAGTGAATTAAGTGTTATAATCATTAGGATTCTTCAAATAAAACTATTTTTAAATCGGAATTGGTTTTTGGTCATTCAGTCATTCATTCATTCAATCAGCAAATCCTTACTGAGCACCTATTATGAATCAGTCACTTCTGTAGGCATTGTAGTCACAAGGTATTCGTTCTCGGCTCTAATGAATTTTACTCTTCTGAATGGAAAGCATTCTTTGTATGATACCACCTAATGCTTTTATAACTTAAGGTTGCTAATATTTGCAGGCTGCTTTGTTGATATTTTCTGATTTTGTGCTATGATGCATTGATATAAACTCTGATCCCTTCAAATAAAACAGCTATTTTTTTAGGTGAAGAAATTTCAAGATTAAAAATAAACATCAAAATCCACAACTATTTCAGAAGGTAAAGAACATGGTGAGATCTGTGTGATGGAACCAGTATTGATCAACCAAGAGAAGTATACTTGAATAAACCTGAAATGAGCAATGTGGTTCACCTCATCTAGTGGACTAGAGCTGCCTGGGTCAACCACATTGACAAGAGGTAGAATTTCATCAAATTCTTAAAAGATGACTGACTCTATGTCTAGCCTTAAATAAACACATCATTTCATCCCTGAATATATCCAACTACATTTTAAATTTAAATTGGATCAAGGCAGATGCAGATAATTCTATTTTTATTTCAGGAGTATTTTATTCAGGGGAATAACAAAGGAAAAAAGTGTCAAAACAACAAGGTTTTCTGTAGTTTAACAAATCTGTTTACATTTTCATGTTTAAAGGCATATAACACTGAATGAGAAACTAAAACTTCCAAAGCTATGGCACAGCTCCAGTTGTGACAGTGACTATCTCTGCTTGTTAATATTCAGGTTTACCCAATTCAGTAAAGGAAATGAGTTATTTGTTTTGCAGTTTTATGTTTTTCCAGCCTCTGTCCTGTAAAGCATTTTCTTGTGATCAGGAAGTCTGATCTATGTAGCAGGACAATAACATTATTTACTTTGCAGTCACTGTCCTGAAAAAAATGTGGGATTTTATGTATGATAGAATAGGAGATAAATAAATAATATTTGATAGAGTCTCCATATGCCTCCTTCACTAGAACTTTCCTCTGTGGTTCCTGTTAAGGATTGTAGGTATGAGGTTTATGTGTGTTCTCTACTTTCAAGTTCTTCATCTTCTCAGAGATCAGAGAGTCTAAGTTAATGCATACTACCTCGTATGGCCACTGCTTGTTGACTTTCTTAAGGCTCTTCAACTCTTCTTTCCACTCTACCATTTTATTCCAATTTACAAACCTTTATCCCCATTTTTTTGTTTTCTATACTGAATTACACATTCAATTAGAATTTTTTTCCAATTCTCTGTGTTACCTTTTCCTTTCATCTGTCAACAAAAATTTCTCTATGGACCAAAAACACTTCATCAGTCCTTTAAACTGCTGGATAAAAAACATAAACATTAGGATCAATCATATCAGAAACTCAGTTTTCAGTCACAGTGCTTTTCTAAGACCAACTCTTTTTCATTTTTTTATGTACTGTTTCTAAACTGGAATTCTTGACCTTGTGTTATCTCTGTGGATGCCATCTCTAGCTTTAGTTGGGGCAGTTTCCACCTTGGGACACGGGCAGGAGCCTGGAAGCCCACCGTCAAGGTACCACAACTAGGGACACAGCCACTTCCACCTAGGGACAGCAGTCAGGAAGTGGAAGACCATCACTATACAGTCTCCCTGCTAGGTGTGCTAATAGCCACCATCTTGCTGCAGAGGCAGGAGAGAGCCTCGCATGGCTTTGGTAGGTCGGAAGAGGGTGTGAGGGCATATTGATCCTGGCTTGCACAGCCAACTAGCCTGGCACGCACCAGGTTCCCAAGGCCAACTTTGGAACCACTTGCTGGGACCTGGCATCAGCCTGGTTCCTAAATCCCTCCCCAATCCAGCATCCACCAATCACCTGGTCCGTCCAGATTAGCAATCCCCAGGGGTCTCCAGCTCCCCAATACACAGTCTCTTAGCCTCCCCCCCACACACAGCCAACAACCCGGCCCAGCACTTGCAGCTAACTGGCCAGCAGGCAGATGTCAATGCCTGGTCCTGATCTGCCCGATACAGAACAGCTTTTCATGACTGTTGCAAGGTCTGGGAGCTCAGCCCTCAAGACCTCTGGAGAGAGAGAGGTTCCTGATTGGAAAGTCCAAAGGGCAGGGGTGGGAGAGATACAGTTTAGAGACTAAATTAGAGATTGAGGGGTCTGGAGGTATAGCTTAGTTGGTGGAGTGCTTGCCTTGCATGCACAAGACTCTGGGTTCAATCTCCAGCACCCATAATAATAATAACAATAACAATAGTAATAATCATAATAATAATAATTAGAGACCAGGAATTATGAGGCCCACAGATCATGTAAGGGGCTAATATCAGGCTCCTACATCACATGAGTGGGCCCCAAAGGAGATTCCTGGGGTGCAGTCTTCCTGCAAGGACCAACAGTCGCTATACCCCACTTCTAGAAGTTCTGCCTGCAAGACTAACCCTCCTACCCTAGTAAACTTCACCATCTTGAGGGTGGAGACATCAGCAAATTCCAGACAACCTCACCTATTGGATGAGAAGCGAAGCAGAGAAGATTCTGTACTCCAATAGAAAAAAAATTGTTCAATTTTCCTTTGAGATTCTTTTCTTTCTTTTCCCACTCTTACACCCCCAACATTTGTGAAACCAAGTATTTTTCATGCATTATGGTACTGAGGACTGGGATGTCTGAATAGGATATTACAGTTTTGTTGTATATTCTTTTATTTTTACATTTTTCTTTTTCTTTATTTTTTCTTTCCATTTTTTCTTATTTTATTTTCATTTTTATTTTTTAAAATTTATTTATTTTTGTTTGTACTCTCTCGATATTTTACTCTCACTTGTCTCTTTCCTTGGAATCTCTTTCTCTCATTTTCTCCTGCTAATAGCCAACTTCTTTTGATTCCTCTTTCATATATCTTGTGATTCAGTACCTCTATATTCTCACCTTCTACCTCATAAACACCACATCCTACCCTCCCCATTCTCTTTGTCCATCATTAGAAACTGTAGAGCCTTTTGTAAACCTACTGTTTATATTATAGATAATAATCAAACACATCATTTCTGTTTATTATGACAAAACTGCAAACGTCTTAGTAGAAGCATTTGGTTTAAGATTGCACATTGTTTGCTTTGGGGACTATTTATATTGATCTCCTCCTTAAAGGCAATGTATTGGAAACCTGCAGGGACACTCCAAGTCTATAGGATAGAAACTATAATAACTTGTATCTGCACGGCTAGAGGGGAAGACATATGAACAACATGAAGAAACAAGGGAAGAAAGCACAACAAACCAAGATGCTACAATAATAGAATCCATTGACAGCAAAGTAGAAAAAATGTCATAGAAGGAGTTCAGAATGTATATAGTTAAAAAGATCTATGAAGTAAAGGATGATAAAAGAGAGCAAATATAGGAAGCAAAAGATTACTTCAATAAAGAGAGATTCTGGGGGAAAAAACAGAAATCCTTGAAATGAAGGAAACAATAAACCAAACTAAAAATTCAATAGAAACCATCACCAATGGACTAGATCACTTGGAAGACAGAACCTCAAGCAATAAAGAAAAAATATATAATCTTGAAAATATAGTTGACCACACAGTAAAGATGGTATGAAACCATGAACAGAACTTTCAAGAATTATGAGATAACATGAAAAGACTAAATTTAAGATTTATCAGGATAGAGGAAGGCACAGAGATATAAAACAAAAAAATGCACAATCTTTTCAATGAAATAATACCAGAAAATTTCCCAAACCTGAAGAGTGAAATTGAAAATCAAATACAAGAGGCCTATAGGAGACCAAATATAGAAAATTACAAGAGATCCACACAAAGGCATGTTATAATGACAATGCCTAGCACACAGAATAAGGATAGAATTTAAAGTCCACAGGAGAAAAGTATCTGATTATGTAGAGGGGGAAACCAATTTGGATGTCAGCTGATTTCTCAAGTCAGAATCTCAAAACTAGGAGGTCCTGGAATAACATATATCAAGCTCTGAAAGAAAATGAATGCCAACCAAGAATCTTATAGTCAGCAAAATTGAGCTTTAGATTTGATGAGGAAATAAAAAACCTTCCATGATAAACAAAAGTTAAAAGTATGTACAACTAGAAAGGCTGCTCTACAGAACATTCTCAGCAAAATATTCCCTGAGGAATAAATGAAAAACAACAATGAAAACTGGCAAAGGGAGGAATGACACTAAAGGAAAAGCCAATCAAAGAAAATCAAATCAAGTTAAAAACCAAAAGTAAACCAAAATAACCTGGAATAAAAATCATATCTCAATAATAACCCTGAATGTTAATGGCCTAAACTCATCAATCCAAAGACATAGACTGGGGTGAGATGAAATCTTAGAGGAGTTTCTTCTCACCCCAGTTACAATGGCAATTATCAAAAATACAAACAACAACAAATATTGGTGAGGATGTAGGGAAGAAGGTACACTAATACATTGCTGGTGGAAATCCAAATTGGTGCAACCATTATGGAAAGTGGCATAGAGATTCCTCAGAAAACTTGGAATGGAACATATGATGCAGTTATCTGACTTCTCGGTTTATAACCAAAGGAATTAAAATCAGCATATTACAGTGATGCAGCCACATCAGTGTTTATAGCAGCTCAATTCACAATAGCTAAACTATGGAATCAAACTAGGTGCCCTTCAACAGATGAATGGATAAAAAAATGTGATATATATATATACACACACACACACAAACACACACACATATACATATATATATACATGTATATGATGTAATATTATTCAGCCTTAAAGAATAATGAAATCATGGCATTTGCCAGTGAATGAATGGAGCTAGAGAATATCATGCTAAGTGAAATAAGCCAATCCCCCCAAAACAAAAGCCAAATGTTTTCTCTGATATGAGGATGCTAATTCACAATGGGGGGAGGCTAGGGAAGAAAAGAGTTACTTTAGGCAGAGGGGAGTGAAGGGAGGGAAGGGGGTGTGGGAGTAAGGATAATAGAAGGAATCAGATATTATTATTCTATGTACATATATAACTATACTATCAGTATGATTCTACATCATGTACAACCAGAACAATGAGAAATTATACTCCATTATATATGATGCATCAAAGTGCATTCTACTGTCATGTATAACTAATTAAAACAAATTTTTAAAAAAGACATAGACTGGTGGATTGGACTAAACAAAAAAAGAAAAGAAAAGAAAAGAAACAACAACAATATGCTGCCTTCAAGAAATTCAAAGGAAAAGACATACACAGACTGAAGGTGAAAGGATGGAAATAAGCATAATACTCATATGGACTATGTAAACAAGCAGGGGTTTCCATCCTCATATCAGATAAAGTGTACTTCAAACCAAAGTTAGTCAGAGAGATAAAGAAGGACATTTTATACTGCTTAAAGGAATCATATATTACCACAACATAACAATTGTGAATATTTATGCCCCCCAAAATGGAGCATCTATGTACATCAAGCAAACCCTTGTCAATTTCAAAAATCAAATAGACCACAACACAATAATACTTGGTGACTTTAACACAGCTCTCTCACCACTAGGTAGATATTCCAAACAAAACCTAAACAAAGAAACTATAGAACTCAATAACACAATCAATAAATTAGACTTTATATATATATATACATATACATATATGTATATATATAGACTATTTCATCCCTCAATGAGCGAATACAGTATTTTCTCAGCAACACATGGAGCCTTCTCTAAAATAGGCCATATTTTATACCACAAAGCCACTCTTTTTAAAAAATTTTTTTAGTTGTAGATGGACACAATATCTTTATTTTATTTTTATGTGGTGCTAAAATCAAACCCAATACCTCATGCATGTGAGGCAAGCGCTCTACCACTGAGCCACAATCCCAGCCCCACAAAGCCACTCTTAACCAACACCAAAAAAATAGAGATACTACCTTGCAGTCTGTCAGATCATAATGGAATGAAATTAGAAATCAATGTTAAAATAAAAAATAGAAGCTACTCCAACACTTGGAGACCAAATAATAGGCTATTGAATGATCAATGGATAGCAGAAGACATCAAAGAGGAGATAAAAAAAAAGCTCTTAGAGGTAAATGAGAACTCTAATACAACATATCAAAATCTCTGGGATACTATGAAGGCAGTACTAAGAGGACAGTTCATTTCATTGAGCTCATTCATTAAAAGAAGAAAAAGTCTACAAGTAAATGACCTGACACTACATCTCAAAGCCCTAGAAAAAGAGGAACAAATCAACACCATAATAGTAAAAGACAGAAAATAATTAAAATCAGGGCTGAAATAAATGAAATTGAAACAAAAGAAACAATTCAAAAAATTGACAAAACAAAAAGTTGATTCTTTGAAAAAATAAATAAAATTAATAAACTCTTAGCCATGCTAATGAAGAGGAGACAGAAAACTAAAATTACTAAAATTCATAATGAAAAAGGAAATATCATAATGAGCACTATTCAAATACAGAAGATAATTAGAAACTATCTTTAAAATTTATACTCCAATAAAATAGAAAATATCAAAGACATCAACAAATTTCTAGAGACATGTGATTTACACAGACTGAATCATGAGGATAAACAATTTAAAAGATCAATTTCAAACAATGAAATAGAAGATGCCATCAAATTCTACCAACAAAGAAAAGTACAGAATTAGATGGATTCTCAGCCAAGTTTTCTATAAGACCTTCAAAGCAGAACTAATATCAATATGCCTCAAATTATTCCATGAAATAGAAAAGGAAGAAACTGTTCCAAACTCATTCTATGAGGCTAGTATCACCCTGATACCAAAACCAGACAAAGACACACCAAGGAAAGAAAACTTCAGACCAATACCCTGATGAACATAGATGCAAAAATTCTCAATAATTTTGGCAAATCACATACAAAAACATACTAAAAAGATCATGCACCATAATCAAGTGGGGTTCATCCCAAGGATGCAAGGTTGGCTCAATATATGGAAATCTATAAACGTAATTCATCACATCAATAGACATAAAGACAAGAATGATATGATCATCTTGATAGATGCAGAAAAAGCATTAAATGACAAAATACAGCACCCCTTATGTTCAAAACACTAGGAAAACTTGGGGTAGTAGGAGCATACCTCAACATTGTAAAAGCTATCTATGCTAAGCCCAAGGCCAACATCATTCTAAATGAAGAAAAATTGAAAGCATTCCCCCTAAAAACTGGAACAAGACAAGTAAGCCTTCTTTCACCACTTCTGTTCAAAATATTCCTTGAAAATTTGGCCAGAGCAATTAGACAGATGAAAGAATTTAAAGGGATACAAATAGGAAAAGAAAAACACAAACTATCACTATTCACTGGTGACATGATTATACATTTAAAGGCTCCAAAAAAGTCCACCAGAAAACTTCTAGAATTAATGAATGAATTCAACAAGTAGGAGGATATAAAACCAACACTCATAAATCAAATGTATTTCTATATATCAGTGATGAATCCTCTGAGAGAGAAATTAGGAAAATTACCCCCTTCACAATAGCCTCAAAAAAATAAAATTCTTGGGAATCAATCTAACAAAAGAAATAAAAGACCTCTAAAATGAAAATTACAGAACACTAAAGAAATAAATTTAATAAGACCTTAGAAGATGGAAAGATCTCTAATGTTCTTAGATAGGTAGAATTAATATTGTCAAAATGGTCATACTACCAAAAGCATTATACAGATTTAATTTGATTCCAATTAAAATCTCAACAACATTCCTCATAGAAATAGAAAAAGCAATCATCAAATTCTCTTGGAAAAATAAGAGAACTAGAATACCCAAAGCAATCCTTAGCCAGAAGAGTAAAGCATGAGACTTCACAAAACTATACTACAGAGCAATAGTGACAAAATCAGCATAATATGGGCACCAAAACAGACATGTAGAAAATGGTATAGAATAGAAGACACAAAGACAAACTCACATAAATACAGTTGTCTCATACTAGACAAAAAACATACATTGGAGAAAAGATAGGCTCTTCAACAAATGGTGTTGGGAAAACTGGAAATCTATAAAATGAAATTAAGTCCCTATCTCTCACTCTGCACAAAACTCAAATCAAAGTGGATAAAGGACCTAGGAATTAGACAAGAGATCTTGTACCTAATTGAAAAAAAATGTAGGCCCAAATCTCCATCGTGTTGGCTTAGGACATGACTTCCTTAACAAGACTCCTAAAGCACAAGAAATAAAATCAGAAATCAACAAATGAGATGGATTCAAACTAAAAAATGTCTTAGCAAACCAAACAATTTATAATGTGAAGAGAGAGCCTACAGAATGGGAGAAAATATTTACCACACACACATTGCACTAATCTCTAGGATATATAAAGAACTCTAAAAACTTAACACCAAAAAAACCAAAAAATCTCAATCAATAAGTGCGCTAAGGAACTGAGCAGGCACTTTACAGTAGTTATACAATCTATCAACATATATATGAGAAAATGTTCAGCATCTCTAGCCATTAGAGAAATGCAAATCAAAACTACTCTAAGATTTCATCTCACTACAGTAAGAATGGCAATTATCAAGAATACAAGCAACACCAGGCATGGTGGTTCACACCTGTAATCTCAGCAGCTTGGGAGGCTGAGGCAGAGGATCTCAGGTTCAAAGCCAGCCTCAGCAAAAGTGAGGCATTAAGGAAGTCAGAGAGACCCGTCTCTAAATAAAATACAAAATAGGGCTGAGGATGTGGCTCAGTGGTAGAGTGCTCCTGAGTTCAATCCCCAGTACCTTGCCTCAGAAAATAAAACAAGAAAAAAAAGAAAAGAATACAAGCAACAATAAGTGTTGGTGAGAATGTGGGGGAAATGGTACACTCGTACATTGCTAGTGGGACTGCTCCAGAAAGCAGTATGGAGATTCCTTAGAAAACTTGGAATGGAATCACCATTTAGCCTAGGTATCCCACACCTCAGTCTATATCCAAAGGAATTAAAATCAGCATGCAACAGTGACACAGCCACACCAATGTTTATAGCAGCTCAATTCACAATAGCTAAACTGTGGATCCAACCCAGATGCCCTTCAACAGATAAATGAGTAAAGGAACTGTGGTATATATACACAATAGAATATTATTCAGCCTTAAAGAAGAATGAAATTATGACATTTGCAGGTAAATGGATGGAGCTGGTGAATATCATGCTAAACAAAAAAAGCCAGTCCCCAAAACTCAAAGCCTGAATGTTTTCTCTGATATGTGGACCCTGATCCATAATGGGGGGCAGGGCAATAGAAGAATGGAGAAACTTTGGATTGGGCAGAGGGGAATAAAGGGAGGGGAGTGAGGAGAAGAGAGAGGCTGAGAAGGATGGTAGAATAAGATGGACAATATTACCCTGTGTACATGTATGATAGCATGAATGATGTGACTCTGCATTATGTAAAACCAGAGAAATAAAAAGTTGTGCTTCATTTGTATACAATGAGTTAAAATGCATTCTGCTGTCATATGTAACAAATTAGAACAAATAATAATAATAATAACAATAATAATAATGAAAAGTTACCCCTCCCAAAAAAAGAAAACTTTGGAATTCTCTTCTAGTCTCCCTAATGTGATTTGACCAATATGGTGGCTCTCAGGGCTACGCATTTATGAATATGAAACATGCTACATTTGCTGGAGAGCATCTTGGAAGGTGCTTTGGAAAGCAAAATTGGAAGGACATAATTTTAATTTGTTTTTCAAAAAGCCACACTGTAATTTATGGTTATCCTCATGTATCACCAGACTCCTGACTGAATTTACAGTGGGATTTCAAAACCCAGCTGGTGAAAGTGATAAATTAACAGCTGAAAATGATTAATGAGAAACTCATTGGAGCTCAGAGTAAAATACAGGTGCTTTTCAACAATGTTAGATTAGTAACTGGAAGTAGCAAAGAGTGGTGACTGCTGGTAAAATGTAATATATATTACATTTAATTATATAAATTTTATAAAATTATATAGGGAATCCATTAGAGTTAATATTCTAATCAAATGTATCTTATAACTAAATTATATATATATAATACTACAACTGACATTCTTAGCTTACTCAAATTCATTTTGAATTCATATGACATTGTTTTTTTTTTATTTTGAGGAGTACTAATAACAATAAATCAGAAACAACATTTATTGAGTTTCAATTGTATGCCAAGTCCAGTACTAGGTTATGGAGCATTAGCTATGAAATGCCTAGTTGGATCTCCAAGTACTACTTATGGAAAATTGTAATCTGCTTTATATTTTATTGCACTATCTTTAAGTATAATAGGCATTATGCATTATGGATTTTTAAAGCTATTGATAATTTTTCTAGTGTGGTTAATGCTTACTCAAGCAGAATATTTTTCAGCTCATTCTTTTCCAAGTGCTATTTAAAATGCCTGTCATCCATGGACCTTTCCACTCTGATTTTTATTTATGCAAGTTGCCACTGTTCCCTGGTTACTAATCCATGTAGTGGTCTGTTCATTTGTACATATACATTTATATAAAATGGAAAATTTGAAATAATTTAAATTTAGTTCATTATTTTTTACCCAATGTGAATTGTTTGTCACTGTACTATTTCAATGAGAAGTTATTCATTGGTTTATTCTGCTTTTATGGTTTCTAGGCATGCTTAATACCTGTGATTAACTAAAATTTTCAGGTTAACATCTGCATTTGATCACAGGCTATTTTTTCTTCCTAGGCTGGTCAGTGTAACATTTCAAACATTTCAATCACTCCTTCTTTCTCCACCTATGTAGTAAAAGATTCAAAGTCAGTTATACTCTCTCTTTCACAGACACAGAGCTGCACTTAAATAATATTTAAGAAAGTTATATTCCTTTGAAGTGGTTCTAGGAAGTATATGCCTAGTGTATATAAACAGGGAGGCAGGGAGAGAGAGAGCAGGAGAGAGAGATAGAGTTGATACCAGGATCAGGAAGCCTTGGTTGATTTACAGAGCTCTTGAATCTACACAGAAACACTTTGTCTTAGAGAAAAATGAAAGGCTATATTGGACTCCAAAAACCACATAGCTCCTGAATAACAGCACTGAAATTCAAAGAGCAAGGCTTCTTTCAATTTCTTTGGTCTGTTCCAACAAATTTCTGAGAAGTACCTGTTTAATTTTAGTTTGAACAGTCCTTGTCTAATTTTCTGAACTCGATTTTTTCAGTTATATTGTCATGGAGAATGAAACCTGAAGGATTGGTTACATGTCAGATTTTTTTCTAATGAATAGGATAAGTCAAACTAATTCCTTCATTTTTTTCTAAATTCTCCATGAACTTTTCATAAATGATTCAATTTACAGAAGAAAATATAAAATTTAATCAGAACAGCTAAAGGTGTGGTCATGTCTGGCCACTGTAATTTAGGCAAACCTTGACTGAATTTAGGCAAATATTTTCATTCCTCCCCAATTTTTGTTCTTAAAGGGAAAAAGGGGGTAGGACATGAGCATCAATGCTGTCATTTAAATTACTTGAGAAGTATAATGTGAGCTATTCTCCTTAATTTTGGTACACAGGATACCAGGGTATGATAAAAAAAACTATATAAAATTATATAGGGAATCTATTAGAGTTAATAGTCTAATCAAATGTATCTTATAACCAAATTAATCTGACACATTTAATGATCAGCATGATCATTGATGCCCTGAAAGTTTTTAAAAAGCACAATACATGTAAAAAAAATCACATAATGACTGCAATATATGTCCATTATAGAGTCAAATAAAACCTTATTCTTGTCAATTCACTTAAGAATAATAGAAATCACGTGTGCCCACTATGTTCAAGACCTTAACTGCTTTGAAATTAGAGGTGAGCTCTTGTTCACAATTTTATCACCAATGCATAGACTAAAAATTAGCAAATATTCCAAGTTCATGGAAAATTAGCAGTATATTGTGTTTGCTACACATAGCCTTCAAACTAACCTTCTTTTCTGGGTTCTGAATATGTGTAACCATGTTTAAGTTGGCTTTTCATCACTGTGACCAAAATGCCTAAAAAGACAACTTAGAGGAAAGAGATTTATTTTGGCTCATAGTTTCAGTCCATCATGAGCAGGCTCCACTGCCAGAAACATCCTGGTGGAAGAGCATGGCAGAGAAAAGCCGCTCAGTTCATGGCAGCCGGAAAGCAAAGAGAGAAAGGGTGGAGGATTGGGAAAAGTATGGTTCCCAGTGACTTACTGCCTCCAGCCATGCCACACCTGCCTGTAGTTTTCACTATTCCCAGAAAATTCACTCAGATTACTAATCCATTACTAATCCATCAAATGGAGATTACAGCCCTCATGATCTGATCATCACCTAAAAAACCTCTGAATCTTGCTGCATTGGGGATCATGCTTTCAACACATGAGCTTTTGCAGAGATATTTCAGATCCAAACCATAATATGAAGCATTTCCTCTTTTCAGTTCAATGTTTATCATCTACACTCTCACATGGATTCACAACAAAACAGAAAAGGATCTATGTTAAATTCTTTGTATCGCTCCCCCCTGTTTTCTCATCCCAGCTTCCATCTTTCATGACCTTCGTGTCCTTGACCAGGTCAAGTGACTATTCTCTGCCTTTAAAGGTTCAAACGACTGTGAAAATGGCATGTGGGAAGACTGTCATCGTTCATCATGGGTGGGGGCCAGATGTGCTTCAGGGGATTTAGGAGTACAAGGAAGATGAATTTTGCATTGAGGACATTGGACATTAAGAAACACAAGAAGGATAGGGAATTATCCTTGGTGGAGGGAGGAATAGGGCAGAGCCTGCTGATTACATGGATGTGAGACACTAGAGACAGTTCTCCAGAAGCAGAATGTAAGTCTGCCTGTGTGTTCCAGAAGCAAGAGACCTTCTCAGGTAGAAAAAGCCAAGAAAGTTTCTTTTTGGCTGTTTAGTCACCTGATACCAATAAACTAGGGTCACAGGCAGAGTTGACCTTTGAATGAAACTTCTGTTTCCATTCAAAGTTGCTCTTTATTTGTACACTTTTTCCCAGAGTCCAAAGATAGATGCAGAATTTGCATCCACACAGGTCTCAGGCAGCAAAGACCAAAGAAGTCAGACTTGGGTTTTAGATATTGAAAACAATCCTTGCCCTAGTAATAATGTGGTTTCAGTAGCAATGGGAAACGTCTCTTGTTCCTACTTTGACTTCTTGCTTGCCCTTTCTCAACAAAAATTTCCTCTCCAATCTCTTCCTTAATATATATTTTCTTTGACAGACAGCACAACCATCCTTTCAACAATTAGAAGTCATCAATCAATGCTCACAAGTACTTTCCAGCTTTCTTCCTATCTATTCCCTCTTCATGTCCCCTCTATGTCACCTCTTCATGCACATGTCTTCCTTCTCTAGCACACATACTTCAAAAGAGCTCCTTCTCCTGTCCCCTGTGTTGTCTGCCCTCCTGCCCTTTTGGTCTGTTCAGGAGTGGTGTAGGCCTGCTGCACTCACCTGCTGTCCATCCATTTTCCCCTTTGTCCTTAGCAGTCAGGCTTCCAATCCTTTTGTGCTCTGCTGTGGTTGCTCCAGAAGCAGCTGCCATCTCCGC
>CM053405.1:35228673-35284159 GCA_028644305.1 Xerus rutilus | reverse complement strand
CAAATCATTGGTAATACAAGAGTGGGGAAAGGTGTGTCTCTATTAAGAAGATTTAAAAGTATGATAGGGAAGACATTCTGAAAATTATTTTAAAATAAAAAAATGCATGCAGGATTATCAGGATTATGTTTTAGGTACAAGTATGTGTTATGGTTTGGATGTAAGGTGTCTCCCAAAAAATCACATGTGAGACAATGCAAGAAGGTTTGGAAAAGAAACGATTGGATTACAGCCTTAACTTAATCAGTTAATTAATCCCTAATGGGATTAACTGAGTGGTACCTGTAGGCAAGTGGGGTGTGGCTAGAGGAAGTGGTTCATTGGGTATGTGGCTATAGGGTATATATTTTGTATCTGAAGAGTGGAGACTTTCTCTCTCTGCTTTCTGATCATTACATGAGCTGCTTCCCTCTGCCACACAATCTGCTATGATGTTCTGCCTCACCTCAAGCCCCGAGGAATCAAGCCGGCTGTTGTGGACTGAGACCTCTGAAACCGTGAGCCCTCAAATAAACTTTTCCTCCTCTACAGTTGTGTTGGTCAGGTTCTTTTAGTCACAGCCGCAATAAAGCTGACTAAAACAGTATGATACAAAATAAAGATTTACAAAATCTGAGTAGAGAATTTAAGGAAATTTTAGTTGACCAAGAAATCTTGAGTGATCTTCATTTTTAAAAAACTCAAAGGAGGAGTTTATTCAGAAGTCTGAAGATGATAATGTACCCAAGAAACATGGACAACTTGAGCAGTGGTCTGGAGGCGTGAGATGACATGAAACTTATTGGAAAACTACATGTATTTCTAAGTATCTAGAGTACAAGTGATTAGTATATAAAGAAGGTAGTGGAGTGGAAAGAGAAGTGAGACATGAGCCTTAGCTATAAGCATACTTGAAGGATTTTGTATGTCTACTTAAGAATTTGGGGGTTTCTTTTGTGGGTAAGCCATTAAAAGTTTTAAGTAAGGGCAATAACTTACTAGATTGTCTTTTCAGAAAGTTCTCCTTAGTAAGAGAATGAAAGGGTTCAATATTGGAGGCAGCAAGATAGTTTTAAAAAATTGTGATAATGCACTAGGCAAAGGGGATAAAGTTCTAAATTAAAGCAGAGGCAGAGAGGATGAGAAGAAAGAATCCAATGCATGATTGGTAGATTGATACTAATGTAGTTAATGAAGTACAGGAAGCATATTTCTTCCTTTTCTGAAGAAATTAAAATGCTTTAAGCAGGAAAGAGAATGAACTCATTTATTCCTTTTAGTCCCAGGCTAGGTGAACCTGTGCACCTCTGTGAACCATAAAGCTATGGGTCTACAAGGTAGATGAGTGTGGAAAGATGGGTGTCTGAGATGGAGATACCATTTGGTGTTCATCAGATTTTGGGTTAAAGACTAAACATGGCTTTGGGAAAGGATGCATGAAATAATAGGCCCAAGTGTTTCCATTGATTTGTCTTTTCTTTCTTCTGTGTTCAAATGAAAAAAAAAGGTTTATGCTTTAAGGAAATTAATTTCATCTGTCCTAATATAGGCTACAAAGAAAAGGAAAAATAAATTACAAAAGAGGATAATAATGATAGTATTTATTAGATATTCATTTGTAATTACCATTTGAAAATGAAAGATACATTGTATTCGTACACATCTGAAGTACAATATATTAAAAAAGTAATGGCATTTTTAATGAAAACACAGTAAGATATTTTGGCTCCTTACTTCCACCTGTGGTTCTGTAAAATAGGTTATAGCCTGAAACCGTTCTTGTCCTTCACGAAATCAAGTCTTTCTAGAGACAAAAAGAATTAAGATAGTTCTAGTTTTACTAGCATGCATTTACTGAGTTCCTACTTTGTTCACAGTATAGATGTTAAAAGTTACTCATTTTCACAAATAATTTTCAAAACTACCCAGACTGAGAAAATATTTTGCATAACTTCCCATCAGATTGTGTATTTTTATACTTAAATCCCCAACTATGTTATTAATTATTCATTCTTACAGCCAGACTTGAAGTTTAGTACCTTTTCTTCCATTAGCATTACTCAATGCTAAATTGCTTGATTTTATATTTGTTTTACTTCATTCTATAATTACAGCATTTAGCACTAACGTATCTTAGGAGATGCTTGACTTCTGAAAATGCATGTATACGTAAGTGGTTTGTGTACTCTTCCAGTGTTATCTATTTTTTTCTTTTCTTCTTTTATAGTGAATCTGGTGGGATATTTAGCAATTCGTGGAGATATAATAAACCCAGTGGTGCATGAATTAGGGTCTCACTTTGAAAAGGAAGCAGTATATTTTTGAGAAGGGCCTTTGGCCCTAGAATTCTCTGACTATTCACCAGAGGCTGGGCTGTTGGTCTGAGAGTCACAGAGGAAGACCCATCTGGTTTCTCAGGCTTCTGCTCTTAGGGAGACATGAGAAGGAAGTGCTATGAAATCTCCAGGGACTGACTAGGACTCTTGAGACACATTTATATTTGAGTTTTGTGAAGACTCATCCAGGACTATGCAGATGAGACTTCTTATTCTTTTTACATTATTCTTACAGAACATTTCATTACTATATTTAATTACATTTAGTAGTTAATAAAAAACTAATACAATAATTTTTTCCTTTTTTATGTTATTCCATAACTAAGCTACCAATTTTATAGTGACATATTCAACATAATAAGAACGGGAATTATGTAGAAAGACTTGACTTATATATGTACATATGTATCATTTTATTCTCTAATGACATTAAAGGATTTTTAATACTAATTTCATCATTATATTAATAAGTTCTCACTTTGTTGTACTATTTATAGATCTATAATATTCCTTTATCATTAACTATTCATAATGAATCATATTGTTAAAATTATTTTTTTAATAATTATTTATTTTACTTTACTTTATGTTTTTCTATAACACATCACAATTATATTTTTCAGATGTTTCCTGATTTGCTCTTATCAGTTTGGGAATTCATTGTCTCATCAGATGGAGTTCAAATTAAGTTATTCTGCTATCTTGTGGTTGCAACTTGAAATAGCAAATATTGTATTCAGGAGTTAAGGCTTTAAGCTTAGCTGTTGGGATAAGAAAAAAAAAATCAGGGTGCAAAGTACCCTAAGAGAACACTTGATCTTAATCACAATTTCAATAGTTATCAAATCACGCTGCTCTCTCAGTACCCAAGCAGACAGTGAAAAGAATTAAGTCACATTACAAAGCCCCAGAAATGGAGCCAGGGCAGGCTAGTAGCTTAGCAGTAATGATTTAAATTGTCCCTTAGTGGTCCTAAAGAATTAAAGCACTTACTAATTTTTTCTCAGAAACTCAGACTCTTGAGAATCAAGCCAAGTGATTTTCTAGTAGACAGATTAATTCAGTGATTTTCTAGTAGATGAATTTCATTCCTTTTCTTACTCAAACCAAGGCTAAAGTCAGCTTTTAAATGCAGCCTCACAAGGATGAAAAACTCCAGCTGCATTTTCCAGTGTAGCTATCTTTCTTTATCTGGGGTTCTAGCAGAGAATCCTTTCAGGAACAGAGAAAAGTACAATTTTCAGCATTTTCAGAGTTGAGCTCTGTGAAGACTCATCCAGGACTATGCAGATGAGACATCTAATTCTTTTTGCTTTACATTTTATATTACATTTTACTGGTCTTCCACTTCTATCCTTTAGCACCATGAGGCCATTCCTAGAGTAGTGTTCATGTTCAGTCTGAGAAATTAGAGAGGACTTGTCTCCCTGCCTCCATGCCCTTTGCCTAGAAAGACTGGGGTTTACAAAGATGCCCGGGCTGTTAGAGCACCTTACTTTCATGCTTGTGAAGGAAGGATTGGCATCTCTTTACAGTTTTCATTTTTCCCTTTATCCTCCAAATCCAAAAACTACCTATAACAAATTTCATTTTATAGAAACTTCAAAGAATGTTCCAGTAGTTAAGTAATAACTTTCAATTACACAATGTTAGCAGCAGAATGAGTACTTGAACTGAGCCTTTCTGAGTTGAATCAAACCTCCTCAATTACTTAGGCAAATTGTATTAATCTATGTTGTTTATGCCTCAGCTTTAAGTATTAAACCTTGTTTCAGTAAATTTCATTGCAGTATAATCAACAAATAGACCCACATCCGCTCAGTTCTACCACCACCTTTGAAAAACATCTTTCTCTTTACAAAGCCCTCTATTTCCTCTGGCAGATGCTGAAAGTATTAATGGTGGCCAAGAGGCTTCTGTCTCTTAATGAATAGCAGGTGTGGTCAGAATGGCTTATTATTTATCACTTCCTCACCCAGGATATTGTTCTATGCTTGTAAGACATTTACACACTTCTCCATCAATGGCCTCTTTATTTCACATGGAGTATCTCTGCGTTTGAAATTAATGTTATACTTCGCACTAAACCTTGACATTTGCTACCTCAGAGACTACCTTCAGCTACCAGGGACAGAAATGGGGGACAGCTGGAGCACTTCTGCTAATGTTTCCCAGATTTGGGGATTATTTGAGGTCATGGGGTAAAGTAGTGGGTGGAAGAGAGGAAGGTATGGAGGAAGGAGATGACTATATTTCTTGACACAGCTTTTGTTTCTGATCCTCACAGTGTGATTGAAAACCCTTCCCATGGTCTGGCTGCTCCAGATGGATTGGAGTGGATCCATTTTGGAACATTTTGTTTGATGTTCTGCTGTGAGATTAATGAAAAAAACACCTTTTTGGATGCATGATAGTTCTGCATCTTAAGACTGAATTTAAATGAGTGAAGAGTTAAGGATTCGTTAAATTGATAGAAAGAATTGATAAATTCTTTGAGAGTAGAGAGATTTTAGACTTTGATACTTAGAGTTTTTCTCCCACTAAACTCAGGGATTTGGGACTTAGGTTTGAGGGAGGCTTCTTTTTCTTTCCTATTTTTTTTCCAGATTTTTCTGAGGCTGCTGTTCTGTAAAAATTGATGAAAATATCTGCAAATTCCATAGACATACATTTCCTGGTTCAAGTATTAAAAACACCTTGCTGTAGGGTTTGAATGATGGTGAAGGTCATGTGGCAGCTTCCTCCTTAGTCTCGGATTTTTGGTTTTACAGTGTCTGGAATCATTTGTTCCTCTGTTCATAGGCCACCTATCTGTGGGTAGTCAAGTAGACCTACGTAGACAGGGGTTGAGTATTCCATTTTCTCTTTGGTTTATAAGCTGTCATATATTTTAAAAATGAATTTAACTGAATGACAGAAGATTGATGGTTTAATTAACATTTTAATATTAATGGTTTAATTAATATTTTAAACATAGAGTTGATTATCAAACTTTAAAATAAATAACTCAAGTATAAAGGTTATATATATACATTATAATTTAAATGTTTATATGAATCTATGGACGTTTTTAACAACTAAGATCACTTTGAGTTGTAAGAAGGCTCATTTGTGTTTCAATAGCTCTTTAAAGTTTAGGGCTTACTTATGATTTGGGACAGGTCCACTAAGTACTCTTTGCTGGAGGTGAGCCAAGATTTTATAGCTAAGATGGTGTTATGGGAAAGAAGTAGGAATTTAGCTGCATCTTTGATTTCATGAGTACTTCAAGAGATCTTTCCAGTAAATGAGAGATAATTGTACTTTGTATCTCCTGTATTTTGTTCAACTTCCAATTATTTCACACATATATAATTTGTATTTAAGAAAGAAGATGCTTACAGATGTGTAGGTGGTAATAAGCCTATTTAGGCCTTCCTTTTCCTAAAAGCCAAATGTAAGCAAAAATAATTACCAGAGCTCCTTTTGTAAATAAGGATCTATAATTTCAAACAATGCAAATTTAACATCTTGGTAAATACTTTTTATACTATTTGAAGAAATATTTATCAATTCAATCTGCTGATCAATATGTATTATTTACCTTCTGGTTTATCTTTTAGCAAGAACCTATAAAACATTTTAAACTCTGACATATCCAGCAGTTTTTCCCCCTAGTCTGACCAACCAATCTCTTTTTTAAAAACGTTTCAGAAATTTAACACAGTTCACACTAACATTTCAGGTCCTCATTCTTCACCTGAAGAACACAGTTTAAGATTTATCTGCAACCGACAAGTACAGTAAGAAATTGGTCCAGTCTGTTAGACAAAGAATGAATCTGTTAGAAGATGAATATTTCAATCCAGAGTGGAAGAGAACAAAATCTTTTGCAGATTTTACTGGTTTTGATAATTTTTCTTACTGGAATCAAACTAGGGGGTGGTTGAGATGTTAAAATCTAATTTAGAGTTTTATGGGAAAAGAGAAACTTGTTCAATGACTTCCCACTTCTCAGAGGGAACAATAAGATAGCAAAGATAATTTGGTGTGAAGGTGCTAATGGCTTAAAGTTCATACTCCAAACAAATGAAAGCAGTTTCTCTTTTATTGTAAGTACTGGCCTAACTAGTGGGTGCTCTCACTTTGGAGAGAGAGAGAGAGAAAGAGAGAGAGAGAGAGAATGAGAATGAATGAATGAATGATGGGCCCTGAATAGGACTGACAGATTTACCTTCTTGAACTTTGTTCAATGAATACCATATTTTTCCTATAAGTTAAACATTTAAGAATGGTAGTCATTTTTGCCCTGAAAATTAGCAAATCTACAAGAGTTGGAGATTTGCATTCAGGGAGTCTACAGCAAGGTCTTAGTTTCTCCTCTCATGAGCATCTTTCCTAGTTGGCATTCCCTTTATTACTTCAAATGACCTCTTCCCACCTTTATAAGAGACCAACAGGTGAGCAAGGATTCAGCCAAATAGATTATGTTCCATAATACGGTAAGCCTTGAGAATAAAGCTTTTATCACTGAATGAAAACCTGAATGTTTAAGAAATAATTCTTCATAAAATAGAGGCAAAAATCTTTACAGGAAGAATCCAGGGACCCAGATCTATCACTCATTTCTTGTTTTCTTATATAATGAAATATTGCAGTAAGCGATGTGATGTTCTTGATAACTAGATTAGAAAAAATTCTCAGGGATAGAGTCAGAAAGCAGGTTATCCAAATGCAAAACCTATCCTATGCCTGTCAATTAGAGAGAATGTAAGATAGTTAAGCCATTTTTTTAAATTTTGAGAGGCATGAATCATAGTTATTTACACTGGAGGAACCACTGACAGCAGAATTTTTGAATAGGAGCCAAGCCATCAACCCTAGGAAAAAATTACATGGTAGACAAAGTATATTTTTTTAAAAAAAATAATACCTGTGTTGCGTTTATTTGCTTTCCCTCTGCTGCTAGGTGACCTAGCCACTGAGCCACATCCCCAGCCCTATTTTGTGTTTTGTTTAGAGACAAGGTCTCACTGAGTTGCTTAGCAGCACCTTGCCATTGCTGAGTCTGGCTTTGAACTCGCGATTCTCCTGTCTCAACCTCCCAAAGTGCTGGGATTACAGGCGTGTGCCACGGCGCCTGGCTTAGGTAATTACTTTTTAATGAGGAACTCCTGAATGTCAAAACATCCTAACTGTAAAATCAAATGAATGAATCTAGAATACTGGCGTCTCAGGGACTTTGAAGAGAAAGGGTGACACTTCTGAGGCATCTTGGATTTCCTCAACCAGGTCTTCTGGTGGCTACATATTTCACCAAGGCCGTTCTTGGCCTGTGTGTGCTATGAAGCCTTCTTCCTCTTTGCCTTCAATCTGCCCGCGCAATGCCAGCATGTCTTACTGAAGCTCTTGCACTTCTGTAACTCTTCTTCCAATGTGTAGGGGGGATTGGGAATTCGGGCACTTTCTGTCTCCCCCTATGTGTGGTCAAGAATTCAGAGGTTTTATTAATATACCCTCCATAAATCTAATCTTAATGACTGTCCACATATTATCTTCAGATCATCCTATAGGTATTCTACCAGTTTGGAGAACATTAATTTAGATGGGACTTTCAGAATTTATGTCATCTGCTTATGTGTCTATTTTATTTCAGTGCTATTCTTGGTGAAGGAGTTAATGACATAATTCAGGAGGAAGAAAGCCTCGTGGAATTTGACAGTAACAGAAAGCAGTGGTGTGCTAATTTGGTCATTGTACATATCCCAGCTTGGTGTCTCAATTTTAACAGTAGCTCAAGTGCTAAGTCATGCATACAGATGTTGAAGATATGACCTCAGGGGCTATTTCAGGCTGTGAGAAACTATTATACCTGGTGCATTTTGTTACTGAGATGCTAGCTGCCTCTAGTAAGCAGCTAATTTGTACAGCACACATGATCTTTTGCTTGTTGGCCAAGACTAGTAGAATACACAATTTCTCCTGGAAGCTTTTAGCTTTCAGTGCTAGTCTGTATGTATAACTTAATATTCCAGAAGTCATAAATGACATATTTTTTGCTATAGCATATAAAAAAATGTGTGTGTGGGTATGTGCCATGTGTGCATATATATATACACACACATAGTATGGACATAGATAGTTATACATTTGAAATATGCAAGAATCAAAGTTCACATTAAAAAATTAGACTTATTTTGAAATGTAAAAATGAACAGAAGAATTATCTTGTATAGTATATAATATTGAACACAGTTGAAAATAAAAGATATTTTGCCAAACTGGGGACACTGCCGTGAGGTTCGAAATATTTTTAATCTAAAAAGATTAAATAGTATTTGGACTCATCATTTCCATAATTTAAAACTTTCATTAAGGAATACTTTTAAACATTAACTTTACTTAAAAGCCAATTCTTATCATATTGAAATTAGAGTCTGACATTAGTACATTCCTTGCATTTTTTTCTTTTCCTTTCAGGAAGGACATATATTACTTTTGATTTCTTCATTAACTGAAATATTTGTTTTATCTTATCCAAATTATATAAAATGGGAAAAATATGCCTTCCCAATAGTGCTATAAAACTAGATCAGCAAGCTTCATCTTTCTTGCCTGTATAAGCTCATGGAAGGAAGTTGTCTTCGGTTTCTGCAGAGCTGATGATGCGGGTTAAGTGTCAGGCCAGGATGAGATCTGAAGAAGCAGTTGTTTGGCACTCTTGACACAATGGAATCGGCACCATATCAACAGTCTGGAAATAACGGCACCATGGATGTTGTGATAGACGACTTTATCTGACTAATCTTGTCTTTTCTAAGCTGAAGAAGATTTTTAAAAATGGAAGTCTTTAGTCAGGATTTTCACTGCCATGATCTAGGCAAAGGCCTCCAAACCAACCACCCATACTTGGGGTCTCTGAAACGGAGAACTTCCCACAATAATATGTCATTCTGTCCCCTGCATCTAAGTAAATCTAACAAATACTCACTAAGGAAAAAATCCAGAAAACTCTACTTTCTCTGCAAAGGAGAAATGAAGATAATGCAATGGGTCTCTCTCATTACTAGATGACACATTAAAATGTTAATGGGACTTTATTCCTTTTTTATAAAATCCCAATATATATTTCTAATCATGGAATTTCTTACTATGTTATTTTTTAGACTGTTGTCATTTGTCTGAAGACCCATGTACTTCTTTTTTCTGAAAGTTTTTACAGTGGCCTTTTACCAATCAGAAGTAGCGTTCTGACCTGAACCTGCATTATGTAATTAAAAGTAAAAGCACTCCCTGTTCCCAGTAAGAGACCAATTGTAACTCAATACACAATTTCCAAAAAGAAAAGTAGGCAGGAAGGAACAAAAATGAATTGCATCATTTATTCCAGTAGAAAGAACTGTAAGATCACAATGACCGAAAAATTAGAGGTCTGCATGTTTCCCCTCATAGATGGTAGAATAGTATAATGCAAGAGGAGATGAGACATTTTTTCACAAAACTTAGAACTGAGAGTTCCAAGCTTATTTTAATCAATGGCTATTAATGAGTAAAAGTTCTTCAACAGCTAGGACTTCAGTTCTCATTGTGAAATCAAAAATGGGATTGTAAATGCACTGTTAGTTTCATATCATAAAATTGTATAATTTACTGCAAAATGTAAATGACACATCCCTTTTTGTGTTACTTTGAAAAATAAATGACATATTTTACATATAGTTCTTAATATAGTACGTGGAACTTAGAAAAGGATCAATAAATAGCAATAACACTTGTGGTGAATTACGTTTTCTATGGCAACCAAGCCTGTTAAGACATGTAATTTCAACATCAGCCACAAGATGGGAGTATTTCCCTTTATAGTTTTCCCTTTGTTTTTCTAATTACAAAGCTGAAGGAAATGAACATTTTGTTCTTGTTATAAATACTTCCTTGTAGAATAAATGAAGAAGTGGTTTTATCTCCTGAAACAAGAATAGTATTAAGATATTTTGAATATGTGCACACACTCAACACATCAGCTTCAATGTTCAAAGTTTACATATCTTGGTAAATTTATCCTCTAACCATAAGTTTCTTCGGAACAATTTGAAATCAGTTTGAATCTCTTCTCTGTGGACATGATACATCTTAGGTAGTGGACTCCCTTTCAGCATCTACAAACATCTATGAGGATAAAAGTGAGAAATAAATTACACTTTAAATTTTTCACTTTGGTGAATCTTGGTTATAATTTGAATAGTATATGATATGATCTCAAATCTCAAGGTTGATATTTTAAAATAACAATTTCAGTTTTTGATGAAATGAGGGCTAGCTAGTTAGAAAACATAATCTTAATTTAAGTAATAGTGACAATGGAATTCTGCTCAAAAGATGAAATCAATTTGAGATATATCAATGAGCATCCTAGGGGCAAATATGTACTTTCCGGTGATGGTATGTACTGGACATACTTTGCTCTAGTAGAATTAACAATGAGAGAGTCTTTGAACAATTCTAATTCACATATTTATTCCTACATTATCTATACAGACTTCTTGTCTACATGGATTCCTTTGCATTTGAAAGACCAAATTTAGTCCAGAGAGAAACATGAACTAGTGAAATATGTGGGATCCACATGCAGATATTGGATTCATAGTTAGTAAATGACAATATAAAGTTATGAAATTTTGAAATTCAAGTCTCAATTCTTTCAAATGGTAAAGAGTCTTAACTTTTGGGCTGAGATTGTGGCTCAGTGGCAGAGCACTTGCCTCGCATGTGTGAGGCACTGAGTTCAATCCTCAGCACCACATAAAAATAAATAAACAAAATAAAAACACTGTGTCCATGTGTAACTAAAAAATATTTTTTAAAAAAAGAGTCTTAATTTTTCTTCCCCCTCGAAAACCTATTTGTATAAATTTGTCCATGTGGAATTGAAATAATGCAGATATCTTACAATTAAGTTTGCTCATAGACAACATTGAATAAAATGTTTTTCATTCAAATAAAGAGATATACATGGAAGGACTCTGGGTTGACATTTCCCTTGTTGAAAACCTAGAAACTCCACTGACTCTTTTGTTCATATTTGTAAACTTTCACAGAATCTATGTACGATTAATAGAGGAAATAAAACACATACATTTGTTGTCTATAGAGGTGAGAATATTGTATATTTTGTCTATAGAGTCTTGTTGTTCTCATTTGATAAGGCATATTAGATACATTAATTAAAATCAATTATTTAAAAATAGAATATAAATTAGTTTGGAAAATAAAAACTTCCAAATTCTGATGAAGCTGTTTTGAAGCAAAAATTCCTCTTCCCCTCCCTCCTTGCTTACTTCTTTCCTTCCTTGCTTCATTTCTCCTTCTCTTTTTCCCTCCTTTGCTCCACTACTTTCTTCCTTCACTTCATTTAAAATCATCTAGCATCATGACCAGAGCTTCTAAATTCACCCACCTTAGCTCTATTTGGTCAAAAATAATTATAGCAGTAGTAGAAATAGTAATAATAACAACAGCATCATGAAGAGCTGGGACAGGTTGAAGTGATGGGAGGTGGACAGCTTGAATGGGAAAAGGGTGGTCACAGTCACCATGCAAGCAGGACACAAAATCTCATCTGATTCTTCAGTAGTGTAAAAATACAACTTCTTTAGTTATACTTTATTTAATCATGATAAAATATCTCTGTTAAATTTGATTTAACAAGTCATTTTAACTTAGGAACCACTATGTAGGGAGTTATCCATATAGAATTTCTTGTTCTTATTTTCATTTTGGCTGAAGTATAGTGAACAGATTTCTAAATGTGAAGCCTGACTCATGGAGTTACTACCCTGGTACTTGGAAAGGCAAAAGATTCTGTGCTTTTTGGTTTTCCTTCTGTACATCAAAGATGTTGTGTTAGGTAATCTCTAATGACAAGTCCAAGGCTAATGTTCTAGATTATCTGGACTATTTTGAAGACTACCTTATACAATTCTAGGGTTCTTTCAGAATCCATATAGGGGTTACTCTGGCTGAAAAAGGGTAAGTGTACTCTGGCCTTATTTCAGCCAGAGAAACTTCAACTGTATTTTCACCACATACAAGTTTTTTATTTGAAGAAAGTCTCTACCTTCAAATGCTTGAGAACTGCTCTGGTCTGAACCTTCCTTTCCCCTCATTTTATAGAGTACAAGGACCCAAAGAGGTTAAGTGATTGGTACAAGTCATACCATGTAGTTAGTACTCCATCCAGAACTCAGATCCTAATCTCCATGTTACAGCCCTGCATCTCTGCTAACCTGCCCTAAATTGCCTCTGGTGCAATTAGATGAGAACCTTAATCACTTCAAGCATGGATCTCTTATTTCTTCAAGGAATTTTTGAGCCTGCTGAAGAAGAATATCTTCTTTTCTTTTATGGCACCTCTATTATGGAAAATGGAAACTCATTGATCTGCATCTGTTTTAATGTAATAAGGGATTGCTTCAACTAGTTCCATCAGGTAATTGTAATAGGAACAGGCTCAAGATCATCTTTAAGGGGCTGAGTTTGTACCTCAGTGGTAAAGTGCTTAGCATGGGTGAGGCCCTGGTTTGGTCCTCAGCACCACATAAAAGCAAATAAAATAAAGGTTAAAATCTTTAAAAGATCATCTTTGATTTCAAAATCCAAATCGCTATTTTTAGTCAATGTCACTCAATATTTAATAGCTTGGGACCACTCAACTCTACTTAGGATATCAAATATTATATATACAGTGCATTTGGAAAACTAGAACTAGAGTCAAAACACAAATCACATCCTCCAAGAAAAACTTCTTGCATTGATTTGTTCTGGTGACATCCTATGGTACAGTATCCTCAGTTATCCTTAGGTCTTGACTGTGTATTTGTCAGTGTGTTAAAGGAGACTCAGAACTATTTTCTGAGGAAATTATTTTCTTTGCCAATAGAGGCTTTTTGACTCACCCTAGTGTGGAGGTGGGCTGACTATTCAGCAACAAATCTTGATTAAGCACTTTAATTACTACAGAAAGTCTACTCAGTTGAGTGTCAGAGAATATGGATTTTCCTTTAATCAGCAGGTCAGAATATTTGCACTATAAATTCTATCCAGAAAGCATTATTTTAATCCTCTATTGTTCAATTCCTATCAAAATCTTGCATATGAGAAATTACAATCAAGGAGCATTGACTAAAGGCTATGCAAACCATGAAATGTATAAAACATCTGTATCATGCCTTCAGAAGGCTGCATACTTCCACTCTGTTGTTTTAGCCTTTTCCAAAATTAATTTCAACAATGGCAGTAGGCATATGCCAGTAACTGGCATGGAGTAATCAGCTACACAAAGTTCTTCAAGAGTTCTTCAAGAGACACTGCTGGGGAGGTTGTCCACTACATACCAGAGACTTCTTTTAATGAAATTTCATGAGAGGAATTCTTTTCAGGTCTTTAGTATCAAAAATAGCTATCTGTTCTTGAGTGATTTTTTTTCTTTTAAAATTTCATGGGCACTATGCGTATTTCCACTGATTTTTCTTTCATTTTTGGTTTTTATTGCTAGGAAATACTGAGTTGATTTTTCAATCTATCTCTAGCATATACTGAGGTGTGTATAAAATGTACTTTCAGGGCTGAGTCTGTAGCACAGTGGTAGAGCACTTGCCTCGCATGCTTGAGGCACTAGGTTCAATCCTCAGCACCACATATAAATAATAAATGAATAAAATAAAGATCTATCAATATCTTAAAAAATATTTTAAAAAATGTACTTTCAAAAAGTGTGCTAATCAAAGTTTATTTTTCCCTTTCTTGATATTTCCTTGCAATAGAGCCACTGTACTGTTTGTATTTTGAGAAGTAGTCACAAGGTTATTATTTTCTCCTGAATGATAAATGTGTGAATATAAACAAATCTTAAAACTACTGTATCTCACTACTGACGCTTATAAAACATATGATGTCAAAAAGGCAATTTAATGATTTTTAATGGAAAGAAAATGGCAGAATATTTTCTAGTAAGAAATCTTATTTGGAAAAGAAAATTATGAAAAGAAAACTTTTAGGTGAACATTTAGGATATTTGGAAATGCTTATGAAATAGGCACCTGAGTGTCTACCTGGAATCACTGTGCTCTCTCTTGTCCTGGCCACTGCCAGCACACCTTGCAATTCTCCAGTTTTCCTTTTCCACATTTCAAGCTCCACTGCCATTGGGAACAGAACTGCAGTTAGAGACAGGTCTGTTTCTGTCCTCTTGTGGTAGATGAGAATAAATGTTAGCAGATACCAAGAATGATACTGAAGTTACAGAAGACAAAAGAAAAATTTGTTTGGTTGACACCAGAAATAAGGGAGAGACTTAAGAAGGATAAAAAGTAAAAATGGCTATAAATGGAGAGGACTCAGGAAAAGATGAGACGACACTCTCTGGGGGAAGATGAAAGAAAGAAACTTCTGATATACCATTTGCAGCTCCAATGAGTTTTTCTGGGTGATAAGAGTTGCATACCTCTGCTCTCTTTTCCACTTGTAGTCACTTATAAAGAATCTCTTTATAAGCTAATTGTGGTGAGTGTGTGTTTGTGTGTGTATCCTGTCTAGGGTTATGAGGGCAGCATGGAAAGAAACCGCAGGATTACGGGAACCCAGATTTCCAACTTAACGTAAGACCTTGGGAATTTGTGAAATTCTCAGGGCATAGTTTGGGTTTCCAAAACAAGGAAAATGGGAGTTAAGAGAGAGGATTCTATTTGAATTTACTTGAGTCTGTGATGACAAAAGACCTTACTGGTATTTTGTTAGAATAGCATAACCATATAACTTACCATCCAAGCCAGGATAATTAAGAGGGTGAACAGAGTACTATAGTAAATATGCTGTAACAGCAGGTATATAGCACTACCGTGTCAGGAAAATTAAGACAAATGATTGCCCTACATATAATTCTTGTTTCTAATTATATTACATAAAATCTTGAAATGCACTTATAGGAGATTCTTATTTACGCTAAGTCATTACAAAGAATCATGAATATATGCACTTAAATGTTCAACCTAAGTTAGTGCTTACCCATGATGTATTTTCCAGCCTTCCCCCATTATTGGCACTCCTTCCTCCCTTTCATCCTAGATCAGGCCATACAGATTGGTTTATCTTTCTCTGTGATCCTGTGGACCATTTCCATGAATCAGTTCTCCATTAAAGACTTAGACTATATCAGATGGCAGTTTTGTCCTTATTGTCCACTAAATTTTATTATTAGATGTTCATATTCCTATCAAGTATCACAATACCTGACACATGCAATGTATTCAGTAAAGGTCTCTGAAAGGAATGAAAGAGTTAAAATATCTTTTGCAATCATTGCCACACAGTTTTTTAGTCTATGATCCTTATGTCAACATGCCCAGAGGCAGCTGCTGGGTTCTATACACTGGTATTATGAAGCCTTCAAGCCCCTGGGTCAGATTGCCAGTTTTTAAGGTAGCAGAGAAGCTGAGATGTGTAATAGACAAGAAATGATGTAAGTCAATTCCTGAGGGCACCTGAGCCTAAGGGTTGATTGGTGTGATGCCAACCTTTCTCTCACTACCTGCAGGAAATCATTTCAACCTTCTGACTTAGAGAATTTCTGACTTTTGTTGAATTTTCTGATCTTATCAAATATTTTCACCTAATGCACCACCAACAAACTGAAGATTTCTAAACATTTTGAGGTCTCTGATTTTTCATGTTTTGAATGACTATGCACTGACAAAGATGTGTTGTGGGAGGTGTGAGAGCTGACATAATAGACACTAACAGCTTTCTGAAAGTAGCATTAAAATCTGCCTCCTACAGTAAATTTGTATGCCATTTAGAAAAATTCTGATTTTTTTTCTCCCATGCTTCTAAAGACCTAGGATGTCTACATTATTTATTACTCTCTGCTTTTTAGAAGGTGTGCTGCTAAGTTCATGTACATTTATTTTCTAGACACCATACCTTTCTTCCAATTTTTGTGATTTTATTAATTCCTTCTTAATTTTATTAATTCCTTGGGTTAATTTCAGTAATGAGGAGAAAGTTGGCACTACTATACATCCCTACCTCTCTGTATTTATCACAAGCACATATAACTCAGGAAAGTTAAAATGCTTTTCTTGAGATTATAGGTATGGGTATGTTAGGTAGTATAACTTAAATATTTCTTGGTCCTGTCCTGTTTTGCAGAACTTGCATGACCTCAGGATCTTAAGTGCTACCACAGTGTCATTATCTTTCATCTCCTCAACATCTTCCCCCATCTTAACATGTATAACCATAATAGTCATTCGTGAGGTTATAGTTATGTCCTATATCCAACATCTTTGTTTGGGGGTACTGCCTTTCTTCTAGCAACAGCCACATGCTTTTGATAGTGTTTATCCCTCTCCGAATTGCATCCGTGAGTTCTTGACTGAACCCAGCCAGCAAATCCCATTCTTCCAGTCATCCCAAAGATCAAGCAGAACCAGTGAGACACAAAATATTTATTGCTGTTTCTGGAACATAGAGATTTTCTCTTTCGCTGTGGTTACTATGGCGTCAGGATGCAAAATTGGGAATTGCTGTAGCTATTTGCTATCTCCAGAACAGAGGTACTGCTAGGTCCCTTTGGAGAGGATAAAGTAAATTCCACTGATAGTAGATCAAAGGGGCAGTGAAGAACTGAGTTTTTCTTTTTTTGTTTTGTTTTTTGTTTTCTTTTCCCCCCTCCTTCCACCTGCTGAATTGTGTTTCCTGGATTCAGAGGTATCACTTCATTACTGTAACATGAACCAATGATTTCCTTTAAATTTTAAACTAATTTGAACAAATATGTTGATGCCTTGGATCTGAAAAACATATATGTAAGTATTTCTTAATCCATCAGAAATAATTTTGATTTATCACAATGTTCTGCTTAGGAAACTGATGGTTGGGCTGGGTGGAAACTGAGATAGGCAGTTAGAATCAATGTGCCAGGGATAAAGCACTTGGTGTCTGAAGGTGAAATGACTACACCATCATTTTGGAGAATGGGACATAGCTACCATTCATAAATGAACACCTTTTCCTAAGGATTAATGATCCTGAAAATTGAGAGAAGATGTCCTTCAAGACTATGGTAGACATTTGATATTGATTATCAAATGCATGTAAGATCTGCTCTTAATTATGACTTGTTGAAGAGATGTAATATGCAGCTTTTGGTGAATGTAGTACTTTACAATTTCCAACATGAATGATGGTTTCTCATAAATCTTTGCTGAAAGACATAATTAACATAGAATCTTTGCCACATTTAATTTTACTTGCTGTAATTGTTTTGGCAATGCCTTATCCGTGAATACACCTCATAAACCTCCCTGTTCACTATTTTTTTTTCTATTTATTTTATTTATATTATTTTCCAGGCAATACTGCTTATAAACTGCAACACAGAAATTACTTAGTATTATAAGTTGAACGTTCCTAAACTAAAATTCTGAAATTTGAGCCAGGTGTGGTGGTGCATGCCTGTAATACCAGCAGCCCAGGAGGCTGAGGCAGGAGGATTGCAAGTTCAAAGCCATCTTCAGCAACTTAGTGAGGCCCTAAGCAACTTAGTGAGGCCCTAAGCAACTTAGCAAGACTCTGTCTCTAAATAAAATATAAAAAAGGCTGAGGGTGTGGCTCAGTGGTTGAGTGCTTCTGGGTTCACTCCCCAGTACCAAATAAAACAAATAAGTAAATAAAATAAATAAAATAAAAACCTGAAATCTGAAATGCTCCAAAATCAGAAACTTCTAGGGCGCTGACAGAGGTAGAAAATTCCATACTTGATCTCAGGTTATATACACACACACACACCTCTACATGTACATATATGTATGTACATTTATGTATAAATATATATAATATGTATATTTATGTATAAAATAAATAAATTTAAACTTGGTTCCAATACCATAGGTATGTCATTATACATAAGTAAATTATTCCAGAATATGAAAAAAATCCAAAATCTGAAACATTTCTATTGAAACATTTTTGAAAAAGAATATTCAACCTGTACTAGTAGTATTTAAAGTCAAGAAATTAGATACTATATTAATTCCATGATTTTTTCTATTTACAAGAATGGTTTTTCACTAGGTACAATTGTTTGTTTAAATCTAAATACAAAAAAATGAACTATCAAAAACATGTACAATCTTAGATTTATATTTCATAAATGATGCAAAGAGATTTAAGAATCATAACATTTATGCACACTGGTACAGGTGAGTTCTACTTTAAAAAGCAAACAAGTTATAAATTAGACAAAAGCTCTAGAAGATAATTTTTCTGAAAGCTAACTCAAATGTAATTACAAATTACCAAGAGATATGAGATAAGAGGAAAACAGTCAATTTTCTAACCATTCAACACAAGTTTAGTTTTTATTTACCCAACAGACAAAATGTAATTATTTTGTCACTTTCATGTAAACCAGAAAATGGAAATTGGTTAATCAATTGATGCCTGTAAGTATTTAACTCTTTCCCAGAGTAGAGCTTCATCTTTGTTTTTGACTTGGTGTCTGGGTTCTTTTTATTTTATTTGTTTATTTTTTTTGTTTATTTATTTATTTATTTATTTATGCTGGGGATTGAATCCAGGAACTCTTTATCACTGAGCCACATCTCAGCCCTTTATTTTCTTTTGTTTTAAGTCTGTCTTCCTAAATTGCTAATGCTGGCCTCAAATTAGAGATCCTCCTGCCTCAGCCGCCCAACTTGCTGAGATTGGGGGTGTGTGCCACTGTGCCTGGCTATATATTGTTACTTGTTTCAAATTAATTTCAACCTTTCTAATTTGATCTTACTAATACTTCTGTGAAATAGTGAGATGATTGAGGCAGAGAGGGTAAATAATGTGTGAAACAAGAGTTACTGTTGTTTCTTTTTCTCTATTCTGTATAAGTCACATAGAGTTTAATAAAGTGTTTCTTCCTGCCTCAGGATCCTCATTTGTCCAATGCTTATTATAACATTACCTACCTTATTGGCTTGTGTAAACATTATATACACACATATATGTATATGAGTGTGTATATATATATATATATATATATATATCTCCCAAGCACTCAAAAGTGCTTAAAATAGTATCCATGAATTTCTTGTATTTCTGTTTATGTTATAAACAGAAACACTGACTGCCTCTTTTCTAGACGTTTTTAGATAGAGAAAAGCCTCAAAGCATAGAAATACTGTCTCCCTATGGAAGAGAAGGTAGGTTTCCTGTGATGCACCTCAACTTGGCCCTATGTGTCATCCACCCCATGGGAACTGAGGCAACAGCTGGTGTATGGGGACTGCTATTATTGGGGGTAAGAAAGACTTTGTCTTTGACCCAGCAAATTTGTATTGTCTGCAGTCTTCATGAAACTGCAGAAAGTTAACTTCTTAATTTGAAGTAGGATAAAAGCTCAAACCTTTCACAGTTTCTACCAAAGCATCTGCCACCATAGCAAGTACTGAATGTCTCAGTTATTGTCATAGGCATCATTATACTTTTCACAAAATTCTTTGGCTAAAAGAGACTATTAAAATATATTGTAGCCGGGTGCAGTGGCGCAAGCCTGTAATCCCAGCATTTTGGGAGGCTGAGACATAAGAATTGTGAGTTCAAAGCCAGCCTCAGCAAAAGCAAGGTGCTAAGCAATTCAGTGAGACCCTGTCTCTAAATAAAACACAAAATAGGGCTGAGATGTGGCTCAGTGGTCGAGTACTTCTGAGTTCAATCCCTGGTACAAATATATATATACATATATATATATATATATATATATATGTATATATATATAGTGAATA
Organism: Xerus rutilus; assembly: GCA_028644305.1. NCBI lineage: Eukaryota > Metazoa > Chordata > Mammalia > Rodentia > Sciuridae > Xerus > Xerus rutilus. Next base: position 35,264,034 of record CM053405.1, on the reverse strand, counting down.
CTTAGTGCTCATAATGGACACTAAACTGCCACCACTGGTATAAATTCAACTGCACATAGAATATAAGCCTTAGAGTACTGCCCAAAGCTGACCAATGACCAAAATTTATTCTTTACATGTACCAAACAAATGTAGAAATAAAAGCAAACAGTTTTTAAAAACTCAGTGAAGTAGCCAGGCCCAGTGGTGTACACCTGTAATTCCAGCAACTTGGGAGGCTGAGTCAGGAGGATTGCAAGTTCAAAGCCAGCCTTAGCAAAAGCAAAGTGCTAAGTAACTCAGTGAGACCCTGTCTCTAAATAAAATACAAAACAGGGCTGGGGATGTGGTTTAGTGGTCAAATACCCCTGAATTCAATTGCCGTACTCAGAAAACAAAAAATAAGTGAAATAAACATGTATTCAAATGCCTAAGAAAAAAGGAACAGTAACAAGAAAAAAATTATAAATACAGGTAGAAAAATTTAACTACATTATTAGAAGACAAGCCAGATAGAACCCAAAACATAACTTCATAGTGCATATGAAATACACATCCAAAAGAAAATATCAAAGCAGGGATGATAAGTATAAATTATTAAACAAAAAATATGAGGTTAAAACAGCCAGATATATTTCAAACAATGAAGAATTCAATTCATAAAACATTATATATGCATATAGTGGGTTCGATCCTCAGCACCACATAAAAATAAAATAAAGATATTCTGTCACCTACAACTAAAAAATAAACATTTAAAAAAAATGTGTATGTATACACATATAAAATATCTATGCATGTTTAAATAAATGTATGTATACACATTGTTTTATATATACTAAACATATGTGTATGTATGTATATTTGTATGTGTATGTATATATATTTAACACATATCATATATTTAATATACAACATCTCTGTATCATGGTATAATATATATATCATATATATGAAAAGAGGCATATTTTTGCTAATAAATTTGAACATGTCAATGAAGAAGTTCTGTTTTTCTTTTATTGTTGAACACAGGGGTGCTCTATGACTAAGCTATATCCCTAGTCCTTTTATTTTTTTATTTTGAGACAAGGTCTCTCCAAGTTGTTGAAACTGGCCTCTAACTTGTGATCCTCCTGCCTCAGCTTCCCCAGTTGCTGTGATTACAGGTGTGCACCACCATGCCTGGCAAGAAGTGATGTTTTTCTATAAAATATAAACTACAACTCTTTATTCCTGAAGAAAAGTTGAATATTAATTATAATGGCATTACTGTGAAAAACAAGTTAACTCCTATCTTATTTCATAGCTCAACATTAATTTAATATTGATTAAAATTAAATATAAAATTTTAAGTAATCAGTCAAGCACAGAACTAAAAATGGTATTTTAATATTAGACTAAAGGGAGGAAAAACCCTCTTTGTTAAAAACAGGAGACCTTTTAAAAACTCCTGAAGTATAGTTCTGCAACATTACCTAACAATAGCAACATAACTGAGCTCTGGTTATGTACTATGACTTGAAACACATTTAAATAAAATAACTAAATAAAAAAAATGGTAAACTGAGTTGCGTCCCCTAACATACGTAGTAAAATCCATAACCCATTTACTTGAAGTATTAATACAAAAGCAGGAAAAGAATCTCTAATATATGGCAGAAAGTCATAACATGATGCAGAGAGAGCTAACTTTAGTCACTTTTTTGTATGAGACTATTTGTATGAGACTATTCGTTTCATCATGGGCACTTCAAACCATGACTACATTTAAAGCTAAATATCTCCCAAAGGACCCATCCCCTAATACCATTTTATTGGGGGTTAGAGTTTCAACACATGAATTTGGGGGTGTACAAAAGCATGTAGTCCATAAGAATTATCTTTTTTTTGTACACACTTATTATCTTTTCTTTTCTGTAAGCTCCAGTTACCTTTTTAAAATAGGAACTACATTGCAACAGTGTTTCTAATAAAAACATTGGAAAGAGCCTAAATCTTCTTCATCAAGAAGGAAATAGCTAATTATAGTATTGAATGCTCATACCATAGAATATTATTCAATTTTTAGGAAGAACAGAAAAATGTCAAAGACATAGTTTAAAAATAAATGTGGCTGGACACAATGGCACACACTTGTAATCCCAGCGGCTAGAGAGGCTGAGGTGGAGGATGACCAGTCTCAGCAAAAGCAAGGTGCTAAGCAACTCAGTGAGACCCTGTCGCTAAACAAAATACAAAATAGAGCTGGGGATGTGGTTCCGTAATTGAGTGCCTTTGAGTTCAATCCCTGGTATCCACCCCCCCCCAAAAAAAATCAATGTGTGTCATGTGACCCTTGATGGAGACTCAATTGTAAGACTGGATCCTGAATTTGTGGACTCAACTCACTTAAAATTATTCTCATTTTTACTATCCAACATCAGAGATTGAGCATTTTAGTGAATGAATCTGCTTTCCAGTTTTCCACTTAACCAAACCTGGATGGCACTAACAGCCAGGGAGAAATAAGAAATGCCCAAAGGCAGGAAAAATAATGAGGGTGGAATGTAGAAGCAGGTATCCCAGAGACCCACAAGATTTCTTCTACAAGTAACCCTTGCTGACCTGCCATTTCATCTTTCTATCTTCTTTCTTACTCTGTTTTAGAGATTCACTTAGTTTTGGCATACTAGATATAGCCACAGTTTGTACAATCATACTTATTTTGCAAAAAGTTTAATATGAATGCAAAGCAAATGCATACGTAACTATCTGCAGTCTTTGTCTCTGGGAGGAAAATACACGATTGAGAGACTGTATAGTAGACTTGATATATTCCTGTGGATACCTTCATATTTTTGAATTTTTTCCCCAAAATTGGTTAACAAAGAAAAAAGTGATATTTATTACTATTTCTAGACAATGAACAAATAGGCCTTATCTTTTTCAGTGTAAAAATGAAACACATTCTAGTTTGATTAATAACTCTACTGTACAATGGAATAGTAATAAATCAGGAAACTTTGCCAAATGAGTTTGTCAATCTGGTTTCCAACAGTTTGGTTAAAGGCAAGAATCTGGTACTATAGCCAGTTTAAGAAGTGTTGCTGTCTCCTTATCTGCTTTTTCTATGATTAAAACTTTGTCTATAACCCTAAAGGAAGTATGTTTAGACAGAAGGATCAGTGGAGTATGTTGAGCAGGCTATTACATATCATGTATCAGAGCATAAGATTTGGATGATAAACAGCTTCTGCCCTCAGGGAGCTCACCGCCCATCAGGAAAGACAAGCCATTACAGGGACACCAGCAGAGAGTCACAGGCTGTCTTTGGAGCCAGATCTCTGGTAGCACAGCTATATAACCTAGGGGGGATGACCTAACCTACAGCTGCTCAATTTCCTCACCTCGAACATAGTACCATCCACAACTGCTTCTTCTGGTCATTGTATGGATCAAGCGAACTAACATATGTAAGGTTTACTTATCACTCTCACTATTTAAATAGTTTGTATGTATTGTGACAATAGCTATAATAGAGTTTAGTAAAAACAATGTCATAGTAGCCACCATGAGATAGTCCAGAAAGATTTCTCACATACCACAGATATCTTGTGTATTCTTGGTTCTTAATATGGCACATGGACCCTAATGTGGACATCGACATTAATAGGATCTCTACCACTCAAGAAAGTTCTGGACAGCTGTCTTTTGTGCTCAGTCTTTTCACTAAAGATCTTCATCTCCTGTGTTCATGGAAGAACATCAATTTGTGAGCAATGAAAAGTTAACCAGCCTGCCTTTTGCTGTCAACTGGTAGGGGTGGGGTGGGAAGATGGAATCACTTCCCACTATAAACTTCATGAAAAATGTGCCAGGCCTGTGAATAGAAGGCCGGGTCTGGGGTAACCGGCCTGATGTGTAGATCAGTCCAATGCCCAAAGCTGTCTTCTCCCTGTGCTCCTGCTCTGTGTTCTGTGTTGATTGTCTCAGAGTGGCTGCCAGGTGGCTTCTCTCTTCTTCTGGACTGACAGTTCACATAATCTGTTAATATGCTGTAGCTGAAGACTGTCACAGAGAAGGTGGAAGGGGGTCAAGGAAGGAAGTTTTATTTCCTCATCATGCAAGCAGTGAAATAATACACTGAGGTGTCTCATAGGGATTGAAACTTAGAACACGAGTGGTCCTCTTGACTCCTGCGTGTTCTTTAAGCAGCATTGAAATTGGTTTTTTTGTTTTGTTTTGTTTTTCTTTTTTGTGGTGCTAGAGATTGAACCCAGGGCTTTGTGCATGCAAGGCCAGCACTTTACCAACTGAGCTATAGCCCCAGCTCCCCTGAAATTGTTTTTGTGTAAAGTTGTCATGACTCTTGCAATTAAAAAAAAATTTCCTCTTTAATGATGCAAGAATATACTAAATGATTTAAGGTAGATCTTATGCAAAACCACTTGTTCTGCTCAGCTAACTCATGGGTTCTAAATGGCTCATGAGTGTCCTTTTAAATTCCTATTATGATAAATGAGACCAAATGGCATGTTTTGCTTTACTATCTAAATTGGTCACATTTTTCTACATATTGCCTGACTCTTCCAATATCATAAAATAGGGAAGAAAATAAATTATATAAAACAGTACTTGTGCTCCAGAATTCAGGCTCTGTATTAGATAACATGCCTCTCTGTAGATTCTATAATGCTCCCTTTTCCTTCCTTTACTTTTGGATTTTTACATTCTCATCACAGACAGAGATCCTCTGGGATCTTAAATACCTTAGAGCTACAAGTAGCTCTGTCAGTACCTGCCAGGGTCTCACCACGTTGCATTGAATTGATCACGTGCTGTGGTGTTAAAAATAGACTTTCCAGGCTGTCATCTAAATTGAAAAGATGTTCCACATAGAGATGCAAGTGGAAAAACAATGTGTGTAATGTTTCTGTGATTTATCACTGCACACTGTAGATATTCAGAGTGTGGGAAGAAGGCCATTAGCTTCTGTGAGCCTTGCTCACAGAATGTGTATAAGGTTTACTTACATGTGCCACAGGTCACTTCTGCTGTCCTTCCTTGATAATATATATCACAGTACCCTGTAAGTTGGAAAGCCCCACATAAGGGAAACACTCTTATTATTGCATTTATTTCACAGAATTTTGCTGTTTGGGTATCTCTTTTTAACACACACACACTCTGTTTTTCTCTCCCTATTTTTTTAATTTTTAATTTTTTAAATACATTCTTTTTAGTTATATGTGACAGTACAATATATTTTGGCAAATTATACACACAAGGAGTATAACTTATTCTAATTAGGATCCTATTCTTGTGGACTCAAGCTTTCCCTTCCATGCTAAAGAATTGCCAATTATAGTTCAGAGCTTGCACCTTCTTTCAGGAAAACTTTAGAGATTGAAAGTAGAGAGAACTGGAGTTGGAAGTTGGTTTAAAGACAATTCTCTAATTTTCTTATTCTACACAGGAGGAAATTTGAATGTGTTAGAGATCAATGGACCCAAATAAATTCTCACTCCTCTTCCTAATTTCTTTCCTTTGCCATTTCTGTTATACATCTTGCTTTTGCCATCTTTTTCTTCAAAACTTGCCTGAGGAACCTGGAAGTCCCTTCAGAAAGAACATTGGATTTCGTGCTTCTCCATTTTTGTGTTTTTCTCCCTGCTGTAGTGGGTGGTAGATATTCTTGTGAAATTGATTAGGTTAAGCACAGGAGGAAGATTTGTGAGCACAGTCAGTCAGGGTGTGTGCTAAAGGTTAGAATAGGCAGTGGATCTACTGGGCGCCAGGTTATTCATCTCAAAAGTCCAATCAGAATACAATTACCTTCTTTCATTTTTTCTTCATTTCTACTCTAAAAAATTCCCTTCTTACTTTTGATGTTGGCAGGATTTCATGAAAGAACTGCTGCTATTTATTGTTCTCCTATTGTGATCCAGAAATGGTTCTGGGCACTTCATGTTCTCAGTCCTATTTCATTACCACCACAGCCCTCTATCATATATATCATTATTCCTTTATATGGGCTGAAATGTGCCCCCTCCCAAATTCATGTGTTGAATTCCTAATCTCGAGTACCTCAGAATATAACCTTATTTGAAAAGAGTGTTTTTGCAGATGTAATTACTTCCAATGAGGTCATTCAATGTGACTGTTGTCCTTATAAAAAGGAATCATTTGGACACTGAGACATGCACACAAGGAGAATGCCACATGAATATGTAGACAGGTCTACAAGCTGAGGAATGCCAGAGATCCCTTAGCAAACCACCTTAAGCCAGAAGAGAGGAACAGAACAGATTTCCTCTCCTAACTCCCCAGAGGGAGCCAACCCTGCCTTGATTTCAGACTTCTAGCCTCCAAGATTTATTTAAATTTATGTGAAGCATAAATTTCTGTTGTTTAATCCAGATGAAAATCTGTTTAAATTGGTAATGTCTTATGGCAACCCTAGAAAACTTATACACTCTCTTTTATACATAAAAGAATGGAGTTTCAGATTAAATAACTAGCCTTTCTACCTACTATTAATAAGAAATATATCTGATGTTATAAAACTGTGATCTATCTCAGATTTACACTGGTCCTTATACTCTTGTAAGACACTTTTCTATTCCATAACAGCATTTAAGAGCATGAACTCAGTGCTACAATGCCTGGGTTTGAATTCTAGTCCCTAGTAAGACTGACTTAAACTCTTGGGAGTTTTAGTTGTTGTTGTTGTTGTTGTTGTTGTTGTTTTGTAAAATGGAACATATTAATGCTACTTATTTCATGGACTCGTGGATTACATTTGTTAATATGTATGCCACACATAGGCTAGCCTGGCATACAATGAAATATTAGCAATTATTACCTCATATCTCAGGCAGGTATACTGAATGATAATTTTACAAATACTAAGCCTAAAATTTGATTATTTTTTTTTTTGGTACCATGGATTGAATCCAGGGGTGCATAACCACTGAGTCACATCTCCCAGCCCTTTTTAATTTTTATTTTGAGACAGAGCCTCACTAAGTTGCTGAGGCTGGCCTCAAACTTGTGATTCTCTTGCCTCAGCCTCCTGAGCCTCTGGGATTATGGGCATGTGCCTTCTGTTGTCATCTATGTGAACAGTTTTGGAACTGTGTTTCAGGCCAAGAATTTTTTTTTGTTTTGTTTTATTTTAAATAACAAATATATATATATATACACATATATATATATGTATATATATATGTGTATATATATATATACATATATATATATGTGTATATATATATATCTGTTGCTGGAAGGATACCATACAGAAAACATGAAAAAGAATGCAGACCCTCTCTTGACTGACAGGCAGCAAATAATGAAGACCTCAGCTCTAGAATGACAAGGAATTGCATTTGTTTGAGGACCTGAAAGTGCTTCTAAGTAGTTATTTCATTATAACCATCAGAAAGGAAACAGAAAACCCAACTATGACACACTACACCTGGATTTTTGAGCTGGAGGTCAGGGAGATAATAAATGGGTATTGTTTTCAGCTGTTCCATATGTGGTTATTTGTTACAGCAGCCATAGAAAACTAATACACCCTAATGGATGGAAGAAAAAAAAAAGATTGAAGGAAGTAATAAAGGATGTGACTCCAAACACTGTTCTACTCACTTTTCTAAGTCCTAAGAGGCCAAAGCTTATAGGAGGGAACATGGGGGAAAGCAAAGGAGTTACAGAGAAAAGGAAGTGCTTCTGGAAGAAGGTCTTTCCCAGGTTTTCCTTGACTTACCTGGGTACGAATCTATCACCTTTAGTGAAAGCAACTTGGCAGTCCTGCTTACTAAGGTGGGCTGAGGGGTGAAATTGAGCTTTCTTGGGTCAAGGCTGGTTTTTATGTGACACAAGTTAGACACATTAAAGGGACTCCTGAAAACCACAGCAAGAGTGGGGAACTGCTGAAAGCCAAGATGTGGACATTGACCCAGGGAAAGCTTCAGAGTTCTGACCAAGCACCTCCGAAATTATGAATGCCGTGATTGTGGAATTCAGATGTGAATGCAATTAAAGTAGAGGAAGGGCATCACCTTGGAGACCAGAAGGTCAGAGGACAGGCCCCTGAGATAGAGACTGGCTCAATCTTTGTGTTGGAAGATTGTGGAATGTGCATGCCTCCCTCCCTGTGCCAGATATTTTCAGATGTCATTTCAGAAAGAAGCCAGGGAAATGGAGAGAAGACTGAGAAATATGAGATGAAATATTAGTTTTCTAAGGGAAAACCATTACTATCCTGAAAGAATCTTTTAATTGATTAGACCCTCCAAAAGTTTAAAACTCAATGAAAATTTATGTTTCTCTTTTGCTAGTCAATTTTGGGCTCAAGAGAAAACATGAATTTGTTAAAAACAAGAGTATTTTCCTTCCCATGTTATGTAAATTGTGTTTTGATCATACCATTATGTAGATCTCTCTACATTCCATAAAAGGAGCAGCTCTTAGAGGTCAGAATCTCATACCTCTTCTAATTATATTTCAGAATGTGAAAAATTTCCAAAATTTCAGAGCCAATAATAGTGATGAGTCCATGCAGAAATATAGCATGTCCTTTGTTTACTGAGAGCATTTGTGCTGATTGGTGAGCACAAATACTACTCTGCTAGTTAAATATTTTAAATATCATACTTCCAGGAAGAGAAAAAAATAATATTACATCTCAGTTGAATTTTTCTTCACATTTTATTTTAAAATTTTACTGTGAAAAAATTGAACATATAAAACAGTTGAAAGAATTGTATAATACACACCCATTTGTCTACTACCTAGATTGGGTAATTAATATTTGCTTTGTCTTATCACATATATATCCATCAACCCTGTAGCCATCCACCAACCCATCTTATTTTTCCATGTCAAAAGTTACAAATGTCACCTCTAAGTACCTCCACACATACATAACTAGAGTTTGACATTTGTTCACTATTTTCGAAAAATGACATGCAGGCTGAATGTATATTTTTATTTGGAGTTGACAAATGGAGTAATTAAAATTAGCATTAGGATTAGTGGACCAATGGATGTCTACTGGGAATAGTTGATATTTGAGTGAGGAATTTGTGAACAAAGATAAAATTCTTGATTATCAAAACAAGTATTGATCAAGTTTATGATCTCTTTTATCAGCAAAATTAATTTAGAATTATTAGGAAAGAAAGTCAGGTAGGTCTCAGGTATCTGAGGTCTCAAGGTAAAGGCTGACTCTAATGAAAACTCTGTAGATCATGATAAATTATATAGCTTTCCCAGCAAAGGTTAAGGAGCTATTGATGAAGTCAGGGACCATTTCAGTGGTTTTAACTCTGTTTTTGACCTATGTTGCTTCAAATGATGAGACTAATGTTCTCTCCATCAGTTGAAGAATAGGCTATCTAAATTATTAAAATAGTATATTTAGACAATGGTCTTACTTCATCAAACAATTTTCCTGTGCCAGCAAAGTGCTGCTGCCTGGAAGGCTTCATAACTTACACAATGTTCAACATCATGTTAATTATCTGCTACTGTTTACAAAAGACTTCCTTATTTTGATGATATTGAGAAGCTGATTACATAGTATCCTGTGATCCCAACAACTTACATCCTCATTGTTTCCCTTTCCCCACCTTTCTTATTTCTGATGTTGAGAAGAGGAATGAGCTTCATTTTGAGTCATGATAGTAGAGTCATGTTTAAACTTCTGGCCTGGCATTCACAAATCTCAAAAGCAGTTGAGGGATGGAAAGAGTATGAAAAGATAGCTATTAGCATGATTTAGCTAAGGAGCAGATGAAAATTGATCTGATTTGTTTTTCATCTGTAAAATTTTATCCTTGGTCAGCTTGAGGTATTGCATTGTCAGCAGATCAATTCTGCCTGATCTTTCAAGTCTGCAGAAGCCTAAATAGGCTTTTACAGGGAGTCTGCATGAAAGACATGGATTTAGTCTTTTCCAACATGGAAGAGAGTAGTCAATCTCAAATTAACACAAAGGTAAACACATGCTGCAATGCATAGTTCCAAAGTGCTTTAGAGTCCTTTATACTGTTGTGCTAGTCATAGAGCAAATAAGGGAAGGGGGACTTAGCTTGGAGAGGAAACCATGAGGATGGAAAGACTCCTTACTGTTTCCTAGCCCTGCATTGTTTTTTCCAGAATGTTATTGGGGTCCTTGTGTTTATAATTTGGTAACACCATAATCCTGGAGTCACACAGTTCCTGACACTTGAGAAGTCCACAATTCAGTAGCACATGCAGAGAGCAGAGGTTCCAAATCATATCGAGCTCCCTTCTCTATTCCTTTCTGTGAAAGGATGGGTCCTTCACAGAAAATGTCTGGCAACCAATACAGACACACCTGTATTTAGTGGGAGTCTCACATATGTCACACAAGTGGCAAATTTCAGTTCCTCTAGGGCACAGATTTATGATGTAAATAGCCAAAATAAATCTAGTATAGAAAAAATAGCACATACCTAAACTGATTTTTGGCCTCAGTTTCAGGGAAATAAGAGGTAGTAGTGGGGACTAAGGCAAGCTAGAAAACCCAAGAGCTATCTAAAGTGGGCAGCTGCATTCAGTTCCAGTTGTTCAATGCCTAAGGACTTGCATGCTCAGTATGACAGTTTCTTGTTTTTCAAGAGATAATGGAAATTTGGATATAATATGAACTTCTTATTATTTTTTTTTAATCTAAGAGATCACCAGAATTATCTCTGCTTTCACTTTAATGAATGCAAGGTCCTTATTTCAGTTTGGTGACGTATGTAAATCACAGAAGTGAATGTCAACATACATGTGTCACTAATATCTCTTACTGCCAGAGCCAGTAGATGTCTAGAGCAATTTTCTACTTTTTTATAATACTGAATCCTGTACAAAGACTTTAATTATAACTCTTTAGAATTTGAGTGAATCTAATTCTTTTGCTAGTTTATGTGCGTGGAGGAAGCTAAGTTCCTGGTAGTCTGAGCTCAAGTTAATGGCTTGCTTGGGATGAAAAGCCAGGTCTCCTCTCTTTGGCTCAGTATACTATGTAGAAAAATTGTGCCTTTCCATTTCCAATTGCATTTCATGTCTATTAGAAGGACTATTTTTCATAGGTCTCAAAGAGTCACATGTGAGAGCAATGTTTATTATCTCAAAATTCTTACAGGGCTTGCAATATGATTCTTAAAGTAAACTAACGTTAATTACATTTTGGGAAAAATGTGATGTTCTCCCTCTGCAACATGCATCATCAGATCGAGATATCTGGGGGCAAAGGCAATAAAAATTACTAGTGAGAATTACTGGACTGCATGTGGGACAACTTTAGGAAACATTTGAATAATCATTTCTGCCTCTGAAGCCCCCTCATTGGTTTCAGGTTTATGCTGTCCTTATTTCTCATGGCACTCCACAGGACATCCAACCTTTCCCCCTCTAGTGACAGAATACAAACTAACAGGAACAATTCTCTCTGAGAAGGCATTTGAACATCAAACACTTTCACGTTGAATTTCAGGCAACTTCGTAGCTCCATGAAAAAGAAATATCAGAGCAGGAGGGTGCTTTCTGAGGTGCTGAATTTACACAGCAGGATGAATTCCTCCTGACAACACAGGGCAGACAGGATTTGAAGACCTGGTATGAACCATAAGCTGTGGTGACAGGCAAGACGGCTGAAGACAATTGAAACTCAGTGTCCAGGCTTCTATTGTAATTCAGACAGGATGCTAGGGAGGGTGATAGAGCGCCCAAAGTAGGTAGACCTCCTTAGCAGCAAGCAGGAATTCACACTTGGGGACTGGAAATGTAGGTGGCCATTCTTCAAGGTGGTTAGAATGGTAAAAATTTCTAGGCAGGAATCAATCTAAAAGGAAGGACCAAACCAGGCTAGTCTGGGATTAGGAGTGCATCTGACTGTTTTTGGAAGAACTAGTGCATTTGGTTCAGAGGCCAATACAGGGATATAAAGTGAGCTTAACTGAATTTATAGTTCTGAAAATGATTAACATTGGCTTCTCTCAGCCCGTTTCTTAAAGTTACTGCGGTGGGTTGAATTGTGTTTCCTGAAAAGATAAGTCCAATTTCTTACCTTGACATATATGAATATGACCTCATTTGGACACAGTCCTAAGCAGATGTAATTAAGTTAAGGATCTCAAGATTTGATCAATCTGGAGCTTGAGTGGGCTCTAAATCTAATGCCAATGTCCTTATAAGAGAGCAGATGAGATTTGAGACACAGAGACAAGAAGGTCTTATGAAGGTAGAGGCCGAGAGCTGTGCCCCTCTAAGTCAGGTGACTAGCAGACCTGCTGGCAGTTACCAGAAGCTAGGGCAGAGGCATGGACAGGTCCTCCTTCAGTGCTGCCACAAGAACTACCCTGCCAACACATCAGTTTTGCTTTTCTAGCCTCTGGGACTCGGAAAGAATAAAGTTCTGTTGTTTTAAGCCACCTGCTTTGTGGTACTGTATTATAGCAGCCTAAAGACTCAAATAGTTACCTATGCATGATCTCTGATATTAATATTTTCTGGTTTTATTTTCAGCTAATGTGGTAGGTGGAGTTGTTTAATTGCCTTTAGTTACTCTTAAATCTTTCGATCACAGTGAAATCTCTTTTTCTTATAGTTTTTTTTTTAGTTGTACGTGGACATAATACTTCTTTTTAATTTTTATGCGGTGCTGAGGATCAAACCCAGTTCCTCACACATGCAAGGCAAATACTTTATCACTATCTATGGGGCTATCTATCAGCCCCATAGTGAAATCTCTTTTAAAAAAAGTTCTGGGAATGAATTACAATGAAAAAGTCTTACGAACATAGTAAAATTTAAATAAAATCAATATCTAGAGTATAGCATTGTGTAGGAAACAAAATTAAATCTCTTCTCTAGAATTCATTTCAATGTTCATTAAAAGATTTAGTTTTTCATTAATTTATTCATTCATCCTTTAATCCATTTCAATCCATCAAATAATTACAACATGTTTATTATGTCTTAGACATTATTTTTCTGGTTACTTGGAAATACGTACAGAATAAGAAGGACAAAGTTGTCTTTGAATATACATTTTGGTGATGCAGACAGAAAATAAAAAATAAAACCAAATAAATATATAGTTACAGGCTACAATAAATGTTGCTGATGACACCTCAATTTATTTTCCTGTATTCTCTTGTGTTAACACATTTAATTCTTAATTATAATGGTCAGTACTTACTGTGTAAAATGAAGGGAGAGTATGAGTTGAATATGAAGCTATTTAAAATAAATCCTTTTATTGGCAAGACCCCTGTTGGATTCCACCTCTATCATGGCTGGTTATATCTACATTTGAGCTTTGAATTCACACTTAATGGAGAATTGAAGCTATTTAATTCGCAACACAGCATTATGCTGTCTCTTGATACATAATTGAAAATAAATAACCTTGGTGGCAGCCCCAAAGCCTAGTATGCTTAATATCTTTTCCCTTTGAGTGCAAATCACTATAGAGAAAGCTGAAAAATTGATTCAATGTTTTCTAGACAGTGCAGAGGTGTTAATACCCCAAAGACATATTTCATTACATATTCATTATTTTCTTATTATTTTTGTTTGTCATATACAGAATGGCTGTACAATTTCTAACTCGTGATGTAGACTGGCTTCAGTTTCATTCGGGATTATAGTGTAAAAGATATCAAGATACAAAAGTGTTTTGAGGTAAGAATATCCTTAGGCCACCTATTATTTAAATATGCAGAGCCTTTAAAGGAAGTGGAGAGGATTTTGTTCTGTAACTCTAATACTCTTAGTGAGATCAAAAATTTCTTTAAAATATACCAGAAAGAGCATTTTGTGAGAAAGGAGACAAAGACTTCTTTAGCAAGAGTAGTTATACTGCAGTGAAGCTTCTCCTGCTCCAAGCTTGGGAAAGACATGAGGTGAGATCATACTAGCTCCCAACTCAATGAGGGGCTTTGAAGGACCTTTGGGGAAATCATGGAGACAGAGGATGGGGTCTTCCTGGGCCAACAAAGGAAGGATTGATTTAACTGCTTTGTTATGAGAGTCAGTACAGTCAGTACTGTAGTGTTGGGAATGGTTTCCATTTTGTTGAGTCAAGAAGCATGATCTTTCCCAGATGTGGGTAACACTGCAGAGACAACCATGAGGAAGTCCACTTGGATTCTTTCCCGTAAGTCTGCAAGAATCAAGGAAGTTTCAGTAGAAACAGATAGGATTCACTGAATGTACAGGATCTGTGGAAGTACTCATCTTGGGTCGGAAAATACTGGAGAGTTTTAAAAGGGAATCTCCAAGGAGCCTCAAAAGCATTCCATTAAATAATTTAGCTCTAAACATCTTCAGAACTGAAAGGAGAAACTCAGCATGCCCAGCCAGACCTACGCTCTATCCTAACTTCTCTGAACCCTCTGGTCCCAAAGTCCGTGAGAGAATAGTTAACAGACAGGGATGAATCAGCAAGCAGGGACCAGGAAAGGAAGGAGGGGACCTGGCACTCCTTTCAGGCTTCAGTTTTCAAGCTTCAGGAAAGAAGAAATATATTTGGGATCAGACTTCTGATTATTATAGAAAATGTTTTTATGTTTGTAAATCTCTAATTTTAATTAATGTGAATTTGGGACCCTCAGTGACTCTGCAGGAGTTCCTTCCTTCCTTCCTTCCATTTCCTTTCTTTCTTCCTTCCCTTTCCTTTCTTCCTTCTCTCCCTCCTTCCCTTCCCTCCCTCCCTCTTTCTTTCTTTCTTTCTTTCTTTCTTTCTTTCTTTCTTTCTTTCTTTCTTTCTTTCTTTCTTTCTTTCTTTCTTTCTCTCTCTCTCTCTCTCTCTCTTTCTTTCTTTCTTTCTTTCTTTCTTTCTTTCTTTCTTTCTTTCTTTCTTTCTTTCTTTCTTGTGTGTATGTGTGGTGCAGGGGATTGAACCCAGGGCTTTGTGCATGTGAGGTAAGTACTCTACCAACTGAGCTATATCCCCAGCCCCTCATTTCTTTTTTAAAACATAAATTATTCCTATTAAAATACATTCTTCTTTATTTTAGTGTGATGAATTCTTAACAAAGTTCAGATATGAAAAGAGAATAATTTATTTAGGTTTAAATATTTTTACTGTAAGTGCATGGATCTCTCTGTCCACCTGAGCTGTTTTGGAAACCTCCTCATGGCCTCTCACTATAATTGCAATCACCATGATACAGGATTCACATTTTTGTCCTCCAAAGTTAGTGTAAAACATGGGCCTGTTAATGCTTCCTAGAAATTTTTTTTCCCTCTTTCTAGATGTTAGAATGCACTTTGGAGTGGAAGTGATTGTAGGAATATGATATTAAATGTTCAGAATCATTCAGAAGAAAAATAAGTTATATAGAAGCAAAAGCATAAAATCCTCTTTTTTTTTAAAGTGCTATGCTATTTTCTATTAATGACCAATTAACCATTAAAATTGAACTGTAAAAAACAGGGCATTGCAACTTAGTTACATACCTATAGAAAAATGCCAATCTAAGTTAATTAAAGGAGTGTCTAAATTTAGGTTCAGTGAATACATTTATAATTTACATTTACCTAATAAGTACAATTTAGTATGAAAATTCAAAAAGAACTAATTAAAAAAAATATTGTAGTAATGAGCTGGAAGGCATATTTAATAAAAACACTTTAATTAATTTATCTTGATTTTCTAAAAACTTATTCTAGTTTTCAAAAGTAGATGATTCATGTACAAAGGATTCCTTAAGTTTTAGACATTTATAAAAGTAAGTTTGATAATTACAAGTAAAAACTATTTGTTTTGTTGCAGTTGAAAGAAATTTTGAGGCATGTTTCTGGTATAATTTTGTAGATTTACCTTGTTTCAAAATCAGGAGTTCAGCCCACAGATTTTGAAAGATAGGATTCATTATTGTGCTTTAAACTGATCTGGAATGCTTTAAAAACTAAAATATACAATTAATTCTTTAAGAATTTCTCCATCTCTCAGTGGATGATAACATCTGTATCAAGTTCCTGAGTGCCTTAAAAAATCACCATTGTTTTTTATGTATTTCTATATCTCCCATTGCAGATTGTAACTTTATACTTGTTAGTTAAAATACTTGATTTTTTCTCATGATCTGGAAACTTGTTTTCTAACTTAATTGGGGAAATTTTTGGTGTATGTGTTATATGCAGCTACTGTGAATGACAGTTTAGTAAAAATGGTTGTATTTTTCTTTCTATATGATAGTAACTGCATCAAAACTGTGCAAATTGTATATTTGTCTTAATTAAACCACGAATAATGATTTACCTAAATGTAAATGTGGTCTATGGACTATAAATTATTCTCCATTATTTAAATTATAGATCAGTATCCATTTCATTTTTCTTTCTCCATTTGGTTATACTGTTCTCCAAGTTGTCCAAATTTAGAATATGGTATGTTTGTCTAATTGCACTCTCATTTCTACACCAGACAAGTTGTTCTCAGCACTCTTTTGAACTTTGTAGGGGCAGCATATATTGCCTTTTATCTCTGCTTCTTCTATTGCATTTAGCATTGAATTTTATTCAAAGTAGACAATATTACTTGGTAAAGTGAATGTGAATGCTTGCTTAGTTTCACACACTTGGTGATTGAGTTAGGATTATTATTAAGGTGATCATGGACTCCTCTTATGAGTCAGGAACTGTCCTAGGTGCTGAGGATAGCATAGTGTAAGAAGCCAAAGAGATGAGGCCTTTATTCTGAGAAAGCTGAAAGTCAAATGAAAAATTGTGTAATAGTAAGAGGAGATAATTTTTTTTGAGAGTTGATGTGTGAGGCACTCTGATAAGCACTCTTCATATATTATTTTGTTCTTAAAATGAATTAGTTATGTTCATTTAATAAGTAATTTTAATATTCACTTTGTGCTATGAGTTATTTTCTACTATGTTATAAAAAATGAGCATAAAAGAGTCTGGGGTTAGAGGTTATAGGGTAGAGTTTGGGGTTATAAGGTGGAGAGAGTATGAGATTGGAGATACTGGCCAAATAATGAGGGACTTTGTTCATCCTAATAAGAGGTTCAGATTTTATTCTAATTACTATAACTAAGTCCTTGGAGTATTTTGAGCTGGGGTGTGTCATTTTCTCAATTATGTTTTCAAAAATGTTCTGTTGCTATGCTCAGCTGACTGTCTATTTGAGTACAATATACATGATTTAGCTTGTTCAGCTAAAATCTATATTTTGTCAAGTCCTTCCTTTTCCTTTTCTTTCTTTTACTTCCTTTAAAATGAAGAGACTGGGCTGGGGTTATAGCTCAGTGGTAGAGCCCTTGCTGAGCACATGTGAGGCATTGTGTTCAATCCTTAGCGCCACCTAAAAATAAATAAATAAAATCAAGGTATTGTGTCCATCTGCAACTAAAATAAAATAAAATAAAATAAAATAAAAAAGAGACTGATGAATATAACCAAGAACTGAAAAGGATTCATTGATATCATGTGGTATCCATTTAGCCATCCTAGAAGAAGGAATTCTATTTTGTTTTGAAAGATCTCCAGATATGAAATGAAGCAATTATCTACCACTCTCAGGCCAAAGACAAATTTTATTTTTATATCTCAAGAAGCTATAAAAAGAGTCCCTGATTCCAAATGTTATTTATGTCATTGTTCATGAAAATCAATTGGAAACTCATCCTTTGCTTGTCTAAAGAAACAAAGGTCTTCTTTGCTAAGTCTCCAGGAGTTTTTGCATTTCCTCCTGCTTGTGGTAAGAATAATGAGTTAGAAGCAGAGTTAGAAAGCCAAACATTTTTTCTACAAGCTGTCAGAGAAGGAGCTAGGGTAGTTCCTTTGAGAAGAATGGAAGAGAAAGTAGAAAATGAAAATAATGACAAAGATTTAAGGATAAGGCAGGATCTTAATTTGAGTGTAGCCAGTAGGTAGAAGAGAGCAGAGCCCCAGAGGAGACAAAAATGAGACAGGAAGCAAGCTAAATACTGACAGCAAGAACTGGAAAAGAAATGTGTAGCTGAAAGAGCTCTTTTTCTCTGAACAGATAAAAATCAAAGCCATGCAATATCTAACAGTTGATAATGGAAATACCAAGGTCATGAAGAGAAAGTGTTTACCGACAAAAGATTTCACTGGAAACTACAAGGGAATGGGCAATCAATCAATAAATGTACAAGGGAGTCATATCAAAATTGGTCAGAATAATTGCAAATATAAAAATTGAGATTTCATGCTGATTTTTATTCATGAATGGAGACAGTTTTCAATAATTTCACTTCAGTTTCGATACTTTATCTGTTTTGAATATTCATGTTTCACTCTATATTCTTGAAAGGTGAATTTTATATTCACTCTTGCAATGTAAAATATCCTCATTTGTTTAATGTGTCCTTATCTCTTTGAATCACATAAGCTCTGATTCAATTAGGTAGATGGTGACTCCCAGGTTCCCTTCAAATATATGCAGACCTATTTATCATTTTTAAAACAAATCAGATAAGGAAAAGTCTGCTCAATACAATACAGTGATTTATCATTTTTCAGGAGAGGGAAATTTGTTTGCTCTTTTATTATCACTGTGAATTGAAATTATCTTACAGGTGTTTTAATGATCTGTCTAGATCTGATAAGTCCTTTCTATTTGGAATAAATTGGTTCTATTCTCCCAGAGAGGATAACTGTGTCATATGCCCTGACTGCTCACAGAGATCAGCAAACCCTAGGAATATAACCATGAAATACAATGGGCTGTTGAATTTAGAGGAAGTAGGAGTGTCTTTGGCAGCAGATAGCTTTGTAATAAGCAGCTGATTATTCCTTATTATTTTAGACCTTCAGGCTAATTATAAAGGAGGCTATTAGCAGGTAATGGATTAAATAAGGTGACTCATAGTCATATAATTTCTTTAATATGAAAGGAGAAAAATAGCCTATGGTAGATCAACTGTTGTCAAATCTTTATATAGCACACGAAATGCTCTTGAAAGGGGCTGAAGGCCATAAACTTTCTTTTGATTAACTGTGAAAGACTTGGGATTGCTTTTCTCTTAATTAGAAGCACACTCTTAGATTTGAAAATGAAAAGTCAGAGATGAAGATATGTGGTCACTGAGGAAAGTAGCATTCTGGGAGCAGAAAGGACTTGTCTGAGGGCTTACAATTAGTTGGTGCAATGCTGGTATGGAAACCTGGGTCTTCTGAACATATTCTGTGATTCTGATGATTGATGCTTGGCCCTCTTTTCATTCTTACAGAAGACTGCTGGATCTGTTGTCATCATTTGCATCCTTGCCACGCCAATATGAAAGTTACCTTTTAGTGCTATATAAAAAGAGCAATAGTGCCAGGGAAAAGATGCATAAGAATATTACAGAAGTCTGTAGATGCTATTAAGTACTATAAAACGAATCAAGTATTGTTCTGAAATAATTTGAACAAAGAAAATGTATGGTAGATATGTAGTCATACAAATCCCAACAATTCTGTTTATCTGATTCCTTTCCTCCCAAATATTTGAAGTGAGTAGCATATAGCATTTGTTGACAGTTGGTGGCAAGTGTTCCAATGTTTAAGAACTTCTCTGCAATTTGTTTTTCAGGGTTCTATAGGTCATGCATAGTACATGCTTCTTTGAAATTAATCCTGTTCCCTACTTGTTTTAACATTTATTTCTAAACATCAGCATTACAGTTGCTCTGCCTGTGTTTTCTGGATATATAGCTGTCATTGAAGGCCCCCCTCAGGAAAGCTGAGCTAAGCTGTCATGGCCCATCTGGGGAGGATATGAATGAGGACAATACTATAACACCCCAAAGTTACTTAAAGAAACCAGAACTGTATAAGCTTGAGGGATTTGGCCCAGAGCATAGCATGTGCCCTGTGTTTAGCCCTACAGCTCATTATTGGATGGACACCCCCTCACTGTGAGCAATTTTTGTTCCTTGAGGCCTGCTGATATCAGCTATGGTTTTGTCATTGATTTGAACATAATCTGCGTGTTGCATCTTTATTGGATTGCCATGACTCATTTAAAAAGAAATGTTTTTGATCCTTGCTGACTGGCTTTCACGGTGGGGTGGGGTGGGTAGGGGGTTAGTGAGCAGCCTAGAAAAGAAAACACTTTGAGTATTACTCTTGGGTTTATGGCTGGAAGGGAGAACAGCTAAAGCGCATTAGTCCTTTTGCTATTCAGAGGTTTGACTGCTTTAGCTAGGGGGCCTGGATTCATGATCCATTTTCTCTTTCCTGTCCAGCATCTATTTGATGCAATATGCTCCATGTCTCTTTTCATTAACTGAGACCTATACGATGTCAATTGAGAAAAACAGTAGAGGATGTTATGAAATACTTGAAGTGGTATGACAAACATCTGTTAGAAAGGCCTTTTACTTTGTTCCATTGTGTATTTTACTATTGTGTTTTATGCCTGCAGCTTGGCTGTATTCAAAGAAAATATTTCAGCTGGGCCCTGCTGGGTTTTTTAAACTTGCTTTTGAAAAGCTAGATAACAGTGAGCTCAATCTATGACAAACTCCTGACATTAGCAAATGTGGGGCAAATAACCCCACTGAGGCACATGACAGTTATGCAAACATTTTACTTGAAACCAAACCTACAAATAGAGATATAATCTGCTCTAAGGGTAAGTGAAGTTTGGTTTAACTTTAGTGTCTAGATAAAGCACATTTGATGACAGTAAATTATATCCTGCAACAAAGTGTGAAGTGCCATCATATCAGAGGACCCCCTGCAGGTTTGGTTCTAGATGGGAGAGGTAGCAAGAAGTACTTAAGAAAAGAGGGAGAATATGATGCTTTACTCTTACTCAAGGCAAAATGCATGCAGAGATCAGTTCAAAGCCAGCCTCAGCAACGGCAAGGCACTAAGCAACTCAGTGAGACCCTGTCTCTACAGAAAACACAAAGTAAGGCTGGGGATGTGGCTCAGTGGTCGAGTGCCCCTGAGTTCAATCCCCAGTACCAAAAAAAAAAAAAAAGTAATGTGTTTCCACCTTTCTAGCACTCCTCACTACCAGCTGATGTGTTATCCCATACAACCTTGAATGGCCTGAGAGAAAGATTAGTGCTTTATTACTTCCTATTGAAGTGAGAGATAATATGAAAATCTACTTCTGTGGCTGTGATCTCTGTAATGGGAGGCAATGCTACCAAAACAAAATTAGAATCTTGCAAATGGTTTCAAGAAAGTTTTAGAAATGACAAAAAGAAGCCCCCAGATCACACAAGACACTTTAACTAATGGGTCTCTGATTTGTACTGTTCTTTGTAATTGTACTTTAATTACTAAGTTATTTAGTAAGTACTATGAAAGGAATGTTAATGCATTATCCATGTGCATCCATATCATGCATAAAGAAAACAAGTACTAAAGGAATTGCCCACGTCAAATTTATGTTAGATATAAAAAAGGTTCTAAAACATCATGATAAACAATTATTTATACAATGGTCATCTCTACTTTTAAAAGCATGAATGTATTTTAAAACCCTGTAATCAATGATATTAAGTTAGCCTTATTGTTGCTTCTCTCTCTTCATTATTGCCAGGGTAGGGCAGAGGGCATTGTACAAGTCTTTTAAAGTGGCAAACATTCTCAAAGGAAAATCTAAACTTTTCCTTAACATAAGAAAGAGCAATAAACTCCTGACAAACTGTAAATAATGTACCAACAATGTATCAATTTTGTGACTGCTCAATAGCTACTTTCAAATTATATAATTTGCACATCCCTTTAGGGAGTGTGACTTAATCCCTTGTTGCTGTTTGAACTATAGATCACTGTTTAAATATGTGGGTCTATTGTTAGTGAAAACTATATACAAAACTTTAGTTATCATTTGAAGGGGTTAAATTTATTGGTATCTGCTTCTAGCATTTTGTCTTCAGAAAAGCAGTCATTCCAAAGTCTACATTATTTGTAAAACTAGTCCATGAATGAAGATTTAAAAACTGTTAGTTGTCTGGTTTCTATGGAAACCAGCAGTAATTGACACTGATTACTGAACTCAGGGAAAGTAGAATCAGAAGGTACCATTATGAAGAAGGCACGTCTATAAACTATAAAGTAAATTAGCTGCCAGAAATAACCATTTTACTTTAGGTTTATTATCTGTGTAAAGTAACTTTCTATACATAAAGCCCAGTTTATGTGAAGCAAGGTACTAAAAAGCTACTTTCACTTTTCCCAGATAATGCATCTATTAAGGTGGGATATGTGTGTCTGTTTGTATGAGTAAGACTGGTGCCAAACTGACAGTTTTTAAAATTTTTCAGATACTAGTAATGGTCTACAATTTTACCCAGTTCCGGTGAAGAGCATCAGCTTAGCTACTCTCCCATGTTTACCCCTGAAACTTGTTACTTTAGGCTAAATACTAAATGGAATGCTCTTCTGAGTTCATCAACTGGCAGCGATGGGCTCAAGTACAGAACGCCTTTATTTATGCTACTCAACTATAAGCCTGGTGGGAGAAATAAATCTAAAATGAGTAGGAAATGAGCCTCCAACCAATTCATTGTAGGTCATTCACATCCAAATTTAAACAATTTTTACTAATAATTTATTTTTGTTGTCTCAATATGGAAGAAATCTAAGGAACAGAACTAGGAATTTTAAAATTTGTGTTTCTAAACTGTGGTTTTAAAAACATCACTATTATTTAAATAGCTTTCTTTATTTTTTCATTTCATCTTCTCTGGACATAAGAATCTTTTTGTTGAAAATTGGCTCTGAAGTTTCCAGGCTTCTCAGAGTTTTGTAATAGAAAATTCTATTCCTACATGGCTGTCTAATAAAATTCAGGCCTCTTAAGTAGTGTACATTAACTAAGGGTTAGTTGCCCATAGGTAGCAGCTTCTTGTCCATGAATCCATAAAACTGTATGCAAGTTTTTCTAGAATGAGAATATATATACATTTAAAAACACAGCAGCAACAGTTTCTGAAGAGTGGTTCATGAAACTCTGGGGATCTTGAGACTCTTTTATGGGGTCCAAAATTAATTTTTTGGTACTGGGGGTTGAAACCAGGGGTGCTTAATCACTAAGCCACATCCTCAGCCCTTTTAAAAAATATTTATTTAGAGTCATGGTCTTGCTAAGCTGCTTTGGGCCTTTCTAAGTTCTGAGGCTGGCTTTGAACTCGTGATCCTCCTAACTCTGCCTCCCTAGCTGCTGGGTTTACAGGTGTGACCCACGGCTACTGGCCCAAATTTAAAATTATTTGTAGGACAATACAAACACATCATTTGCCTTTGTGTGGCACAAAACTGATGGTGAGTAAAACTGATGCCCTGCTGGCACAAATCAAAGCTGCTGCATGAAATTACCACAGTCTGTGTGCATTCCACTGTCACACACTAACATTTTTTATGGCCATTTCAACTTACTAATGATAAAGCACATAATTATTAATTTAATTGAACCTTGACCATTTAGTATGTGTCTCTTTAGTATTCTGCATGAAAAAGTGGGAGGCTTGCATAAAATGATTGTGCAGTATTCAGAAGTATACTGGTTCACTTATGGACAAAGTACCTGTACAAAATATTTGAGCAGGAGCTGAACTATGTGTTTCTTTACTTCTCATTTTTTTCAAAGCACCATTTCACTTTAAAGAATGAGTGACAATCTACAGTTATTCAGATTTGGGTATTTGACACATAGTTTTGAGAAACTGAATGAAATAATACTGTCAAGGGAAAACAACTGACAGTGTATATTGCCAATGATAAAATTTGAACATTCAAGGGGAAATTAGAATGTTGAGAGTCTTGTATTTGCCATGATGAACCTGACAATACTTGAGAACTTTTTGATAAGATTAGTAGTGATATTAAGGAATGTGAAATTTTATTATTGTATAGTAAATGTGTAAACATTTGGAATATCAGCATGATTCAGGAAACTAGTAGCTTTTCAATGATAAACTCCTGATGTAAAAAAAACAATTACTTATGCATCTGAGCAAACAAAATATACTGATGACAGGTTAGGAATATGGAAAGTTGCTCAATGTCATATGCTCAACATACGTCATTAGGGGCTGCCAATCAAAGCAACGATGAATGACCTTTATATGCCTTGTAAATACCCAAAACACTGCAAATGACAAATGTTGGAAAGGATCAGAGCAATAAAAACTCATTCACTGTTGGTAGGAATGTACAATGGTACAGCCACTTTGGAAGACAGTCTGGCATATTTTAAGAAAACTAAGCATACTTCTGACCATTTGATCCAACAATTATGCTCCACAGCATTTGTCAAAGTGAGTTAACTTACAGCCACCCCAAAAATAGCTTTGTTCATAATGACCAAAACAGGAAAGCAACCTAGATGTCCTTCGTAGGTGAATGGAGAAACTGGTTCATCCAGACAACAGAATATTATTCAGTACAAAAAAGAAATGAGCTCTCAAGCCAGGAAAAGACACAAAGAAAGCTTGAATGTACATTACTAAATGAAAGAAACCAATTTTAAAATCTACATACTGTATGATTTCAGTTACATGATATTCCAGAAAAGACAAACTGTGGGGACGTTACAAAGATCAGTGGTTGTCAGGGTTATATATTGGGAGGGATAAATAGAGGACAAAGAATTTTTAGGATGGTGAAATTATTCTGTATGACACTACAATTGTAGATGCATGTCATTACATATTTGTTCAAACCCAGGGCATGCACAACACCAAGAGTGAACCCTAATGCCAACTGTGGACTTCAAGTGAAAATGACAAATCAACAAAATTTAGCACTCATGTATAATGGTGGTTGGGGAGGTTGTGTATATGTTGGGACAGGGATATTTAGGAACTATGTGATTTCACCTCCGTTTTGTTGTGAACCTTAAACTGCTCTAAAAATGAAGTCTATTAAAATTATTGTGGGCAATGTTTCTGTTCACAATGCAAGGTAGAGCAAATAATTTAATGTAGCAGAATGCAATTGTTCACTTATTTGGTTATACATTACATATTGTAACTAATATTTAGGAAAACATCCATTACTATTTTGCTGTGATATGAAGAATAATATCCATAATTGTTTAAAATCTATGAAATGTGCTTTTTTTTAACTGAAAATTTGGGTGAGGTATAATCTTCCTTTACCTCCACCAAAATAACATATTGCAACAGATTGAATATAGATGTAGATGTGAGAATATAGGCATATTTAATTAAGATACTAATGTAAATTTAAATAAAAGGAAAAATGCAACTTTTCATTTTATTAAAAACTGTAACTATTTTCCTTAAAACTGTCATTTGTATTACATCTAAAGTGTTTGTTATTATTGTTTAAATAAAATAATGTTTAAATATTTAAAACGTTTATTTTTTATAAATTATTATAATTGACATAATCCAAAGATCTTGGGGTCCTCAGTAATTATTAACAATATAAAATTATTAAGACAAAACATTTGGAAATAATAGAAGTCCAAAAAATAATGCTTCTCATGGGTCAGATAAAGATTTGTACATTATTCATTGGACTTTTTGTATTTAGATGACTGAGTGCTGTTTTGCTTCAATGTCTTGAACTTGTAGAAATTTAATAATTAGTATGAGTTTTCCTAATTCAGTAATACTAACTAATGTTTCATATACTTGTTTCCACAACTGCCTGGAACAAGATCTGCCTTGTTTATTCTGCTAATTTGTTTTTTTGAAAATATATGTATTATCCTACAAATAATGAGATACAAGGTTAGTGCTTTTGGAAAAGGCAACATCAGCTATTTCTTCCGGTTGGGCATCATATCTTCTTCATAGCATACAGAGACTCTAAGCATGTTATGAAAAGAAATAGGTATTAATGGAAGTTCAATTGATTGGTGTATATTGTGAAACAAAATATGTAAGGAGACAAATTTCTCCAGTTTGTATAAAATGAAAACAAAATCCAAATAAATAAACAAAATGTCAATCAACAGTGTTAATACCTATGCCTCAGCCAAAGGTCCACTTTAAAATGAAATCATCATACATTCTACATATTCATAGCAAATGATACTGTACACTTTTTCTAGCCACTTTGATTTAATTGGACCACTTTATATTTAAAGAGAAAATAACTCTAACATGAATGCTACTATTTGAGGATTCCAAAAATTATTTGACTTCATCATTGTTGGTGAAGCAGGAATGGCACAGAAGTCCTAGGTGAAGGTTTGTGCTCACTTTCCTTTCTCAAAGATCCCAAGTTTTACAACTTCCTTTCCTCCAGTCCTTCCTACCTACTTCCCTTCCCTTCTCATTTGTCTTTCTTTCCTCCATTTCTCTCTTTTCTCTTTTCCTTCCTCCTCCCTTCTTTTTCTTTCTCTTTTTCTCTTGTCTGTGACTATGACACTACATGACTTTTAAACCAGATTCTTAATGAAACCAACTTTTATCTCAAAAGGGATGTAACATAATCTAGTAAACATTCAAATCACTTTATGTGGTCACTTAAGATTTGTGTGAAGTATGTCTCTTTTTTTCAGATTTGGATTCCATTTTAACTCAGAAGAAAAGCTACTGCAGAATATTATTTTTCTTCTTTCAAATTTCTTTATCAACAGATTCTGAAATAAATTGTTGATAAATATTTAATCAAGCTTAATAGAATGTGAGCAAAGGAATAGAACCAAAATTTCTCCCAGGCCCAGAATCATATTTTGCAGATAAGGAAACTGATGACAGGTGCTCTATAAAGGGTCACAGAGTTACTAATAAATATGAGCAGAATGATTAGAGCTCAGGGCAAAATCTGTTTACTGTTTTTTAATAAACAATGGTTAGTAGAGTAGTTGTGAAATATATTCAGCATTTATTGAAAAAAATTATTGGTAAAGGGAAATGTTAGTTTTGTATTAAAAACTATGGGAATTATAGATTATAGAACTGTGGGAGAGCTATGAAGTATGGCTGGTCTTCACACACAGAGAGAAAAAGCCTACTGAGTCCTCCAAATGACGGGTCCAGATTTTTCTTGGCAATTGTGATGAGCATTTTAAGTAAGAATTCTGAAGCCACATTTTGCAGGGAGGTCCTTATGCAGAGGATTTGAGAGACATCAGTCCAGTGGGTGATGCTGGGGCTTTGCTTATCGAGTCTGTCATGCTCTAATGAGGAGGCAGAATTGTAATAAGAATCCATTGTGTGGTGTTCATATTGATTGTACATAAATACATTAAAGTATATAATTAACACTATAAATATTGGTTTAGAAAATCCTTAGAAAATGACTTTTATAACAATATCTTCTAATCATTGAAATATATAGTTGGATATTGAGATCTGTGGATTGTATCTTAATATTTGAATCAGGATTCTGGTAGTCAGAATGAGCAAAGACAAATAACATTTAGTTCTTAACTATTCTGAATCAGTAGACCAAGAACTCTTAACATAAACCCCTCCCTGGAGAATCTAGTTTTCTCAATATTATCTCTGTGATGCTCTGTTGTAGTGTTAATTATCTGTTTTGATAATTTCATGCTTCATCAGAATATCATGTATCACAAGCATGCAGAAAACTGCTTTTCAGATTGAAAAAAAGAAAACATCAATAGGATCTTAGCAGAAGCTATTTGTAATAGACCAAGAAGAACTTCCTTTAACATAACAAAGCATTATTTCCAAGATTTAATTTTGTCATTGCTTTTCGTTTTCTGTAAAGGCTCTTTGATACAAAAGGTCAAGGTATCAGCAAAACATAGACAGATTTTTGCTGAATGACATAAACCTGTCAGAATGCTGAGCTTTGATGTTCCATTAAGTGATCGATGTAGATTACTGACTTTTGGCTAAATGCTACTCAACCAGATAAGGTCAATACCTGTTAGTTCATTGGTGGAATAATTAATCAATCAATACAGGATGCTTGAAGTCAGAGAGAATTATTGCCAGGCTCCTATCTCCGGCTTTGGTCACAGAAATTATTTTAAAACATTCTTGCAACATTAACCCACTCCGTGCAGGGTTTATTGTAGCATTATGTATCCAGGGGAAAGGAAGAAAAAAAATTCCAGTGAGCCGCACTTCTTGTAACCTTGAGCTCCCCAGAAGGAAAAGCTTCTAACAAGCTGAGTGCATCATCATTAGTTCTTTCTTTCACATCATCGCACTCTGCTTGTAAAATAATTACATGCAATTTTTCTATTTTACAGTTGGACCACATGACTCCCTGTTCTTTTGCACAGCTACACACCCCTCCCCCAGGCTGTCTGGTTGAAGGCTGGAACTGCTCACCTTTAAACATCTCAGCCGGAGGCTTTTATGGTGGCTGGTTACAATATTTCCTGAGAGCTGAAAAATGATCCATCTGGTTCACAGAAAAATTCTCTCTTCTCGCTATTTCCTATTTCCAATGAAACCAAATTTTTCTTTCTTAGAAATGCAGAAATCAAGGATACTTTGTATTTTCAAAGTTTCATATTTTGTAATTTCTTTGAACTTGTGAATGGGGCAATTTATGATACCTCTTGCTAGAAGATAACTTGCTGGTTCTAATTACTGGTTCCAATTCTCTGGGGGGAAAATGCATCTTTTCTGGATAATTTACTTGCAGAACTAATGACATTGACTGCAACAAATAGTTACTGTATGTTTGCTATGGCTCAGGCATAGTAATGAGTTTGCTTTTAAGGATTTTAGACCTTTATCCAACATTTTAATGCATTCTGGTGTTCACACCATTTCTACACCTTGTACTTCACTTAATACTTCCATATCATATATGTGAAGTAGGTAGCAGAAGAAATACTTTTGCAATGTATCCATTAGGAAAACTAAATCTCATAAGGTCTATTTCTTACTAAAGTCACTTATTTAGCAAATAACCTGGAAACAAAATACAGAATTCCTGGGTCCTCAGGAAAAGAAAATATTGACAATTTCCACTCAAGTGATACAAATAATATCTCTAATATACAGTTTCAGGATCTCTGCCAGCTACAAGTTTCTTTTGTATAAATTTCAAGAATATTTTATTTCTTCATATAAAATACAAGAGTAGAGTAATAAATTAAAATGTCATTGTATACCCTAAACAGCCATACTCAGCTGATATTTGTCTAGACAAATTTGTACCTTTGTGTTCACACTGTGATCCATTTCCATACACCTAGACCATCCTCTTCGGTAACTATGACAAGCAGAATCAAATGTCCTTCCCTCAAATGAGACAACAGACAACAGTGTGCACTTCAGAGTTGAGAAAGGAGTAGAAATTGGAATCTTAGAGTCTACCAATGGGCTACTAGAGAAGTGACTTCAGGACATACCTAGCATATGCTTGGGGAAGGAACTGGCATGCACATGGGTGTACCCATGGACCAAGTGTGCATGCTTTTTTCAACACAATCAATGTGAGATTATATGGGAAAGGATATATCCATTGAGGAGAACTCATCTGGGAGTTCTGGAATTTGCATCTCCATGCCTGCCACAAGCTTTCAAATGAGTAGTATATGACTGTTATTTGAATTTTGATCTCAAGTATATGGTGTTATATTGTAGTGCATAATCTGAACAACTGTGTTTTGGGTTGGGTTGCCCTAGAAGTTGGTCTTGAATCTTTGCTACTTATCTTGTTCCTGACTGGGATCTATGTTCCCTCCCCATGGATCAGGATATGTTCTATGGCATCTCAATACTGCCAATGTGACTCTATGCAAGTGTTTGGATGCAGACCTTAAAAAATTATGACTTCCAGTAACGGATCTTGGAGCATTTTCTCTAGGAGCTCTACAACCTCAGGCAATAAGTCTGCATATCCCCAGATGACTATGCTGGAGAGTCCAAAGGCACACACTTTGATTGACAATGCTACCTGAATCTAGACTTCCAGCCATTCCTGACAATTCAAAGACCATGCTTTAATCCTAGGGATCTCTGTGGAGTGTGGCTCAGGGTGGAAGGCTATTCCTGTGACTAAGACTCAGCACTTCTGGCTTGCTGTGCTTGCAAGCCTAAAGTGCTCCTAAAGAAAACATTCTGAATCAGTAAGAAAAGGAGGCTGTGCACATAAATGTGAGTACCAAGAATAAGTGGGACTGAAAATGTCTACTACAGAACATATTGATCCCAAGTAGAATCTTCACAAGCATCTTTATGGAAGTTATACCATTGTGCTCCTTGGGCTTAACTTTTCTGCCAAATGTACTTGTTTTAGCATCCAATTACTTAATTACTTAAGGCTCAACTCAAACATCATCTCTGCAAAGATGCCTTCTTGGACTCACCCTATTAAGCACAATTAATCCTTCCTGCATCCGTAGACTCCATGACACTTTAGTATTTGGGTCTACAGCACTGAGTGCTTATAATTTGTGAGTTGAATGTCTATCTATTCATCCATCCCTGTCCTCCTCTATTCCATCCAAACACCAGGACTGACCCAGTCTTATGCATCTGTACTATTTGCCATATTGGGACCTAATCTATAGCTTCATAAATGACACATAGAAGGTGCTTAGGTCTTGTGTATTGTATTATAATGTATTGAAATAAATATTTCAGTTATCTTATGTCTTTTAACAAGTACTTACATCTTTTATTTTTTTAAAAAGGCAGAACATTTTCTATACATTCTAATTTAAATATTTCCAATAAAAATTTATTGCATTGAGTGAATCATATGTATCTGGCAATCAGTAAACTAGATGCACATTTAACAATGACAATGAAAACAAATATTGCGCAATGCTTTTGGTGGACTGTCAACTCTCATGAGGTCTTTATTGAAATAATAATTTCATAACAGGGCAGTTGAGAGAAAAGAAAATGTACTGAAGAGTTATTTTTAGCTTGACTCTAAATAATGTTGAATTATGATTTCAGGTAATAACATGCAGCAAGAAAATTCTATTTGAAAGATGATATAACAAAGTATAACATTATACCTCCAATTAAAAATAAAATGTAAAATAAAAACAAAAAGAGTCTATTCATGTACACACCATTAATTTATAAATTCCTAAAAAATAAGAAAAACAATTTCTATAAGGTGAATATACCTATAACCATCACTTTTAATATTTTAATGAAGAAGTCATAAAAATCAAGATGAAGCTTTAACTCTTCATTTGGTTGTGGCTTCAGTGTCAAAAAGTCTCTTCACGGCAAACATCTGGCTACTGGTCCTCTCAGTCCCTTCAACTGGACAGTACTAAACTATCCAACATGGTTCATCTGAAGGCAGAGTCATGCTCATTTTTATCTCACTTTTGATAGTGAGAATTGGAATATAATGTAATATATTTCATTTCAAAATGGAATATAATGAAAAGAAAAATATGTTTTCCTCATCCCTTCATTCACTTAGCAGCCAAATATGTGAAGGCCCAGCCAATAGCAAAAAATACAAGGTCCTGGCTCTCCATCTCTGCTCCTCCTCAGCCTCCTTCTCCATGTATAGATTACCTATTTTAGTTGCAAATTCTTATCCATCCATAATGATTCACTTCAGATACCACTTGTACAAAAATCCTGGCAGGGGGAAATGATATGCCACAATGCTTTCATAATATTCTGTGTATAATTTTACATTTTTCATGTTTTTTGGTAGTATAATTTGTGTTATGTAAAATTCACCCATAGTAAATGTATAATTTGATGATTTATTTTAGTAGGTTATAGAGTTGTGCAAGTTTCACTAAAATCCAGTGTAGAACATTTCTAGCTCTTCCCCCAAAGCTCCCTGGTCCTGTTTTCTATCAATTTCTATTGTCTCAGACTCATATTCCTGTCTTTATAGATTTAATATTTTTCTGATTTCATATACACAAAGCATATATTATGAAGCATTTTCATGGATGTTATCTCACTAAGCATTTTTTTGATGTTCATTCATATTGTAGTAGGTGTCAGTAGTTTGATGCTTTGTGCTATTGTATAGCATCCCCTTGTATGAATATACCACATTTTGTTTATCCATTCACCATTTGATGTACATATGTTTCCACTTTGGGGACAATCATAAACAGTCACATACAATCTCTGGGTGGATATATGCTATTTTTTCTCTTGGATAGACATCTCAGAGTAAAATTTCTGGGTTGTAGAATCTGCTGAGCTGTTCTGCAAACTGGCTCTAACACTTTAAATTTATATAAGGAATCAATGAGGTTTCTAGGTTCTTTGCATCCTTGACAAAATAGGTTAGTCTTTCTTTTCATTATAATTAAGTGGGTATGAAATGGTGTGTCAGTGTGGTTTAAATATGCATTTCCCTAATGACTGATGTTGAATATTTTTTTTGTTTATATTAGGCATTTTTTGGTGAAGTATCTGTTTATATATTTTACCTATTTGTTAAATTGTTTTTCTTTTATCGTATAATTGCAAGAGTTCTTTTTTTACATAGTCTAAACATAGACTATTAATCAGATATATGATTTGACAATATTTTCTACTAGTTTGTCCTTTCATTTTCTTCTTGATGTCTTTGGAGACACCAAAATTTTTAATCACATAGAAAGAATTGTTTAGTAAGGCACTCTTTCCTACTATCTTTGAGGGCCAAAGGTATGCACAGTTACTGATACGTCTGCTTACTTATACCATATTCTTTAAGAGTTATTGAGCATCTGCTTGGGCTTAGTACTAACCTAAATTTTTTGAATTCTTTGATACTTTTAATCCCCACAGAAGCCCTAGGATTTAGGTTCTATTAAAACTGAAGTTAGCAAGGTAAATTATTCCCAGAATCACAGGGAAGAAGAAGAAGTACTAACCAAGCAGTCTGGGCCTGGAACCCAAGTACTAACCAAGCAGTCTGAGCCTTGACCCTCTGTACTCGATTCTGCATTTGATTGTATATTTTCCTATAGAGCATCAGAGTTGAAGCAAGCAAACATGTACTCTCCAACTTATTTCTTGATATTTAAAATATTATTTTAAAATCATTGTACAAAATGAAAAATAGAGCATACAATTTAAGATTTGGGAGAATTAGAACCAAAAATTGAATTAACACTAAATCCAATGTGATAAGCAATCACAGGAACATTTTTGGTGACCAGAATTTCACTTTCATGGAAGTAACAATGTAAAATCTTGATTCAGAGATCTTATTCTGAAGAGCAGTAATTGTGGATCAATGAATCTGGCTAAATGTCTCTCACATTCTTCATGAAGAGACAGTAACCTATTCCACAGTATGGCTATGAGAAAGAAGTAACAGGTGTTGTTACAAGTGCAGTGTCCTTTATAAATAGCAGTGTAAAATATGACTAATGGCATTTTACTCTCAGGGCAAAGATTAAATGATATTATTTATATAAAGGGCTTTGTCTAGTGCCTGGGGAGAAAAGGCATATAAAAAGTGTAATAATTTTTGTACTTTTTATGAGCCATATTTCACTTTATTTCAGTTCTACTTTTGATTTTCTGACTTGATAAACTCAATCTTAGTATGCATTTACTCACATATATTTACTCTTGGTAAATACCCTTATAGAGCCTGCACATGAGCTGTTCCTTCAGGTAGCCTGCTTTAAGTAGATGTGAGTTTTAGGAAAGTTTATGAAATAAAAACTTCATAATTCGAAACCTGTTCCCTTTCCAATGGAACTACCACTGTGCTACCTAAATTAAATGTGCATTATTAGCATAATTGAGTTTTCAAAAAATATATTTTTGGAATACTATATTAAAATGATGGCATATTGTTTTAAGTTGGACAAAGAAAAGTTGGTATGCTTTTATTTGTTTTCCTTTTAATAGCTAATAATGTTGGATAAATGACCAATTTATTTCAGTCTCATTAGGGGCTTACCCATCAAGCTGTACATGAGTCTTTGCAAATACTCATTATTGTACAGCTTCATTTACTGACACAGTTCTTTCCTATATGCTTTTTGTTTTGTTTTGCAAACATTTCCCCCAGAAGCTCATACAAACTTCACAGACTTTCAGACAAAAGTTTGTAATATCACTCTGCTTTATTCTTGCAGATTATACCAATTATGGAGAAATATTTTTCCATAAATTTTTCCTCATTGTTTTTTACATGAGCTACAATTAATTTAGAAACTTTGGCTTCCTCTTTAACCTTGATATTTGTCAGAGAAATAGATATCTAATAGGAAAGTATGCTATTATTAATGTCTAGTGCTTATAATTATTAAATTAAAGCAGAATTTCAGCTATGAGTGTATAGTAATGTATGTCTGAAACAATAAAACTCCTTGAAAGCAAATGCAAATATTTAGGTAGCTGTACATTATTTGGCCAATTTATAAAATATATGTGAAAGAACATTTACAACGGATGACTTCTTCAGAAAAAAACACTATAGAGTATACAATTTCATAGTATCTTAGGATGTCTGATTTAGCTTCATATCTAGACCTTTGTCTTCTCAACATTTCTAAGCAATGTAAAGACACTTGAGAAATGCAAAAGTATTCTATTTGTTTTTATTTTTATTTAAAACAAAAACAAATAAAAACTTAAGGTGAAGTAGAAAAGATCATTTCTAAACATTGAAAATTATATGTCATTACTCTGGTAAGTCTGGGAACAGTTGTAAAGTTACCACATTGGGAATCATATCCCACCAGACCAAGAGATTCATGAGCGTGCCACACACAGCACAGCACAAGTGCTATTATAATACCATAGTGGAATATCCACCCTCTTTGTGCTGTCTGAGGCTGTCCTTAAGCTCTTAAACCTTTGAATAGAATGACAGTTTTAAACCCCTTAAGGAAACTAGAATTGATAGTAAAATAGCTGATGGCTGGTGATCGCCTCCCCCACTGTTGGCCTTTGACTCTCACTTTCCTATTACACTAACCCCTTGAGCATTCTTGGAAGGAGACAGAGCATATGCCACACATTGTGGGATGAAGTGGCCGGCATTAGAAGCCCTGGGAAGGAAGTTCCTGGCTTATGCTTTGCTTTCACCTTGCTATTGACAGCAAACAGACCAACTCCTAGTCCAAACTTGAAACTTGCCCAGACGAGGGACTTGCCCTGTGTGATACTACTCAGTGTGAAGACTGTCACCACCATTCTACATTCTTCTTCACGAAGGAAACATTTAATCTTTTATAAGAAAAGTTGTAGAAAATCAAAAGTCCTGATCTTTTGCTCCTCTATTAAATGTTATTATAACAGCCTTAGATGATTTGATTGGTACTTTGTAGAGAATGAAAAGGTTTCTTTGAAACTTTCTAAAATTCTATTTTTGAATTAGAGCTATGCTTTAGAATTTATATAAATACAATTCATTAGTATTTTAGTATTAGTTACCTGGGCCAAATAAACTTCGCGTAACTGAAAATACCCTTGATGGTCTCTACATAGTCCTGAGCAAAATGTATTTATTTAACAGTCTCTTGTGTAGATTATTTTGCACAGTTGGCTTTTGTCTTTGAAGAGGTGAAGCTGTGCTGCC
>CM053405.1:35211663-35228173 GCA_028644305.1 Xerus rutilus | reverse complement strand
GAAGAATTGGGTGGAAAGTGCCTCAAACCACAGTGTGGCTTGGGTTGTCTCAGCTAAACCCACTAGAAACAAAATTGCCTATACTACAGTCATTTTACTATCAGAAATAGTTATAAAATGAAAATCCAATACAACCCAACCTCACAGTGTGCCACCATGCCTGGCCCTGAAATATTTTATTTAATATAGCTATAGTTCATGTTTTAATGTAGGGTACAATGACTTCTCCTGCTTTCTTCCTTGGTAAGCTCTTATAAGCCCTGTGCTTTACAAATAATTTTTTGTATTATTTCTTGTAACTGCATATGAAGCTGCAATCATATAAAAACAAAAAGTTCAAAAACAAAGCAAAACAAAACAAAACCCAAGGAGGATAGAGTAGATAACCAGGAGTTCTAAATGAAGAGACTTTAGACAGTGGAACAGCAGCATCATTAGACAAAAATAGTAGCTTAGAACTTTCCCAAACTGAAAGAAAATGATTCTTTCCACTAAGAAATCCTGTTGTTGGCAATATGGGTGAAGACTCATAAATTCTTCCAACAAAATATCAGATTTTCAAAGATAAAGTAAAATATTATATTTCAAAGATAGAAAAATGTCTTAAATAGTCTAGCGAGTAAAGGGAGATGACTTAGAAAAGAATATCTCAGATGATAAAGACTGCCTTCTCAACACATTGACTGACAGGAATGTGTAATTGGAGACCCATCTGGGAGCTGATGGAGGAAAGCAGTTGTTTAGTTGCTTGACGCTTTTGCT
Organism: Xerus rutilus; assembly: GCA_028644305.1. Lineage (NCBI taxonomy): Eukaryota > Metazoa > Chordata > Mammalia > Rodentia > Sciuridae > Xerus > Xerus rutilus. The sequence goes on along the minus strand of CM053405.1, from coordinate 35,227,411 downwards.
TTTAGTAAAGTACTAGACTTTAGCTCTACTTGATATAAACTGCAAGGCGGAGGTTCCTCTCCTTTATGTTCTGAAGAGGAAATTTTCACATTTTAGGTATTGGGGAGTATAAAAACAGGAAGAGGGAGGTAGGAATAGTGACAGCTGCATGTGGTTGAAAATGTGAGATTATACATAGATTTAAGACACTGTTCATTATTAAGCCTTACTTTCAAACCTGCATTGCTGCTGATTCTGAGTTTGGGAAGGCAGGTTCTGCAGTGCAAAGGGATTGCTTCCACTCTCTCCCTATTTCTTATTTAGGTAGAAGATCTTTCAAATACGTCACAAATCTACTCATGGACTTTTACAAATTCTAAAATGTTTTCTATTGATGTCTTATTGTCACTTGATGGTATATAGATATTTTAAAAAGAAAATAAAAACCTAATCACTATCTTTTTAGTGGTGTTATAGTTTGGATATGAGGTGTCCCCTCAAAGCTCCTGTGTTAATGCAGTAATATTCAGAGGTAAAGTGAAAGTGACTGGATTATGCAAGCTGTAACCTAATCAGTCTCATCAAAGTCTGAATGGACTAACTGGATAACTGTAGGCAGTTGGATGAGGTGGGTCACTAGGGTGTATGCCCTGGAAGCCTTGGAAGAGTTCACCTTCTTGTGGTCATTTCCCTTTTCTCTCTGATTCCTGGCCACTGTGAGCAGAGCCATGATATCCTGGCTTACCTTGGGCACAGAGCAAAGGGCTTGTCTAACCATGGGCTGAAATTCAACCTTTTTAAAGTTTTTCTTATTAGGTATGCCAGTTATAGCAACAAAAATACTGACTAACATAAATGGCATTTAACAAGAATTAGATTTACTTTTTTGAAGAATTTTCTAAGTACTGAGCTAAAAATTCACTCCAAAAATTATAGCAATCACTATATAGATTTCAATCATATATGGAAACTCTTCATGTTCTCTGGTTGGTTCCATTCCTGTAGCAGCCTATTCCTTTTGGATGCACTATCCTTTCATGTTTCTTTGTGAATATCAGTTGAAATATATTTAAGTTATGATAGCTTCCATACAAAGTATCTGTTTCCTCTGGTATTGGTGGTTTTGTTTACTCATCTCTTTTACAAATAGATTTTTTCTTGAATATGGCTTGTAAAATGATTGTTCTTTCCCTTTCCTGTTTTGTGTTTTGCATGTTTATTTTTTGTATTTATTTATTTATTTATTTATTTATTTATTTATTTATTTATTTATTTTTTGGTACTGGGGATTGAACTCAGGGGCACTTGACCACTGAGCCACATCCCCAGCCCTATTTTGTGTTTTTTTATGTAGAGACAGGATCTCGCTGAGTTGCTTAGCGCCTCGCAGTTGCTGAGGTTGGCTTTGAACTCGCAATTCTCCTGTCTCAGCCTTCCTAAGTGCTGGGATTACAGGCTTGAGCCACCACACCCGGCTTATTTTTTATTTTTAATAACATAGAAAAAGTTTGTTAGCATAAGTAGCAATTTGGAAATGAGTTTAACTAAAATACCATTCTCCCAACCAGGATGGCAATGACAGGTGTCTATGAGGTAGATGGTTGTAGTTGATGATAAAGCATAAGTATTTAGTCCAAAACCAACTCTATGTTGGGTTAGAGGACCTAGAAGATGCTCACTGCTAATTGGATACACCTCTGAGTTATTTCTCTGGGTACAACATAGAAGTCTAAAGTTATCTTAGGCTCTACTCTGTCTCTCTTCTCAGCCACTGCACCCACAGTGTGATCCCTGTTTTCTATTTCTTGTAGGAACAAATGCTGTAATTTTCCTTTTAGCAAAAGAGGATAAGCACCTAACCTAGCTCTTCTCTTAACAACTTTTTAATTAACTACTGTCATAGACTCCATACTTGTAAGTTTGAGTTATGGATGTCTTCTATGTAAATCCACAGTAGAACCTACTTACAAAAAACTTAAGCCAGGTGTGTTTGATGATGTCTCTTTTATTTTATGTCACTCTTAAATGTAAGTAACTTTCTCCACCATTTGGAGAGAGGCAAAAATTCCTGGACTTGTGACTTTCAAAACTAATCTTACTTTTTGTTTTGATAAGATTTTGGGTGGAAGTGGAGCAAGCTCATAACCTCAAACCTCCATCACGAACTAGAAATTATCACCTCATTATTGGCTATTCTTATTTAAATCCTACTTACCCTTAAAGATACAGCTCAAAGTGACATCTTCTCTGAGAAATGTTTCTTGAAGTCCACAACCTGAAATACTGTAGGGCATACACCCTAGTGACCCACCTCATCCAACTGCTACAGTTATCACTCAGTCCATTCAGACTGAAATATGATGTGGTTTACATTCTGCTAAAGCACTCACCACTGGGTCCAGTAATTTCTTTCTACATGTCTGTTCTTTTTATTTACTTGAATGCTTTTTGCAAGTATAAACTGTGCTTTATTCATTTCTGAATACCCCATGCCTAATGCCTATACTTAATATGCTATTTAAGAAATGAATCTTTCACAATATAATTAACAAAATCCCAGGTCTTAAACTTCTTTCTTGTATAGACAAGGAACAATATAAATTATTTCTTTGATCTTTAGAAATTCCATGCACCCTTTCAAAGTTTGTTCAGTGTATGACTATATAGAAAACTATTTACTGCATAATTCTGGCAGAGTGGAGTGTGTGTGTGTGCTATAAAACATACCTATATTAAGCTATAGTTTAGCAATACAGTGCAATATCTGTAATATCATTACTGCTTCATGTCAACAATCTGGTTTTTTGGGGGCAGGGTGGGTACTAGGAATTCAACCCCAGGGAGCTTCTTTACCCCATCCTCAGCCCTTTTGTTGTTGTTGTTTTATTTTGAGTCAGGGTCGCACAAAGTTGCTTAGGGCCTTGCTAAGTTGCTGCAGCTGGCCATGAACTTGTGATCCTCCTGGTTCAGCATCCTGAGTTACTGGAATTACAGGCATATGCCATTGCACACAGCTCTAATCAGTGTTTTAAGACATTTTTGTAGAGTTATGGCAGTGCATTAACAGACAGGATATTCATGATGTGGAAGGTCATGCTGACAGCCTTTTCCTTATTTGTAGATAAATTTTATTTACTTTGAATCTATTTTATATATGCTTCTTAACATTTTATCATAGAAATGTGATTCAATTTCTAAAGATGATTAAATGTGCAACAAATATCAGTTCTATTTATCCCTTTGCTCAAAAATGTTAATATCAGCTCTAAATGTTATTGTTGCACATATACCTATTATCTAAACCATGTGATTTATCCAAATATACAACTTCTTGTAAATAAATAACTTGAAAAACTTCTCACTCTCTTATTGATCATAAAAAATATTTATAACAGCCTTCTAATTTTTAATTGTCTAGTACATTAAATCTCTTTTCAATATTTAATTCAGTAGTATAATTAAGATAGAATGACTTTAGACAAATGAATCATAATTTATGATTAAAGAAATGAAGAAAATTAATACTTTTCTTTATGAACACTTAAAGGCAATCAGCAAATAATGGAGGTGTTCCAAACCATTTCAAATTTCATGCTTATGAATACATCAAAACTTTCTTTTCCAAAGCTTTTAATGGATTTCTAAGATTTTCTAAATTATACAAGATTTGACACACCTTTAAGTGCCCTCAGATCCCATAGTTACAGTTCATTGAAATGTCTATTTAATGGTAGATGATATACAAATCCTCTTCCACTAACTTTTATAAACTGTCTTATATAGGAATTTTGGTGAAAATCAGCGCCTGGGTGTATAACATGTGATGAAAGTTAATTCTTTGGTTAGGGCCCAAATCAGAGTCAAATGACTATATCAAGACCTATAAAGGAAGACCAGTTAATATTAAAAAATAGGGCCAGGAAATAGAGTTGTTATTGTGTATTTCTTGTTTATGTTTTTGGAAGATTTTTGGTATTGTCATGCCTCTCCTGATTCATCATCCCATCTATAAATAATCTGAAAACTCAGATTTGGTGCCTCTATAATCTCATGTGTCTGATAAATTCTTAGTGTATGTGTAGGAACAAGCTATATCTACCCAGGCTCCTTACCTCTCACACTCAGATCACTTCCTACATTTCCAACCAGATTTAAAACTAGACCTGGGTGGAAAGTTTTCTCCTAGTCACTCAGTAACTGCTATTTCATTCGCATTGTCTAGATTATCTGTTTTAGGCAGTTAGTTAATAGAAATGTTCAATGGCTGTCAATTCAAAAGATGCCAGAGAGAATATTTTCTCTTTCAGTAATGTAAGAGTAATTTCAGTAATCTTTGCAGGATACATTGTTTAGCATATTTCTGGATATATCTGCATTCTAGTTCTCATTTTGAATGATATTAAAGAAAGTTTGTGGGGCAAAATCTTCTAGGCAACATTATTTTGGAAATAGATAAAAGTTTACCCAGCATATTAAGTTGACTCAAATAAGCTTTATTTTTTCCATTTGATGTCCATCAAAATGCTGTTCATCCTTCAAGTTCCAGCTCAATTATTATCCCTGCATCACCTTCATGGAAACTGAGGATAGTCAGTTGGTTCTTGTACTCTGTCTGCTGTGAAGGCATTTAAAGAAAATCTCTTTCCTATAAGACGCCAAGGAGACCTGAGGAAATCTTGGAGAATAACAAAACTTGAGTTTCTGTACTACTGCTATGCATCAAGAACCACTTTAAAGTTATAGCAATTAAAATAGTGTGATACTGACATAAGGTTAGGTAAATAAACAGATAGAATTTAGACATCAATCCCATTGCTCCAAAAAATTGGACGCTTGGTTTATAACAAAGGTGACACGCAAGGCAGAGGTGAAAGGATATTTTTTAAGACATGGTATTTGGCCAACTGGATATCCACATTAAATTATATGTATATTAAATATATATTGAATGTATATTAAAATGGCCTTTCATATCTAAATTCTAAAAATTAAAAAATAAGACTTTTAGAAGAAAAATATACATTCATGACCTTCAGAGAAGGCAAATAATTATTAAATATGATAAAGAAAGTGTCATTACAAAGAGCATTTTAGGTTGATTGAACTATACTTAAATTAAGAATTTCTCAATTACTAATATGTTCTTCAGAAGATGCCATTGAGAGAGTGAAAAAGAAAGCCACCAAGTATATTTGAAGTATTTATTGGACAGATAACTCATATCCATACACTACAAAAAATGCTGCAGATCAACAGGAATATGGCCAGAGAAGAAGACAGAAAAAAATAGGTAAAAGATCTGAACAGGTACTCATAAAAGAGGCTAAGAAAAAAGATGGCAAAGTGTTGTGAATGTGAAATTACTTAAACTTTCATAAACTGCTGGTGGGATTGTAATTTGTTACAATGGTTTTGGAAAATGTTTGTCAATATCTATTATAGCTCAACAGGTATAAACTTTATGATGTAGCAAATCTACATTTAGGTACATATTCAACAAACATGAATAAGATGCTCACGAAAGACATAAAGAGTTTTCAAAACATTGATTTGTAATGACCTTAAACTTGAAACAACTCATTTCCATCTCCAATAAAGTATATAAATAAATTATGATGTATTCACTTAAAAAATACTCTATCATTGTAAGAATGATAGAATTACAAGTGCAAGCAAGAATGTAAAAGAATGCTAAAAGTAATTAGACGCAGATTGTTACTTTTTTATTTCTCTTACATAAAATGTTAATTTTATGAGTAAGTTCACTTTGTAAAGATCAATTAAGTTGTTATAAGTTTTGAATTTTTCTGTATGCTCTTTATACTTAATTTTTAAAGAAAGATAAAGAATCTTTTCTTGAATATGACGCATCTCTCTCCACCCAGTGTTTGCAAGGTCTTCTGAAGCAGGCTCTCTGATTTATCATTTTATGTCCAATATCTGACCCATAATAAATATTTCTTTTAATGTAAAAAAGCATTGTTCATTACTCAATCAATATCATTATATGAATTCGAGCCAGTTAAAAGAGCATTATATTTCAACCAGTGACGAATAAATCAGTCATATTCATTATGGAGTTGGACATTGCTATTGAATCCTCCATTGTCAGTAATTCTAAATGTAATCAGTCTTCAGTGTGTCTTTAGGTAGATATGTAGAACAAACTCTAGCAATAAACTAAGGCACACACAGTTATACTCAATAGAAAGTGGCTGATTGATAATTATTTGATCAATAATTATTGATAATTATTTGGTCAATATAAATTTCCTTCATAATAAATAATAATTTTATGAAGGCATACTATGCCATAAGAAAGCTATACAAATATCAAAGACCACATAATTGTTAAAGAAAACTTATTGTCAATTTTATTAAATGTATTTCATATTAAGTATGAAGAACTTTTATTTATTTATTTGGTGTTTTTCATTAAAAATTTGACTATGAGTTATTTGGGACCTTCAATAAATTTTCAATTTTGTATTGATTAAAATTAATTCATAATTAGTCCCTAATAATTAGTAGGAGCTAATTGTTATTTGATGACATGTAACAGAGTTTTCCTTAGAACAAAATAAGACTTCACTGAAGATATGCTATATGGAGGAAAATTTAGCATATTGCAAATCCTAGAGTTGATAAAAATTTCCAGTATGAATTTATTAGCAACTACATGAAATGCATTTTATATTAAGGAGCTAGGTAGTACTAATTGTTCATGTTTTCATGTTTCATTATTTCCTATGGTAAATGTAACTTTATTAATCATAGACAAGAGCTTCTTATAAGTAGGTACTCCCAATAAGCAGACTAAAGGCCAAATGACACATAGGGCAGGATGGGTACCTTTGCAGTTGGATTTCTAGTCTAGAGCTGACATTAACTCTAGTTGAAGGTTCCTATCCATGTCACTAGGAAGTTCGACACAACAGGACTCACAGAACCTCATAATCTTACTCCTAGCTCTTTGGCAATGAATAGGGATGTGGAACAGGGAAATATTTTCTATCTTTCAGGTCCTGGGGCGGGTGGATTTTTTCTTCTGTGTTGAAAATCTGATTTTAAGTATCTCTTTGGACAAAGCCCTGTTCAGGAGCTTTGCAGCACAATGTCCGTAACTATGGTAATGTTACTTCCCACACAGGAACAATCTTAGAAAGCATGACATTGTAGAGGCTGCCTCTCTCTTTCTCTGTATGGAAAGCCAAAGAGTATATCAAGAAAATGGTGCTGTCCAATATTCACTCGTTACTCAAGTCTCACTTTAAGTACTAAGGTAATTCTGGTTGGAAATATCTGATCCTACTCTCTCCCAGAAGGACTATGTACTCACCATGATCATCATTTCATTTGTTACTGTCCCTTCCCCTTATTATTTTCCCCTCCCAATTTCATTCCAAAGAAAATATAATTCTTTTCCCTTTCCTAGAAAACACTACCATTCAGAGAATATTTTCTAACAAAAAAAAACTGCTGTCATATCTTAAGTATGACTATGGAACTGAATTGTGCTTAGAACCTTAAGATTTCTCTCCACAGGATCACTTGCTATTTGAAGCCCCAAACTAGGTCATCTCCCGTAAGTACATACATATAAAATCATAGCTGAGGTCCTCTGGTTTTATAACTCCCTCATAGGCTTCTTCATGTTCTACCCATTAAAAATATATATTTTTTTCACATTCATAAGTATGATTGAGTAATACTTGAAAATACAAATTGTACAACTTTTTTCTCATATTCTCCTTTTTTTGTCCTTAATCAAGCAGGAAATTGGATGTTATGTGGATTGAGTAGAGGTAAGTAATATGTGAGTCTGTTAGAAAAAAACATAAGTAGTTTTATCCATAAACTTTTACCTTCTGTACTTCTATTCTTTTTTTTTTTTTTTTTTTTTTTTGGTACTGGGGATTGAACTCAGGGGCACTCGACCACTGAGCCACATCCCCAGCCCTATTTTGGGTTTTATGTAGAGACAGGGTCTCACTGAGTTGCTTAGCACCTCGCCGTTGCTGAGGCTGGCTTTGAACTCGCGATTCTCCTGTCTCAGCCTCCCTAAGTGCTGGGATTACAGGCTTGAGCCACCGCGCCCGGCTTCTACTCTTTTTTATCTTTTGTTTTCAAAGCCAAATCTTTAGTACTGAGAAGCGTTGTGTAGGGGTTAAAAGAAAGGAGCTATATTAGTATAATGAATATTTTAGATGAGCTTGCAAAGAATGGGGGAGATGAGAGCTTTTCATGTATACCAGATAGACATTCTTCTGGGATATGAGTTGTGAAGGATCATTAAAGAAGGAGATAGGCTATGGGTCTAGAGGTATAGGCATCACTTATTGGTAGATTATTGAATAGGCAACAGGACTCCAGGAAAATGGTTGCCTCAGCAAGGGTTCCTATGTTCCCAGTATTAGAGCCAGTTGAACAGAATCTGGCCATGGTAATGGAGCAAGTGGCTGCCTTAGTAGAAATTTCTAATGGGCTCTCTTTCCTATAGATGCCTTAACATTGCAAAAGATCCTGGAACTTGGACAATATTCTGGTGATAAGGAATAAGAAATGATTAATGAGGGATTAATGAGGTAAAGTTGTCCACCAACCCGAGGAAACAGTGGCATTGGAGCTAAAAATTAAGTTATTGTTCCTATTATTTTTAGAGCAAGACTTACTTTTGTTTCTAAATAATAGAAACCTGAGCCTTTTATCACCCTCCCAGATATCTTCTCCTGGTCCAGCTGTTGGGCTGGAGGGTATTCTTGAAGAATACTTTGAAGAATATTAGGCTTTAAATTCACTATCTGTATAGTTTTGGACAATTTGTTTAACCTTTATGGACCTCAATGTCCTCATGTGTTAAATGGAATTAACGAGTTACACCATTTTTGCATGTATTCAGTTGTATGATGAACAGTTTATTGACAATCTCTTATATGCCTGGTGCTCTCCTGGTTAGTGTTTGCAATTAGGATTGAGATAATACATTGACTGGCATCTGGCACATAATAGAGGCTGCTAGTATTGGTCATTGTTTTGTTCCTATTACTACTTGCAACGGCTGAAATGTGAAAAGTGTAAAATGGACCGTGTTAACCAAGGACTATAAGAACACATTGATTTTTATACCCATTAAGAAGAAAACACCTGATTCTTACTCTTTGCTCAATCAGGACACCCAAATAATGACAATGATTTCTTCAACTTCACCTAAACTTCCAGCACCACTCTGATGCAACTGTGAGAGCCTTTGGCTTTAGGTAACACCATGCTCTGACAACAATAGCTAAAACAATACAGACAAGATGTTTTGGTGGGAAGGAGGTTTGCAGCAGCTCTGTGATATTACAAAGATCCAGAATCTTCCTATCTTCCCATTCTTCCTTACTTGGTGGATCGACATTGTCTCCACTCACAGTCATAATGGGAGCCAGAATTCTATGAGCCATCCACTTCTATAGCAATATCCTAGGTAGAACACAGAGGAATGGAGGTAAAATTTGAAAAAGAAATGATTTCTTTATCACATTCATTGTCTTGTCAACTTTCCCTGGGGTTTGATCACCCTTAATTGGGTTACAAACATTCCCTCTACACTCCAGGTAAAAGGGAATGGGACTACTAAAGATGATTATCCCCTGGGGCATATTAGATCATCACATAACTACACTGGGGTTCTTTTACCAAGGAAGAAAGAGAAAATGCTCTTTTAGTTGTGACAAAGAGTACCTGTCAGATGCTTGGTGATTTCAGTCATTTCCCGGACAAATTATATTCTGGGCAGTAAGACTGCTAAGTCACTCTCTTGAGAATCAAGCAGCATAAAGAAGATTCTAAAAAAAGGCAGTCATATCTGTCCCTTTCCCTGACCCATGAACATACTGGGTCCAGGTGGACCTGGAGGACCACTGTCTTAACTGCTTCAGACAGTGGACCTCATTAGCTCCTTCTGCATTCTACTCTCTTCTACAGCTGCTGTTCTCCAAGTATTTTCTACAGCTGCTGACCTCTCTTTAAAACACTATTCTTCCCTACCAAAACTCTACCTTCCACCATGAATCACTATAACCAACCTGATGTCCCAAGACGGGCGACTAAAGTTCTCATAGAAAAGGAGATAAATTTTGGCAACCTTCTGTGTGTATTGGGGGTGGGATTTGGTGTACATAATATTTGTCCCATTTCTGCACCTCACATGGTATTTCCTTAGGCTAGCTCCTGGTAGTGTCTCTGGCACCATATTCATGAAATGGTAAACAACATCTCTTTCCTATTTCATCTCTAGCCTGCCTCTGGTTATTGTGCTTGGCTCTGCATTTTGTGCTGCACATCAGAAATCTAAAAAAGAATAGGAATTGACAAGTCACTCTGTGCCAAGTCAGAATTGGGTTCTAATGCCAAGCCTTGAGAGATGTATGTGTTGCAGGTTTCACTTGCCAGTGGCAATAGGAATTGATTGATTGTAGGCTGTGGCCAACAACTGGGGGACGAGGAAGAGCTACAGCAATGAAGAATGCTGAAATGCTGATTGCCAGAAACTTTTTGCTCTATGAAAGTAGCAAAATCAGCTTTTTGTTTTTAATGAAGCAACCTTTTCTCTACTTCTGTCTCTCATGATATCTTTTATTTTCTTGCCCTTAGTTTACAAACTAAGAGGCAGTAGAAATTATTTTACTCTTGCTCTATGAATCTAGAATCTTTTCATAAAAAATGGTATCTTCTAATCTATACAAACCTGTAAAATCACCAGCCATTTACTAAAACCAATGTATCTTATTCACAGCTTCAATGTCCACAGCAATTTTTATTGTTTTCTTAAATTATTCACCACAGGTGCTTGTCTGTTGCTGCATTCACTCTATTTTTAAGTACCCTAACTAATTGTTAGTGTTTTAGCTTGAATTTTCAGGATTCTCCTATTGTGACATGAATTAGTAAAAGCTGGTTGTGTAAAAAGGTCATACAAATGGTGCAAGTATAGGGTTTAGTTTTTCTGCTAGTAAACTTCTCCAGGAATTGCAAAATTCCCTTGATAATTGTACTATTGATACCTTACACTGCTCAAGAAAGAATTTCAATCCTAATCATGTAATTTCAACTATACATTTTCCCATATCTTCCTTCATTTAAACAGTCTATTCCCTAACACCGAAAATTAGAATACAAAGAACACTGGAAATAGATAAATTAGATTTGTATCAATTCAATACAACACATATATTAGAAATTAGATAATAAAATAAATTGGGATTTTCTTTATGTTCTCATTTGTTTTGCCAATTCATATTTGCTTAAAACTTATACCTTTTGTTTTGAAATCAACAAATTTAGTCTGGGGATTCCAAAAGCAGTGCATGGTCATTTTTCAGTTATAGTTAATTTGATAGAAATCAACAAAAGCAAAAACTAATAAATAATGGATTTTTTATCATTTGTTATATTAACTTCATAAGACTTTTCTGTTATTTTCTGATGCAATGTGAAATTTGGTATTGCCACAGAATTGCCAGAGCCTCATAGAAAGCAACGTATATGCAAAACTAAACACATTTATTTAATAAAGTAATTTGGAATTTTCATTGGATTCTGGCTTCTGTAGGAGCAAATGTATGCAGTGAGGTCATTCCGTCTAGACAAAGTCGATTTAATTTTCTTACCCCAAGTCAAACAAATTAATTATCTAAAGATCTGGATTTATTCCACAATATCCAATAAAGTTAGCTGCACCTGGGTGTTTTGATAATTCAGCTTCATTCATACTTTATTGCCATGATAACTTACTGATCCAACATCTAGGTTATCTAGAGATTTTACTTAACTTCTAGTCATTTATGTTGTTCATTTTTGTTTAATATCTGTGTTGATATACTGTATTACTTTTGAAAAACATCTAATTTGAAATATATTTATGTGATTTTATTTTACTCATTTATTTCTATCTTTTTTATTGGTTCATTTCAGTGCTACATGACAGTAGAATCCATAATTTTGACATAATTATAAAAGCATGGAATATAAGTTGTTCTAATTCAGTCCCCAGTACTTCCCCTTCCCCTCTTCTGCCCCAATCTCTGCTCCCTTCCCTCTAACTTACTGATATAATTTTATAATATAATATATAAATTTAAAATAAGATGAAGGTTTGAGTGATGACAAATATATTTAACATATATTCAGTCATAGTAAGTTGGATTGCAAAACTAATAATTAAAATGCATCATGATTACTTTCACATTTTATAAATTATGTGAATAATTCTGTATTTTAATGACTAAGATTTATTTGCTGAAATGTACTAATTTTACATGTACTAATTTTAAATGTACTATTATTTGTACTGAAATGTACTAATTTTTCCTAGTAGTTGAAATTATTCTTGATGTTTCATTGAAGTTGAGAATTTGAATGTTTTCTCTTTACAGTGAATGACTATTGCAAGACTTTGTCCACATGGGAAGCTGCTGTCAGTAATTTGTTGTGCATAATGCAAAAGTTAAATTTTGTAAATAAGATTTTTTAAAACTCCATTTTTTATATGTGCAAATTTTCTCAATGATGGTTCATTTCTATCATGAGAGTTTGGGCTGTGTTTGTCCTGTCCCAAGCCCACATGACTGATCCGTTAGTATTATTTTCAGTTCTGCTTGCTTTTGGTGTTTGGTATTCTGAAATTAGGTTCTTCCTAAATAAAGTTGTAATGTACAGAGTGATTTATTTAATCAGATATTCAAAGTGCATTTTACCAAATGCTGAGTAATATGATCAGATTTGAGCATACTTCTGACTTTTGATATATACTATGTTTGATTTATTTTTGTCTATCTCAGCAAAAGCATGTGCAGATATTTAATTTTGTTGGTTTTATTTTTGATGTCGGTTGTAATGTACACTTATTATTATGAAAGTTTAATATTTTAGATTATTTATTTTTAAAAATGTTTTATTATTGTATTAATGTTTTTAGTTATATATTACAGTGGAGTCAATTTTGACATATTTATACAAACATGGAGTATATCTTATTAATTCATTTCTGTTAGTGTTAGTTTTCCTGGTGAGAGAAAGGAAGAGTAACTGGTAAGATCAACTGAACATTTGACTACAACCTTGGGAATAGTAATATTACTGGCAAGTTCAGCATTAGTCCCCATATGGGCTTAAGTGCAATGGAAATTAAAATATACTCAGTGCTACTTCATAATTATGCAATATTAAAGATTCTTCTAGTGTTTTTCATAATTGAATCAAAATGTTTTTTAAATAGCTAAATCAAAATCTATTTAATTTTATACTGAAAATTTGCACTTACGTAATTGCAACTATTTATAAGCTATCTGAAACTCCAAATTTTGATTATCAGATTACTATTTTAGTTCATAAGGTTATCACTTTATCTGGAATTTTGATATTCAAAGCAAAATATACTCATATTCAGTAGGCTGTAAAATAATCCTGTGCTAAACAATATTTTAATAGTTTGCATTCATAAATTTAGAATAAATCTCCATTTTTATAGCAGGGAATTTAATAATTGAATGTTAGCCTTTTGTTTCCTGAGCAATATGGTATTAGTAAGATACAGACAATAGTGAAGTGCACAGAATCAAAATGGGTATTGTTCACTTATTTATTCCAAAAGAGGGCAGCAAAAGTCTGTTTTAGATAAATCTTCTGATGTCTTCTGGTCAGTGGTTGGTTTTGAGTAATCCATTCTTGTTTTAAAATCATATATTCCTTTACTTAAACATAAAATGAAAATAAACACCTGACAAATTACATAAATTTATTGTGAAAAATATTTAGAAGAAAACAAAAAACAATTTAATCAAAAGGAGGAGATCTAAAACGTCAAAGGAGAAAGTTCTCTGAATTGCCATGTTTTTCTTTGTCTCACTTTTATCATGTTCAATTGAAATTGGAATTTTTTTTCTTTTATTCTGTTCCTGTGACTGAAATACATAATCACTTAAAATTACTGTATCAAATAATACATAAAGCATAAACATTATTTTCTGCTATAAAATAATTGTAGATTTTTAATAGGGCAAATAAAAATTTTAGCAATTGTTTTTGGATTAAAAATAAAGAAAACCTTTTGATGGCAAAATCAGCTAAGATTTTAGGCAAAATGTATTTAAGTGCATTAAATGAATAGTGAAATGAGAATCTGAAGTAAGCTTTTGTCTGTTCAACTTCATTGTCTTGTGTTTTCCTTATAAAATTTTTTTGGTCCTAAACTGGCACCAAAAAAGAAAACTGCATATTTTAAAAATTTATTCTTTATACACATTTTTAATACTTCAAATTCCTATTTTTTAGATATTTGGAAAGTTGTTCCTTTTTTTAAAAAATAAAATGGCTAATTTAAAAAAAATTGAGCATACAATTAGATATCTTTCTAATCTTGGGATTGAAACTGAGAAGTAGGAAATGAGAGCTGTAAAATATCTGAATGTCGATTGCTTTTGAGCTACTGAGAAGAACATGAATTTTACAGTCATTGACTAATACTTTCATGAAGCATGGTGAAAACTAAAGATTGAAGAGGGATAGTATTGTGCTGAAGTATATAGTCTTTGTGATGAGGTTATCATAAGCAGCTGCCCATGATAATGTCTATGAAATGATAAATTCATAGAATATTAACACTTTCTGTTATGGAATTAATTTTTTAATTTGTAGTTTCAGAACTTTTTAGAATCATCTTTTCTGTCATAAATAATTTCATCTTTGGTTTCTAAACTGATAATGTAAAAATCAATCTATAGACTGAATGCCTCATGCATGGAGCAACCCAGGTAAAGTCATATCTAGCACCCAGTCAATACTGTTATTGTTGATATTATTTACTTGTAACTATCATCTCTTACCTCAGCATAGAAATCCACTTTTATAAGTCATCTTGCAGAGTGTTTCTAGAGGATGAGGATAACCATGAGTTAGCAGGAGATTTTGCAAAGACTAAAGTACATGCAGTTGCAGACAAATTCACTGAGCACATGTTATTTGACAGGCACTATACTGACTACATTCTGTGGATTATATCACTGAATCCACAGAGGAGGAAACTGAGGTTTAATAGTAGAGCGACTCCTTTTTATGATGGAGAAACACCGAACACCAAAACTTTCAGGTCAAGAGAAATTAGTTCAACGCAGAGCGTGGAGTTGAGTGGAGCTGAGTGTTCGCCCAGCCTCATCTCTCCAGAGCCTTGCTGCTACCTGGTTTCTCACTCCACTTCAGGTGCTCAGAGCCATATCAGTTTTGTTCTTACTCTTTTTAACATGTGTTCCCAGGAAAGGGCCAAAGTTTAGTCCTCTACTTTTAATACAAATTTAATTCACTATATTCCTTTCCCATACTCTGCATTTTAAGGCTTATCTAATAATTGAAGTTTTGTCCCCAGTTAAGGAAGTTTCTGAAACCAATCAAAAGATGGGAGGCATTGGGTAGCTTTGGCAGTGTGGTTGTGGTGGTGAAGTTTGAGGATTTTCAAATCATATGTGCAATGAATTCTCAGGCAACAGATAATTATGCCCTGAGACCTAGCAGCCCAGGCTATAGCACATGGTTAATAAAATTTCTTTTGGTGCTGTGGATGGAACCACTGACCAACATCACCAGCCTTTAAAAAATGATCAAATGGTAAAATGCACATGTGAACTATTTTACACATATTGACTAATTTAACCCATACAGCAATCCTATAAACTAAACACTGTTCTCATCTCATTTCCCTCTTATAATAGGGAAACCTGAAGCAGATGATTTG
>CM053405.1:35127039-35211163 GCA_028644305.1 Xerus rutilus | reverse complement strand
GATGGGCCAGGAAAAAAAATGTTCCATTATTATTCGGAAAGACAAAAGGACATCCAGAAAACTACAACTTGATATCAGATCAACCTCTGCAAAACTTGTTTGAAAGTCAAAGGTTATATATCTACAATATATGTATTGGTAAGAATTTCAAACATGAAATTTTTTTTGTTTTTAGTGAAACCCAGACTTCACCAAGGTAATGAGTTTTAAGCCCTCAGATTTTTTCTTTTATCTGTTTTCCCTTGAAAATTTTAAGTATAAAATCAGTCTCCAGTGATATGCTAGAATTAGGCAGCATTTCAAAACATTTTTTCAAGAGGTCATCTCATGTTTGCTGCAAATATAGACTACTTAGGTCTAATTTTATTTCTTCTTCTTTTACAAAGTTGGGGGGGTTTGAATTCAAAATGACAGCATGAGTAATGTGCCTGCTAAATTTGCAGGAACATATGCAAATTTAGGGAAGACTTATTTCTCATAGAATGATATGTTTAAGTTTTTAATAAAGAAAAGTTTAATAAGCATAACAAAAAGCTCTGTATAAAATCAGTGACAAATGTTGGGTGGATCATTTGCTGAAGCAAATCATTTCAGGTGGAAATTCTAATGCTTTCCAGAAATATTATGCATATAGATTTCAACTTCTTGATACTGATAGCAGAACCAAGGATAATCCAAATCTCATTGCCCTTCCAAATTTCTGTATTGTGATTGAAGAGACATCATCCTACCCCCAGTGCATATTATTGGTGGTGTTCTGCTCTGAACTCCTGATTCAAATTGAAGATTTGAATCACTGGCAAAAATCAGAAAGATTTTCCCATGGAACCAATGATCTGGTTTGGGCTAAGTTGATTATCTGCATCTGTTTACCCAGTTAATGCTTGTATATTGATCAAACATTTTTTCCCCATTTCCTTAAGTTCCAGTT
The DNA here is from genome assembly GCA_028644305.1 of Xerus rutilus. Taxonomy (NCBI): domain Eukaryota; kingdom Metazoa; phylum Chordata; class Mammalia; order Rodentia; family Sciuridae; genus Xerus; species Xerus rutilus. Next base: position 35,210,232 of record CM053405.1, on the reverse strand, counting down.
CTACTCTTCTACACCTTTCTTGGTTTTTGAATAGAAAGGCAATTGCATCAGAAGTTCAAGTCACTTCAGCAAAACTGTTTTACTTAAATCTCATGATTATACACCTAGGTTTCATTGAAACAGTTTGTGAAGAGCTTTTACCCATCTGTCTGTATTCTACCCTTTAGACAACTATGATTACTCATTTTTTATCAGGAATAAGAATTTATAAATATGCTTGCCATGATTTTGTTTGGTTGAATGTTTTGATTCTGGTTCCTTTATATGATATTCTAGCAGATATTTGTGTGGCTTAAAATTTGAAAACATAAAGAAGAGACATATGTTATCCTGTAGTTTTGGTGCTTTATACATACTGTTTTGTGCTGAATATTCTCTTGGAGCAGCAGCTTTTCAGAGGACTGTAGGGTTGCTGGTTCCTCCTCCAGATCCCTCTGTGAGCCAGGAAAAATGATGTTGATTCTTTTTTCTACTTTTCTTTTTCTTTTTTATTTATGAATTGATGCAGATTCAAGCTCTTGATTTTCTAATATGAACTTGCCCTATGGTTTTGAATTTACATTTCAAAGCCATATATGGACATTTAAAAGCAGGCTTCCAATAACAGTTATTTTCATAATGATAAGTTTCATTTGAGCTTCAGAATGTTTTGTTAATTTGATGATTACTCAGAATTAATATTTTATGAGTTGCCTTTTATTGTGCATTCTGTAATTTTTATAAGAACCAGTGATATAGTTTCATTTTAATAGCACAATATTTGCTCTTTTAGGGCTTGTTTCTTTATATGTATTGAAGCTTTTTCTAATTCTCTGATAAAATTAATTAATTATGTTGTGGTAAAATTGCTTTTCTATGCATCTGTCTTTTCCAAGAAGACCACAAGGCTCTTGAGGGTAGAGACTGTCTTTCTTATTTGTAATTCTTTAGAATTCTTTATTAGTAATAACTGGTCTAGGAACAGTAAAGATTCTAGAGAATCAGAAATAAACAAACTTAACTTGGAAAAATAATCCAGTCATTTTTGGTGCTGAAATAACTCTATCAGATTATTTGTATAAACTTTTCTCTGTGTGTGTTTTGTGACTTTTTCCTACTCCTTTCTCCACTTAGAAGATAATGGGCTTGAGCACAGGTAAATAAAATAATGAAATGCTATAAGCCTAACTGAAAGTGTCCAGGTTCTGGCTTTCTGAGAAATTTATTATCCACAGGAGATTACACTCCCTCCCATTCGGATTTCTTACATTCCACAGTCAGAATAGGAACTGTAATTGCATAGCAGAGTTCTTTCTTTTATGATTTCTTGTTACAACAAGATAATTTAGCACCAGGATTTTATATACATGAGAGCAGAAAAAAATGACCTTTTCTAGTTCAGTCATAAGTCACTCTAGGAAGTGAAGTGAAATCTCCAAATTTAGATTATTTTTTGGAGTCATTAATAGTAAGAATGACCATTTTGCAAGGTACTATGTGAACTATAATTCAGCTGTAGAAAAAATTAAGCTGCATGCTACAAACAGATTCTTCAGTTAGGATGTAATCTTTCAGGGCAAATTTAGATCTTCTGCATTTAATCACTAACAATGGGTTTAGACTACACTTGGTCAAGTCACAAATCTACAACCCAATCAAACTATTTCAATGTTAAGTGAGATACTGAAGGAGGAGAAAAGAGACAACTGGCATTTGCATGTCTAATTTCTGCTAATCCACACTGCAGATAATTAGAGACATGCAAACTAATGCAGAATAACATTATAAACCACACCCAGAATAGTTATTATCTTGCTCTCTGAGGGAATAATTCTTTTTTATTAGAAAGAAAGCAAAACATATAAAAAATTTTGGTAATCTGAGACAGCATGAATAATGATATTTCAGGATGACATTTATGTAATGAGATTACATCTATTTATTTTGGTTTGCTTAAAGACTCATAAAATGTTTCTTATACATTCTTTCTTCTGTTCTATAAATGAAACCCTAAAATACAGTGATGAATTTCCAAATTTTAGTTCTCTTGTCAAAAATAACAATTTTTTGGTAGTATAGTCATAAGACCAGAGTAGACTACTTTTATTTTATTTATTTATTTATTTTTTTTGGTACTGAGGATTGAACTCAGGGGCACTCGACCACGGAGCCACATCCACAGCCCTTTTTTCGTGTGTTTTTATGTAGAGACAGGGTCTCACTGAGTTGCTTAGCGCCTCGCCATTGCTGAGGCTGGCTTTGAACTCGCGATTCTCCTGTCTCAGCCTCCCTAAGTGCTGGGATTACAGGCTTGAGCCACCGCGCCCGGCTGACTACTTTTATTTTTAATAACCAATATTAACAAAAAATATCCTGTGAAAATTCTATGAAAAGCAGTGGATATTATTTTATGAATCAAATATATCCTAGCTTTTCTTGTTTAGCTGAATTAAGAGCAACCTTTAAGATAGAGAAAAATATACCGTGATACTTTCTATTTATTAAAGGAGACTCTACAACACAGAATCCATCCTACAATTAGAAGCAACTGCCTTTAATTTTTGTATTTTGTATTTCTGTGATACTGTTTTCCCAGCTTGCATGTACTGTTCAAGCTAAGAAAAACTGCTATTGGAAATTAGGCTTTTTTGAACAGTACTCATGCAATCTTGTATTTTGGGGCTGAGGTCATAGCACAGTGATAGAGTGCTTGCTTATCATGTGTGAAGCCCTGGGTTCAATTCTCAGGACCACATATAAATAAACAATAAATAAAGGTCCATTGACAACTAAAAATATATATATTAAAAAAGGCCTGTATTTTTCAATCCTTGTAGCAACATGGGATCAGGAAAGCAGCAAGGGATTGTTGCATCTCTTATATGATGACATCTTAAAAATGTAAAAGCTTAGTATTAAATGCCCATTGGCACTCATTGATTTTGAGACTGACTGAGATTATATTCTTTGTAAGAAAACTAAATTTAAACTCATCTAATGTCTGGACATTAGCAGCTGAATGAAATCCTCATTTATGTCCTTGTTCTGTAACTGAGTTCAGTGAACTTACGGACTCAGGTCATTGTTTATCATTGGGATTCAGTAAGGTTCAACATAACCTAAAAGCCAGCATGATGAGAGTGAATATCTGATCTAACAATAGTTGTGACAGCTGTCTGGCCTTGACAGTGGGTAGATGGATTACCATTGTGCCAGGAATGACTCCTACTTCAGGAATTCGTTTGCACAAACAAAACATGACGTATTTACTGTGGACCAGAAAAAAGGGCTTCTGGAGCCCTGGAATAGGTATGGGATTCAAGGTGTGTTTCCATGAACTAGACCTTCAAAACCAGGGGCTAAAGGGAGAGACCAAGTGGCCTGTTAGAGAAAAAATCTGCACTGGAGAGATCTTCATAAATGAAGGGGATTCTGAAGAATGGGGAAAGGTCCCTCTGTGCCAAAGATTCAGTGTGGAGGGCTCATGGAGAACCAGTACTGGAACCCAATAACGCTGTCCACAAAGGCCTTTCTAGTTTTTATCTATCCTTCTTCCTCTTATGTACTTCTCCTTAGGTGCAAATGTGGTGTTGTGGGTAGAGAAACACAAGAGAACAGACATAGGACAAAGTGGAATAGACAAGAACCTCATTACACTCTCTTTCTCATTACAAAGTTGAATCAAGAACCAATGATTACAGGAATGAACATTTTTTTAATGAGATGAAAAGTGTCTTCACTAAATGTTGTTGGAAAAGTGATCCGTGACAGTATGGCAAAATTTGGGACATATACTAGATTTAAAACAAGGCGGGGAGAGAAGTAATATGTCAGAGCTGGTTGGAACATGTGTTATGGTTTAGATGTGGTATTTCCCAAAATCTCATGTGTGAGACAATGTAAGAAGGTTTGGAGGAGAAATGATTGGGTCATAGCCTTAACCTAATCAATGAATCAATCCTTAGTGGGATTAACTGAGTAGTAACTGGAGACAGGCAGGTGTGGCTGGAGGAAATTGTTCACTGGGGCCATGGTATATATTGTATATCTGGAGAATGGAGTCTCTCTCTCTGCTCTCTGATCACCATGTGAGTTGCTTCCTTCTGCCACACTCTTCCGCCATGATGTCTTGCCTGACTTTGAGCCCAGAGGCATGGAGCTGGCCTCTTATGCACTAAGATCTCTGAAACCATGAGCCCTCAAAGAAATTTTTCCTACCCTAAAATTGTTCTGGTTGCATCTTTTAGTCATAGCAGAGAAGAAGCTGACTAAAACAACATACAACGGTAGAAAAAGTTTGTTATAGAGTGATGTTTTTCAATGAAGTGTTTACATTTATAGAGTATTTTACAGCATACAAAACAATATGAAAATGTACAAGTTATTTTGGGTTTGTGCTTTGCATAGTCATTGGTAAAGTAAATAAACCAAGGTTGGCCCAGATTTCCACAGAAGTTCCAGGGTAAAAAGACGAGGAGTTTTCATATATTTGGCTGCTGTGTGATCTCTCTTTACTTCAGTGAATTGCCTCTTCCAACTGCTTGACTTTATTTTCTCTATACTGTTATTCTTTTGAGATTTACTTACCACATTTAATCCAACAGTTAGCACAGTTTGTGGCACATAAGAGGCACTCAATATATACTTGTTCAACTAATAACTGAATTAACAAATAAATAAATAGATGAATGAACATGTGATTCTATTGGTCATATTTAACACTCCTACAGTGGCAATAACACATGTCACATAGGAAGTGTGTTCCTGAAGATGGTAATATGGAACTGACTTTGCCTCTTTAATATCATGGCTTAACAAGGATGAATTTTTTAACATTATTTTGATTTTTTTGTGTATGTTTGCTGAATTTTAGAGGCTCATAGAATGTAAAAATCCATAAATTGAGAGTGCTCAAGTGATTTGCAGTTTTATTCTCTTTGTGGCTCAGTTTAAGAAATATTCTAAGTAGGAAAATTAAAGAAGAAGTCTAAAATTTTATACTGTGCATGAATCAGAGCCCTCTGTTTTGAACTTACATTTTTTTCTATAAATAATTTCCCTTTATGATCAGTAATTTATAAACATTTGAAAGTCTCAAAAAACTTAGCTGGTAGTTTCCTTTTTTACAACAGTGGACCCATGGTGGTCTAGATGGGAGTTTTAAAGCCTATGGTTTTCATCATCCCTAATTGACATCTATAAGGTTTTTAATTTAATTAACTCACTTGTACTAGTCAATGTGTTGATATAAACACTGATTTAATTCTGATTATATATTCAATTTGGACTTGTCATTCTGGGTTGAATTTGTATTTTCCACCTCAGTGCCACACATGAACATTTATGCCAGGTTTTGGATTGAAAACAGGAATTGAATGAACAGAGAGGACTACATGAGCACAGGGTAACTATTGCTAGGGAAGCAATTCCATAGTACACATATTTAGTAATATCTGAATTTGAATGAAGATGATTTTCACAGAGAAATTGTAGCATTAGAATAAGTGTGTGTTATTTTTATAAATGCAGAATGAAGCTATGTGGACTATGCACTTAAACAGTAACAGCAATACATTCATACCAAGTTTGCACTTAAAAAGATTGATTTGCTATATTTCTATTGTTATGTAATACTTAAAAGTACAGTCATTGACTTTTATCATCACAAGTAGATGGAGTTTCTTATGCTCATATTTAAATAGCTAAAGAATTTAGATACTTAGCAAAAAAAAAAAAGCAAGGGTTTGCTATGGTGTCAGAGAAAGATAATTTAGATAGATTTAGTTTTATTTCTTAGTTCTCATACTTTTTGTCTATATAATTTGGATCTAGTTACTCCCAGAGTGTATCAGGCACCTGGGAATCATACTATCTATGTAGTATATTACCAGTGTTAGCTTACAAAAAGAGTGCACTAGGTAACTAAAATTCACTATGTTCAAAATACTGCTTGTTTGGAGGTTCTAGCAGGGGAACGTAGCTACTTGTATACCCTTGGCTGAAGAATGATCCTCTTCCTCTATTGGAGAAGGTCATCTTCTTTGACCTAGCATGAGTAGCTTCTGGAGGGATGCACATGGAGTGGTGAGGGAGGAAGGGGACACCTGGCTAGCTAGCCAGATCAGCCAAATCAACCCTGGCGATCAATGGGATGACAGATGTCGCAACCAGATAGATGGCTCTCACATCCACTATGTTCAAAATAGAACTGATAATCTATGGTGGGTACTTGCCAAGTTTAGAAATGATTCTTCAAATAATAGGGTAGCAATTTAGGAGACTGAGAGGTCTAGAGGCCAGCGAAAAGATTTATTATATTTCTGTATTTTTATCCTACTACTCAAACCCAGTGAGTTAACTCATTTGCACTCACATCAGTTCTTATAACCATTGCTCGCTAAATGCCAAAAATAGGAGGAGAAACAGGTATGTTGATTTCTAAGTATGATGAATTGAATAATCATAGGCATTGGAGGAGGACGAAGCAGAAAACAAATTAGAAAGTAGTTCACGATTTGCTGGGCAGCATAGAAATACTTTCTCTTTGAATGCTAGATACCTGTTGTCATAAGAGAATGCATTTTAGCAGAAGGTAAAAATGAATAATACTTCACTCTATTAAAAGACATCATTACCAGAACAATTAAAATGTTAAAACATCAATAAAGTACCCTGCAAAATTTTTTTCAAAGTCTGATGAAGATAATCTGGCAGCTCAACAAAGAGAACTTCAGTGATTCAATATTTACTTCTATATTGATCAAACCAGTGAAACCAAGGATTTCTATTTTATGTTGCTAATGGTGTTTATATAATTTATAGCAGAAACTTAAGTTCATGACCAACAGCTGGATATTTGATATTAATACTTTTCAAAACAATTGATGAAATAATGTACATGGGAATTAGTAACTCAAGTTATAAAATAAGAAAAATCAAAGAATCAGTTTCATAATGCTTATAAAGTAAAGCCATTTCTCTGGGATTGAGTATTGTGCAGAATTGTTGCAAATTAGGTTCATGAATATTAATAGATCTGTCTCTATATATACATGTATACACACATTATTTTTCATTTTCATGTATAGATGCAAAGACAATGTGAATTAATACAGAGCAGGCAGCTGCTTAACTTTTAAAATATTGCATAAATGGAAAAATAAAAACTCTTAAAACTAGAGCAATTGCATATAAAATGTAAAATAATCTATATTTATTTGAAAGCTACTATGTATAAAATATTGAAATAGAATTGAAATATAGAAACAAGTGGCATAAATTAGTATGGCTTTCCTCAGAATACTTAAGGAAACTTAAAAAATACCAAGTACACTTGTATAAATTGGAAAAAAGGCTACTAATATCTAATACATACAAACACACCATATAACCACCAAATTAAAGAATATTATGAAAGAATACTCATTTTAGTATTTTAATGTAACTTTTATAAACACATTATTCATTTATTGCTAGCAATATTAGCAGGGATATATTTCTGTTACCAATGATATATTCAGTATTTTGTCAGTACACTTTTCCATATGGTTTTGTAATATGTCTTCTGTTGTGAATGGTACATGTTAAGAGTGTTATTGAATAGTAGAAACAAACTTTCCTAAATCAGAAATACATAGGACGGGTGAATGTACACTTTCTTAATATTTTATAAATCCACATTCATGAATGAAGAATGAATAAAATGGTGAAGTTAAGTTTAAATTACAAGAACTGAATATGGTCAGGTCTCTAGGCAGAACTTGTCTGTTTTTCCAGTCAACTTCAATCACTAAATACATTTCCTCAAAGTTTCTATAAATTTCTCACTTCACTTATTCCATATTTTGAAATCTCATTTTTTTTTTTAACTCAAACTGTGTTTATTGAATGCTAAGCAAATGTTAGGCACTCCATTAGGAGCTACAAAGGATAATAAGATGACTGTGATGCACCTTCTGGCTCCAGAAATTTAACTTTCACTGGAGAAAAAAAGTACATGTGACTCTTAGGAGCTCTTAGGAACAGGCAGTCATTTACATATTATTAGGGATAGGATTAAGAATTGCTTTCCTCATAGCTCAAAATGCTGTTTCGTTGTTGTTGTTATTGTTATATGGCTTATTTTTGCAACTAAATTTTAAATTCTTCCAGTAAAGAGACTAAGCCAGAGATGTCAATTTGTGCTTCCAACCCACACCTTTTACTCTTCAAAGGCAGAATCTGTAAAAAACCTCTACCTACAAATGAGTACATCGCTTCCTGCCAAAATACTTTCCTATCAACTTTGTAGTAACTTTTCATTGTTATTAGTACCATTGGTAGGCTAACTTCTATTCTGATTTCGTTAGTCCCATCCATATTATCTCACTTGTTTTCATAACAATAGTTTTAGAATCTATGAAGTTTATAATTAGGGTGCAAGAAAACTTATGGCAAAAACTATGAGATAATTTGCAATAAGCTAATTAAAGTGTCAGTTTCTCGACATTTTTCTCCAGTCTTACATCATGTCACTCCTTAAGGAAATAATTATCTACAAGATGGATATAGTACACAATACATCATTTATTCTGCTAGACTATTTCAGTCTTTCTGTTTCTTTTATTATATAAAAATTTTGGAAAATATGTTGCATCTACCCCCATTTTGAATATACATTTAACTTCCTTATAGCTGGCGCAGGGCTTAGTAGCCCTTGATAGTTTCTAGTGCTATCCCTTCTCACAGGTCCTCATTATGACTGATTCAGTTATGAGTGAGACAGCTAGATACAGCTGCTCAATTAGCTCTGCCAACCCCCATACCTCACATGGACTGTGTAAGTATGTCACAGTGACCATGTCTCTGTCACTACACTGTTTTCTGAAACATACCTGCTTGCTTTAAACCCACAATGTAAACTCCATATGGGAAACATCAATGGTTAACCCATTGTGCCCAATAAAGATGCTGGCCATGAGTCAGTCTTTCTCTGTCTTTTCTCATGACTCCTTGAACTTTGCAAGTGTTTCTGTTTGCTTAGTTTGTTTTATTTCCTAGTCTCCCCTTCTTATAAAGACATCAGTCACACTGCATTAGGGTCCATCCTGATGACCTTATGTTAATTTAATTATACCTTTATAAGCCCTGTCTCCAAATACATTAACATTTTGGTATCCTGAGTGTTAGAGAGTCAACATCCAAATCTGGGGGGCACACAAGCCCATAACCCCTATCATTTATTCTGTGCCTATTAGGTCATAATCTACTTTTAGAAAATCCTTCCCTTTCCTCCCATTTATATCTATATATTTGTATTATGTATGTATATACTTGTTTATATTCTCAGTATAGACTCAGATTCTTTACAAGCGAGTTATTTATAACCCACTAATTTAATTAGCTCAAATTTTTCCAGATTTGGTCTGTGGGAACATGTTTAGGATAATTGTGTCATTTTAACATGACTTTCTAAATTTATTGCACCACTCCTTATTCTGTGAGACAAAAATATATTCTAAGTTTATTTCTTACTTTCCCTCTCTTAGCCCTAGAATCAGTGGTGTCTTAAAGGAATCCTGATTCATTTTACTGGTTAATAGAATTTACAAATAAAATCTGGCCTAAATCATGCATTGTTAACAATAATATAAAAACATTGTCAAAACATATAGAATCAGATTAATGCTAATATAATTAAATGTTGATTAGACAAATGCATATTTTAATAAGGCCAACTTCATTGAAACATGGGATTCATGTAGAAAAATGATAAAAGATATCTTTCATAGTAAAAATACCAAGAAACAAATTTGGATAGAACAACTTTGGGGTCTTGAGGAATATAGTTTTCAATGCACACCTCAAAAACTATAAAGTAACCCAGAATATTCACTCCATGTATCTAATATATAGAACTAAAGAGTTACACTCTTTCTAACTGCTGTCCTTTTCAGGACTCTGAGTCTTCATATAGATTCCTGATCTGCTTTCTTGGTAAATCAAGTTACAAATGACCTTTAGAGTAATGTGCAACAGTCCTGACTAAAATGAGAGAATAAATTCAAATACTGCTAGACGAATAGGGAATATTGCTGACATAAGTTGTTAATAATGAAAAAACCAACCAGCAAAGAAACTCACTGATGTAGGATTTGTCTGAAAGCGTATTGATTCTTGAGTACATTAATCCCTTATAGAGAAGAATTAATGTCAAAGAGTGAGTCATGGGCCAAAATATAAGATACTTTTAAATGTATTTTCAGTACTTACAGTGTGCTCATCTGTGTCAACCCCTACTTGTTAAACAATCCCGATGCTTTCTGGAATCTGATCCCATGATGCACCAAGGGGAAAAATACTTTCTAAAAAAACTTCATTTCACTTCTCCATTAAAAGGCAGAAAAGTACCAGTTAGTACTCTGGAAAGAAGTGATTCATCATTTATAAGGCTGCCTCAATAGAGAAAAACATGTTAAGTTTATGAAAGCTTTTATTTAATGTACTAGGCACCGTCCACTTACCTTGTCCCATCTAATTTATATAATTACCATATTAAGCATCTGTTTCTGTCTCCATGTAGTAGTTGTGGAAATTGAGTCCTAGAGGTGCCAAGTAATTTTGTGTTTGCCTTACATCTTTTAAACTAAAATCAAGGATTCAAACTAAGAGATGCAGTCCGTGGATTTCACCAGTCAGCATCAGTGCACCTCATAACATCTGGGTATTTTTCCAGGGAATAGAAAATGATCAAAACAAATGTACTAGTCTCAAAAGCTTAATTTGCTTGATAACCATCTTGATATAATCTTCAAGTTATGCGTATGAGAATATTATCAATGACTTCTGCTTTTAGGAAAATAAAATAGATGCAAATTTTATCAGTTCTTCTCACAAAGAACAGCTAAAAACCCAGAACATTATATGAAACAAAAACAAAATTCTGAAAGATAAAAAGAAATATGCAGGCTGGCTGAAGATCTTGGAACCTGAGCCATAGCAGAAGGGAGAGTTCCATTGGCTTCCCCTTTCCCCTTTATATCCCAGTTTAGGTGCCAGAAAAACTACCAACTGAGGTAGGGTAGGGGTAGGAGTTGGGGGGAGGGGTAGAGGACTCAAAAAAGCCTTTTATCCTCAGTGAAAGGCAAGGACAGGGGAGCTCAGCAAGAAGAACAACTTGTACATAGTAGCTGCTCTTCTCTAGCTAATTAACACACTTTAGTTTTACTAGGACTATAACTCTGCTCAGCAACCTAGGCCAAATGGGGAAGTTAGTCTGATACCTTTGTCAGGCTGTAGGGAAATGCCCCAAAACCCCCACAGGGTGTTGACAGGGAAGGAAGTACAAGTGAGGAACTGGACTTTGATCTGATCTAGAAGGTAATGAGAATCCACATTCCATTTTGCCAGTGTAGACCAAGTAGTAGTCTGGACTTTAACGTGTCTCTGTGGCAAAGAGTCATCCCTTACAATCAAGAGAGGTCTGTCAGAGTGAGGTCTTCCATCATAACCTGGTAATAATGAAACCACTCTGCCCTGGTGTCAGAAGAGACCATGCAGAGGCCCTGATGAGATATTCTTGCCACCCTATAACAGGGGAGTACTAATGGAGAATTACTGGAAAGCTGAACTCCAACTTCCACCCAGCATAATGAGGAGTCCCTCTCTTCCTAAGTGTCAATTAAAAGCCAGATGGGGAACCTTAGCTTCCTTTCCACCAGGCCAGAACAAAGTAAAATACTACTTCCTCCATTAGAACACTATCAGAGGAGGCCCACTATAGCACAAGATTCAAATGAGACCCAGAGTTCCATATACAGAAATGCCTAGGTTTCAGTGGAAAATTATTTGTCATATCAAGAAGTGGGAAAATTTCAACTTGATGAGAGAGAAGATCAACAGATTCACAAACCAATGTTATAATTATCTATCAAGGGTTCAAAGTAGCAATTATAATAATGCTTCAATGAACAATTACAAACATGTTTGAAACAAATGAAAAGTAAAAAGTCTTGGCAAAGAAATAAGATGAAAAAGAAAAAAATGAAATTTGAGAACTAAAAAATGTAGTAACCAAAATAAAAGCATTCTAGAATCAGCTCAAGAGTAAAAAGGAAAAGATAGAGAAGAGAATAAATGAATTTGAAGTACAAAATTAGAACTTAGTATGAGAGCTATAGACTGGGGTGGGGATGGGGGAGGCAAAACCTGAATAGAACTCAAGAGACCTGTGGGACTGTAAGAGAAGATCTAGCTTTAATGTCATTGAAATCATTTGAAAATAAGCAGGGAGGAAGTAAAAGTATTTTTAAAATGGCAGAATACTTCTCAAATTTAGCAAATGACACAAATTTACAGATTAGAGACACAGATTGAACCTCAAACAAAATAAAACCAACAAAATATGACAAAATACTCCATCATCAAACTTCTGAAAACTAAAGACAAAAATGTCTTTTTTTCTGAAAAGAGAGAGAGAAATGATGTTTTACCTAAGAAAGAGAAACAATTTGAATGACAATGGATTTCTCATTAGACACCATAAAAATCAAAAAGAATGTGGCATAGTATTTTTAAGTACTAAAATAAAAGGACTATCAAATCAGGAATCTGTGCCAGTGAAAATAATCTTTAAGAATAAAGAAGATATTTAGACTCTCCTGGATAAAGGCAAACTCACAGAATTATTCTAAAAAATAAAATAAAAATGTAAAACAAGTTATCTCAATTAAAGTAAGATAATAAGAAAAATCCTGAAAAATCAGGAGGGAAGCATGAACAGTGGAAAGTGCATGTAACACACTTTGATTCACCTCTTTAATTTTCTAAATTATGGTATTTTTAAAATTATTTTATTTTTATTTTTTTGGTACTGGGGATTGAACCCATGGGTGCTGAGTCACATCCCCAGATTATTTATATTTTGAGACAGGATCTTGTTAACTTGCTGAGGCTGGCCTCAAAATTGCAATCTTCCTGCCTCAGCCTCCCCAGTCACTGGGATTATAGGCTTGCACCGCTGCATCTGGCTTCTAACTTAGTTTGATGGTTGAAACAACCATCAAATAACCATCTAATAACATCATCTGTTAAAGTACTCAACAAACAGAGAATATTTAAGACAACTATTTTATTAATAAGTAACAATTTTGGAAATTAAAGGGAGTTAAACTTATTGCACTTTATCTAAAACTATGAAATATTAATAAAAGTAGACTATGGGGCTGGGATTGTGGCTCAGTGGTAGAGAGCTTGCCTCGCATCCATGAGGCACTGGGTTCAGCACCTCATAAAAATAAATAAATAAAATAAAGATACTTTAAAAAAAAGTAGACTATGATAAGTTATGCATTTATAATAGAACACCTAGAGCAGTCTTTAAAAAGGTATATGAAAAAATATACTAAAAAATTATAGACAAGTGAAAAAGGAATACTAAAAATGTTCAAGTAGCCCAAAGAGGGGTAAAAACAAGTAAATAATAAACAGAACAAATAAAAATTACGTGGCAGATTTAAGCACTAACAAATCAATAATTACATTAACTACAAATGCTCTACATACACCCTTAAAAAGCCAGAGATGGGAAAATAGAATTAAAAACAAAATAAAACGTGACTCAACAATATGATCTCTATAATAAAATCATTTCAAATATAGGTTGAAAATTCCTATGGATTCCTCTTTCTAGAAATATGTATTAACTGTTTTGTGATTTGTAGGCAAAAACATACAAAGTAATGCACCAAAAATGTTCCCATTAAAAAATATAATTGCATAGCCTGCATAAGAAAGGATAATAACAATAATTGAGATATTAAATTATTGATATTAGTTGACTAAAAGGAAAAAAAATTTTGAATAAGGATATGAAAATTTCCTTAATGTGGAAAATGAGGAAAATTAAAGAATGCAGTGATGGTTGTAGAGTTTCTTTTTTACAAAATATCCACATCTACTATACAAAAGAAATCTAGCAAAAGGAATATATAATTAAAATTATGCTGACCTATGAAAAAAGGGAAAATAAGAATTATTTTAAAAGAAATTATTATCTCTTAAAGGAATTCTCCATGTTACACTGAAAAAACATGGCTTTTCATTTTTTAAGTCTCATTTATTTTCTCAAATTTAAGACTTTCAGGCAAGAAAATATTGTGAGCATCCAAAGCCCAGAGTATTAAGTAAAATAGATGTTAATGAACTGGGATGTTTGCAGTTTGGAAAATGACGTTTAAAAATGTCTGAACTTACTTAAGAGCAAATTGCTGCTACTATTTGTCAGTTCTGGGCATTTAAAATAGCTCCTCAGAGTAACTTTGCAATTGGGAAATTTCATTTTAACTTGATGATGGTAGTTTCAATCTCATTTTAAAAATTCCTCAGTATTTAGATGTTCTAATACCCATAAAAAAGGAAATTTTATCCATGTACAAACCAGTTATATAACAATTTAAAATCCTCCAAGTACATTTAAAAGACTTACACAATCATTCTTTTTTAATGTGTCAAATGGGGAAAGCAATAAATCTTTATGATAAATAACTCATTTAATATTCAATGACCTTTTGAACCATTGGAAGGAGGAGTTTCAAAAATTTTATATAAAAATACCTTGATGTCAATTTCTGTGGAATAAATATTAAAAAAATTAAATAGAGTTCTTTTTACTTATTTTTTAAAAAGTGTGAATCACTTTGCCAAAAAAGTACAGTTTAATAATATAGATTCACAAACTATATGTAGTTCAAGTAAAGCTATTATTTCTTTAAATAGAAATAGCAAAGAAATAAGTACCTTTTAACATAATGTGTTGCTTGCTGTTCTTTTTCTATATTAAAAAATATAAATACAAATTGCAAATGAAATAAGTGCCTTTTAACATAACATGTTATAGGAATATTTCAATTCCCATTGCTCTGAGTTTTCTCCCCCTTGTTTCTGTTGTGGGATTTTTTTCATATCATGTAAAAATTGTATCTTATTAATATTTTTCTTTTTTATATTTCTTTGTTAGCTTAAAGCATTAACATTGCCTGTTAAGGCTTGTTTTGTTTTGGTGATTTTTATTATTTTTCTTATTTTTCCTGCAGGAGTTCCAGGTTGGAATCTCACATTAGTTTTTAATATCAGATCTTCACTTTTCTATAAATCTAAAATAGTGAAGCTCACTATGTGAAAAGCTAGATGAATATCTCAGAAAAAAATAAAACCCTAATTGTGGCCATTCTTAGCTGCTAAAAGACACATAGGTGATATCTAGTGTGATGACTTTTGTTGAATACATTGTGAGGATTTGGTTCACGAAAGTGACAATCACATACAAAATTTTAAGCACCATCTTTTTCCTTTGAAGTTTGGCAAAGAGCTGTAACTTGGTTGAATTTAAGTCCTCACTAAGTACATTATAGATTACATTTTTCTAGAGGCAAAGGACTTTTAAAATACTATTCAAGGATTATAAAATACTCTTCACAGTTATATGAAATTATTGTCAGAACATGGTTTTGAATAGAATAATTTTTACAACTTCCAAAAATTCACCAAGTGTCACACATTTGATTGAGAATGTAATACCTAGCTTATTTTTAATAGTGTATGTGTTGAAGAAAAGGTTTGTACTATATAATTCATTGGTATAGCTTCTGAGCTGCTTACAAAGTATAGATGTTCTGTGGAAAGCGGACTGTGTCTTGTTCTAAGTCTTGATATATAGGACAGCAGTTTTCAGGCTGTGCTAAAGGTAAGATACTCCATTTTGTGAAGCAATAATTTGCCATGTTGAGTTTAGGTGCTGAGGTGGACTGACTCTATACCTTGTTTGTAGAAGAAACAACTACCATATGCCCAGAACAAACTATAAGGTACAAACTAATAAATTAGTTGTGCTAGTAAAAATGACCAACTGTGAACTTATCAAATTTATCAAGAGCACATGGATACACAGGCATTTCAAGTTCATATTAGAAAAACCAGGCCTATGAGATTATTAAACACCAGACCACCAAATGAAGTAAACCCTTCACTTAAGACTATAAAAAGGAGGAGCACCCCAAGACTGGACACAGTGGCACTGTAACCCTGTTACCTGGTCTCTCTTCATCATGAACCTTGCCCAGGAAAATCTCCATAGTGAGGAACCTCCTGATCTCTGTCCTTGGGCTTCAGCGGAGAATGATTTCTCCTGTTCCTGATGACCATATATGGCCCACTCCAAGCTGACACTCTAAAACTACCTTCAGTCAAGACCTTAACCTTGAATAAGTTCCTGTGCTTTGACAACTCTGCTGTTTGGTAATCTTAATCTGACCACCTAAAGTGAGTCTATTCATCTGTATTTGCTCCCTGTCTTTGCTTTCATTTCAGCCTCCTGAACCCCTGTGGCTATCTCAACCCTTTCTGTCATATATGTATATATAATAGATATATATATATATATGAAATATAAATAAATAAATAAATAAATAAGAAACATACTATGGATAATTACGGAACTGTCTCCGAATTTGTTATTTTTCAAAAAAATGACACTTTTTCTGTTTTTAATTTCACTATTTCTTGTAATTTATATATTAAAAATAAAAGTGGTTAAAAAGGAGGGGAAAAGATGTCTACAATGAAAATTATAGAACACTGAAAAAAGAAATTGAAGATGGCCTTAGAGTATGGTAAGATCTCCCATGTTTTTGGATAGACAGAATCCATATTGTTAAAACGGCTACACTACCAAAAGCAATGTGGAGATTCAATTCAATCTCCATCAAAATACCAATGACATTCTTCACAGAATATTTTATTAGAATAAAACAATTCTAAAATTCATTTGGAAAAATGAGAAATCCAGAATAGCCAAAGCAATATTCAGCAAGAAAAGTGATTCAGGATATATCACAATACCTGGTCTAAAATTATACTACATAGATATAGTAACAGAAGCAGCATGGTATTGGCATCAAAATAGGCATGAAGACTAATGGAACAGAACAGAAGACATAGAAACAAATCCATATACTTATAGCCATCTGATACTTGTCAAAGATGCAAAAAATATAGAGAGAAGAAAATGCAGACTTTTTGGTGCTGTGAAAACTGTATAGCCAACTGTGGAAGAATGAAACTAGATCCCTCTCTCTCACCCTGCACAAAAGTTGATCAAAATGAGTCAAAGACTTAGGAATGATACCAGAAATCATGAAACTGCTAGAAGAAAACATAGGGTTAACATTCCATTGTATTGGTGCTGGCACCAACCTTTTTAAAAAGACCCTCAAAGCACAAGAAATAAAACCAAGAATCAGTAAGTGGGACGCCATCAAACTAAAAAGCTATGCACAGCAAAGGAAATAATTAAGAGCATGAAGAGAGAGCCTACAAAATAAGAGGTAATCTTTGCCAGCTGCTTCTCTAACAGGGATTAATAGCCAGAGAATATAAAGATTTCAGAAAACCTTAATGCAAACAATAACAACAACAACAACAAAAACAAAAACAGAACAACTCCAATCAATAAGTCGGCAAAAGAACTAATCAGAAACTTCTCAAAAGAAGAAATACAAATGGCCAACAAATAAATGAAAAAATGTTCAACATCTCCAGCAGCCAGGAAAATGCAGATCAAAACTACATTAAGATTTGATTACAATCAAGTCAGAATTGCAAGTATCAAGAACACCAGTGGGGATCATAAACTGAAATCAAATTTCATGCATGTATGATATTGTCAGGGTGAATCCAACTACTGTGTATAACTGTAATGCTTTAAAAACAAACAAAACAACAACAACAGGTTAAGTCAGGCACAGTGATGCATATCTATAAACCCAGCAACTTGAGAGGCTGAGGCAGGAGGATCTCAAGTTAGACGCCAGCCTCTGCAATTCAGCAAGACTCTATCTCAAAATAAAAAATTAAAATGGCTGGTTGAGCACCCCTGCATTCAATCTTGAGAACCAGAAAACACACTGACAAACAAACCAGAAAAAGAGATTGTCTACTGAAGTTTGGCTGACTCCATCTATTTACAATGTTTAACATGTTCTGTTGTCCAATATCTTTCCTGTAAATTGGTAAATAGTGCTTGGTCAGATTAAAACTTAAGTTTTAAAAAGGACAAAAACACGTCATTTGTGCTATTGTTGATTTTATCAGGACACCAATGATATATAGGGTTGTTTCATTTTGTCTTGCTAGTAGCTATTGCTATCATTAAATGCACTTTTTTTTTCATTAAGAGCTGCAAAATGGTGATATTCTAATTTTATAATTTCTTCTCCATTTATGAGCTGGAATATTTCTTTTTTCACACATTTTTTTATTGGTGCATTGTAGTTGTACATAATGGTAGCATTTATTGTTATATATTAATAAATACAATAATCTGCCCAATATCATTCCTCACCAAGTATTTCCCTTTTTTCTCCCCTCCTTCACCCTGATCTCTATCCTCTACTGATCTCCCTTGGATTTTCATGAGACCCACCTCCCATTATTCTTTTACTTTTCCCTCTTGGCCTCCACATATGAGAGAAAACATGCAACCCTTGACCTTCTGAGTTTGGCTTATTTCAGTTAACATAATGGTCTCAAGTTCCATCCAGTTTCCTACAAATGATATAATTTCATCATTTATGGCTGAATAAAACTCCATTGTGTAATATACAACACATTTTTTTTATTTATTGATGGACATGTAGGCTTTTTCATAGTTTGGCTATTGAGAATTTTGCTGCTATAAAAATGGGTGTGTCTATATCACTATAGTATGATGACTTTACATTTTAGCATAAATATTGAGAAGTGGTATAGTTGAGTTATCATGATTCCATTTCTAGTCTTTTGAGAAACCTCAGGTGGAATATTTCTATAAAAATAAAGTTACTTCATCTCTTTAATTATTTGGTTACATGGTTTTATGGAAAAAAGAAGATACATGTTAGATTATCTCTCGTATTTAGTAAAAATTAAAGCTTAACTGATTGAAACTCCAGTGGATTCTTTTTAAATTGAGAAAAAAGTGTTGAAAATAACTTTTCTTTACCTCTAAATATTTTTTTTTAAAGTAGAATGTTTTTCAAATTGTTCAAAAGTGGGCCTCATTAGGTGGAATCAAGTGGGATTTGAATTTCCTTAAAGAAAAATTTCACATTCTTATTTATGCTGTTCTTTTTTTGGGGGGGCATACTAGGGTTTAAATTCAGGGGCACTCAATGACTGAGTCACATCCCCAGCCCTATTTTGTATTTTTATTTAGAGACAAAATCTCACTGAGTTGCTTAGTACCTTGCTTTTTGCTGAGGCTGGCTTTGAACTCGTGATCCTCCTGCCTTAGCCTCCCAAGCCACTGTGTTTACAAGCACACACACTACACCTGGTTATGGTGTTGTATTGGTTGTGCCCTATGAGGGCAAATCAGTTTTTCCTCTGGTAATGAGGTAGTGCCCTGGTGCCTTCTACTAACTAACCATCAAACTTTACATTGATGACAGTAACTATTTCTTTTTCTAAGGGTGCTCACAGTCCAATTTTTAAAATTTAGTTAAAATTTGTTTAGGTCAAAAATAGTTTGTTAATATCACCAACAGTGTTGTTTATATCTTAGATAAATGATAGTGTTTTCCCTGGGACAAGCCATAAATGTTATGACTGGTGCTACCTGAATATAACTTATCATTTGTAATCATTGTAATTCTGAGGAATGTCAGCCCAAGTGCAATGATGACAAAAATTACAAATTCAGACAAGTCAATCTCAGCTATTTTGTGCACGGTTTAGAGAAGCAATAATTAAACAGGAAGAAATAAAAATCCATTAGTTTTGCACTGATCATGTAAAGATGTCTTAGTTTTCCTCCTCAGTATGCTTCCTATAATTTCAAATTTAATTGTATTTTTGTATTTCACAAACTATAAACATTGAAACTGCAAAACAAGTCTATTTGTATGCAGAACGTCAGTAGTTTGAAAATGGTGTAAAGTTATTTGTCTTTTTTATTTACAGAGATTGGAGCTAATGCATATGTCAAATTGGAATACGGTATGCACAGTTTCATAAAGATATTTTTATTTACACTTTTCAATGAATTGTTCTACTAGCAGCTATAAATTTAGAAAAATGCTTAGTATTCAAAGGTACGCACAGCTATATGAATATAAAACCCAGTAATTCACCTTCATATATGTATGTGACTGCGTAGAAGTACATAAAAGTCACTGTAAAAATCAGAAGCTTACATACTCACTCTACCCTTTAGCAGCAGGTCAAAAGAACTTTTTAGCTCAGTCTCTAAGGATTTCCTTCTGTTACAAATATGAAAGTGGGATGTTAAAAAAGGTCTAAAATTTAATAATAATGAAAGAGCTACCCAAGACTGCATTCTGCTTGATGGCTCCAGAGAGTAGAAAGAGATTATGTTAAAGCATAAATGGAGCTTTAACATTTTTAAATCCAGAAGGTCTAATCTAATCTAATCCTTTTCAATCCAATTTTTTAAAATGCAGCCTAGACATCAGATTAAAGTGAGTGCTTTGCTTTCTAGGCCATTTTAAACAGACTCAGCATCTGTGCTTTTGACCCTCTATGCTTCAGTTTAAAAGAAGAGGAAAAAAACAACAACGGTGATTTAGAAGAAAGGAAAATAGAATTGATCACAGATATGTGTGTGCATAGTTTGTGTACTAGGTGTGTGTGTACAGATACACACACGTAAGTATACATGTTTTTGCTAATATTGATTAAAGAATTATTGCTCTATGTTTTTAAGGCAACAAAAATGATCATCAAGATAGAGAACAGTTTGTAAAGGTAATGTTATTTGTCACTGAAACGTAATAGCTTCTGCTTCCTCTCCAGGCCCAGTACCAGTTGTTGCTTCAATTTATCTCAGTTCCACTGGCTATGGGAGCACTATAGGCTACACATAGTTTCCTAAGCTGCCTCTACTTCCAGCTCCTTCCAGTTTGCTTGAATTACCCTTTATGTGAAAACCACTGCTGGGTTAATTGCCTTTGATTTGCTTTCTTGCAATCCCCCAGCCAACACAGGCCTGGAGACCTCAGAGGCTCACACACCAGGCCTCCTTCTACCCTGCAGTCTGGTTTTTAAAAGCACAGCCTATTGCTCTCTCGTTGCATCTTTCCTTGTTCATTACTGAAAAAGAATAAAACCTTTGCTGTTTGGTAATTTTTAGATTTGTCCTAAAATCCTTTTATCCTCATTAAGATACATTGTTTTGAGCAAAAATAATCTTCTAGGATACTCTACCATCTTTTCTTTGGTTGTTTATTTCTTTGGTTTATTCCTAAATTTGGTTCACTGCTTAGTGACTTAGGCTTAAAATAGTTGACTTTTTACCTCTTTGTGAATGTGTGTTTGTGTGTGTGTGTGTGTGTGTGTGTGTGTGTGGTGGATGGGTACTAAAGATTGAACCTAGGGACACTCTACCATTGAGCTATATCCTCTGCCCTTACCCACCGCCACACACACACTTTGAGATTTGAGACAGGATCTCACTAAGGTGTCCAGGCTGGCCTTGATTTTGTGATCCTCCTGCCTCAGCCTCCTGAGTTATTGGGATTAGAGGTGCACTACCACACCCAGCTGTTTCCCCCTCTTGTAGCAGATTGTGAAATTGCTCTTTCTAAAAGATATATTTACTCAATCTGGAATTTTAAAGGACTAGGGCAATCCTCTTGCTACAGATTTGAAACACATTGTAAAAATTATTGAACAGCCTGTCAGAGCCATTCACTGGTTACTAAAATAGTGCAAATCTCCCATTTCAAAGTCTGCGTGTAGACATATGAAATATGATTTGCAGTTAGAGATTCACAAAGGGCTTGGTTCATTCTGTTGATACTAACTTTGCATGATATGATATTCAGTGAACTACACCTTGATCTTCCCTAGAACTTTGCTCGTCAAAGTGTGACCTACAGACCAACAACTACAGCATCGCCCAGGATTCTAGCAATAAAGCAAAATCTCAGGCCTCACTTTGGACCTACTAGATAAGGAAAAAAGATCTTAACAAGAGCCCCAGGCAAATCACATACATGTTAAAGTTTAAGAAGCAGTGTTCTAAACTATTGTCAAGTCCTTGAAGACAGGCAAAAGTATACCCTAAGCACATGTGTATTGAAGTGGATCTTGGTATCCAAGCCAGATAGTTTCTATACAGTCAAAAATTTGGAGGATTAAAACAATATATGTGCTTATTTCATGTGTATGTGTGTGTGTATGTATAAACGTACATATTTTAATATGCTTATATAAATTATATATGGATTATATAAGATTCAATTTTGTATTTTAATTGCATTTATATCAATTATTAATTATAATTATACATATATTTATAAAGTGTAAATGTAAATATAACGCATAAGAAAAATTCAGCAAAATGTTTACTATAATGGCAATGAGATATAAAGGATAATATAAAATAAAGCAAATAGATGAATAAAAAGAGCTCTGCAAATTTTCAACCTATGTTCTACTTTATTTACTTCTGCCTATGAATGAACCTATCTCGAAGTCTATCTGTACATTAGAAAAGCATAGAAAGTGAGTAATCAATGTGACAAAATTGTTAGGTTAATAAGGGAATTCCAAATAGAGGATTTATTTGTCAAACTAACATCTTGATTCTTCCCAGACAGGTAATTGTCTCTGGAACAGATGTAATCTCAAACCTCTAATGTTTTCTGCTCTATTTGAAATTTAGATTCCAGAATTTGTCATTCCTGTATGAAAGTCATTTGATTTTTAAAAACATTTATTCTTAATATATTCTCAGCCCTTCACCTAACCTCAAAAAAGGCAAATAAGCTCCACCTCTACCTCTACCTCCACCTGCAAATGCTGCAGCTCCTGTTTCTAGACCAGAACCCTTCAATCTCCTCTGTCGTGTGACTGTCTCTGAATGGCAGCACCACCTCCCAGCCCCTGGACGCCCATCCACACATCAGAAGCCCTAAGTAGGTTTGTTTTCCTTCTCTATGCTCCAAATGTTAATTGCTATCCATGTCCTGCTATTCCCTATTTGTTGCTGATCAAGCGATCATTCAAATGAGTACCACTGTTCTTAACACTCCAGGGATTGGCATCTCCTTGGCCCTTTATAACTTGTGGGATAAAATTTAATTTCCTGACCATGGCTGGCAGGATTTTCTTTATACCACTCTGATTCTTTTCTCTCATTCTCTCTGTCCCATCCTGCCATATATCCTAAAGTCCGCTCATACTGATCCCTCTCTAAACTTGAAAACAGCAGAGAGAACCTTTCCCAGAACTTCCAGTGACCAGTTGCATAGATCAGGTCATTTTATTCATTTTCATTTATAAAGTGAAGATATTAAATGTACCTCAAGGTGTTGAATAAAGATTGCACAAGAAAAGGTATGCAGATTGCTTTGTATAGTAAGCACTCCATATATTTTGGTAACATTATTAGTACCACTGTAGTCTAAAATTCAAGTCTGGCATCATATCTTTTGGGAAGTTTTCGTTCCACAGAATCTAAATTCAAATTTCCATAGTTTTCTTGAACACATCTTTCTTTTTTTTTTACATGTTTTTATTTTTATTTATTTTTATGTGCTGCTGAGGATCAAATCCAGTGCATCACACATGCTAGGCAATTGCTTTACCACTTAGCCACAACCCAGCCTCACTATATCTTTATCATAATTTTTATTGCTGGATTTTTATTAGTTAGTTCAGTATTCTGTCCCACTTCAATGCATTACACTATTTGAGAAGACTATGCTATTTGTTTTTCAAGGCTAAAGCTCAGTACTCAGTACAACATTACCCAAGAACAGAAACTCAGTATTTATTCAATACTCTGTATTGTCGTTCAGGTGTCCATACATATAATTAGCTTATATAAATTAACTTAAAGCTTAATACATTGTTATACAATGATTTAGTAGAGAAATGACTGAATTCTAAAATAAAAAAATACATGATTTAATTTTAGGGTATATAAACTTTGTGTTGACCTTAAAGACAAGTGAGATGGTAAAACACCATGTCACTGAATGTGTCTTTGTTCTTCCCAAAAACCTGGTCAAATCAAAGGAACTCTTAGGACTGGTCTGGCCCAGAATACCTAGATGTATATTATCATGAAGGACACTGGCCTTCTCTCATGTATGCTGAGAATAGAGCAAATTCGTGCTATCTGTAGAGAGCTGCTTTCTTGCATGCATGCCAAGTTCCTTGGGGTGCTGATAGACAATGGGACAAAGGAAACTAAGTTGATGCTGTTTCTGTAACAGGACCTATAAAATCCCACTCACTGCAGTGTGGATTAGAGGACCATAGAGCAGGAAGTGCTCAACCAGGTGGCTGACCCTGGACAAAGCATCATGAGGGGTAAGAGACTGTACTTTCTAGTGAGTTACCAGAGGCATCGCATGGAGCAAAGGTCCGCTTGTTCAGCCCATTGCCCCAGACCTTCTCCATAAGCATGTTTCAATGAAACTTACATCTCAGACCTTATTTAGAGGTGTTTTACTTGATATCTTGGCAACCTATCCCTTACCTTAGAACAACGGGGTGGTTGTTACTACTTTTTCTCCTAAACATGTTTCTTTAACTTTTATAATATTAGATACTAGCTTGATATGTGAAAATATATATATATATATATATAAGTAATATATTAGTATATATATTAGTAATAATATTATTTAACTTTAATTTTTAAGTTTATCTTTATCTTGAATAAATCAACATCAATTTAAAAATATTTGGAATAGTAAAATGCAAATAAGTGGCCATATTTAATTGTTGCACATTATCATGTAGAATATATAAAAGAATTATAAGATGAATTTCTCTTATAATGCTGTCAAGATAATAGCTTGAAAAAATTTAACTCTTTGTATATGAAATATTACTGAAAGATAATAGGGATGATTTAAATTTATTTAAATTTAAAATATCAGAAGTTATCTGATATTTTACATCTCTAATAGCAATAGTGAAGATAGATTTTACATCTTTGATAGAAATAGTGAAGATGATGCTTTGTCTTTGAGTTTACACTGAATAGCCTTCCTTTTGCCATTGTAGGCAAATATGAAAATCAATTATGTGTACAAGAGTACTTTAAAAATTGGTGTCATATGTCTTTAATTCCTTCCAAAATGTTTTCATTTATCCACAAGAAAAGAAAGAAAGAAACGTTGGAAAACTTTGGTTCTATCTATAAAGTATATTTAGCTATAATCATCTATATGTCTAATCAGCTGAATAAATATTAAGATAAGTATGTAATAACTAACATTGTTTTCATAGTAATAATTAGGGAAAAATCTCATTGACAATCCCCAGGGTTGGGGAGAAAAGACTTCAAAGAGAAAACAAAAATCTAGCCAAAACTCTATTTCCTAGCTAAAAAATATAACTTTAAGCAAGTCAAAAAAAAAAAGTTCTCTCAAAAACACCTGTTGGATAACCTGAACATCTTAGAAGGGGAATGTAAAACCCTGTTCTAATAAACATCATGAAAAGGTCAATCAGAAGACATTTGGGAAATTTTGGGGAAATGCCAGTCATCAATGACTGCAAATAACACTTACTGATTAATATATTTCCCTAAAATATAGATACCCAGAAGAAAATCAATGTAATTTGAGAAACACAAATATTTTGAGCCTTGGAGAATATCTCTGCATACTTTCTATCTAATGCACCTACATCCCCACTGACAGCTTGATGACACTTCAAACTGCCATCTATTAATTAACTCAGCTGTCAAATTTCCCCTTTGACTCCATTTGCCACCTGCCCAGACTGCTGCCAAGCATAATGACAATAAAATGTAAACTTAAACTCCTGAAAGAGATTGTAAAATGTTGCTGGATAGAGGAAAACAATGTTATGTTGTCCAAAGAGAAAGGAGTCCTAAGTGGGAATAATCAAGGTTGCTATGGAGCTGAAAATACAAACACAAATGCTAAAATCTTTGGGGTCCCCTTCACTTCAGGGTATATGACTTCTACCATTTGAAAAGGATCAGAAATTTATCTAACATGTAATGCAAAAAAACAAGCACATTCTCCATTATTTTATAGATAGGATGCCTGAAGAAAAAGAAATGAACACAAAATCATCTTATGATTCTCATATGGTGTTTTACTTGAGTGGCAAGAATGAAACAAATAATTATCGAACATTCAAGTCAAGAAGAGAAATTAAGTCTGCACTGTGCTTATCTTCTCTTAAAACTCTACACATCAATTTATATCCTTTTTATGGTGGTTGTTCTGCAAGTAGACTTCCTCAAACAAATATTCTCAAAGTGAAAACAATTCAAAGTGACTCTTATTTCACTGGTCATAGGTTAAAGATGTTTACTTTTCACAGAACACACAAAAGAAGGAAGATTTATCCAGATCTTTAAAAAAAAATCACTTTTGCGTAGCTAAACTGGAAAGCTTAGACTGCAAAGAGAGGGCTTAAGAAATCAAAAAAAAAGAGTCAACAGAGGTCACTCCTGCGTCCCTTGGCCAGGATCTTCATTCTTCTACCTAATGAGTTAACCAGCCAACCACACCTGTGAGGCTTTGGCAGTGAAGAGAGGTTGGCTCTGATGTCAAGCAGAAAATGTGGTTGGAACAAAAAGCCTTGTAAATTTTGGAACTTTCATAAGAAACTTACTGTAATTTGTTTTCCCATTATATGTGGGAGTGTAGGAGAGAGAAATAGAAAAAGTGAAACAAACTAAATTTCAAAGTACAATCCATTATACTCTGTAGGAGGTAAGTGGAAGGAAATCATTTATATAGTGAATTAAGTTGTGACTGAAAAAAATATAGGAAATAGGCCTTCATAAAGAGAAATAGCAATGGCTCACATGTATTGAGTGCTTGCTTTGCTACGTGGTAGACATTCTGCTAAGAATTTTGGATCTATCAACTTATGTAATCTTCCAAAAAAGCATTGAGTTTGGGTCATTATCCCCATTTTAGAGATGAGAAAACAAGCTCTGAATCTGTCAATTGGAACAACGTCTCACACCATTTATTATGACAAAGTTGCAACTTAAAATCCCATAGAATTAGTCCAGGTTTTAACTACTATACTGTATTCCTACTCCAAAGCATGTTCCTCTTCTTCTCTTGCCAGAAATTATTCCTATTTTTTACTTTAATTGGTTTACTGTACTTATGAAATAGAAAATATTCTACATGATTACTGCATAAAGGGAAATCTTAATAAATCACTGAAGGTAATATGCTTCTAAGTGGGTGAAACAGGGCCAGACAATATTTGGGCAGGTCAGTCCAAGGCGTTCAGAGTAGGGGCTTTCAAATTCTGACCTCTACGTATACTTATGAGCAACATCACTTACCTTTTCTAAACCTGTTCTTTCATCTAAATGTGAGTGATGTTATTATGGCTTCTATAGGATTTTGGGGCATTAATGTATGTAAATCACTTAGTGCAGGGTTTGTGAGCAGTAATTATAAGGGCCAGCAAGTGAAAATCATGAATGAGCTCCAGATATGTTGATTACCAGAGTCCTGCAAAATGGCTAAGAGTTTGAGAAAATGATCAGAAGCTAGTGCCTTCAAACGTCAATGAAAATTTGGGAATTAAATGTAAACGGTTTTCCTATCCTTACCTTTATTTGGGTCCAGACACATGAAGAAGAGCCTATCTAGAACAATAAGGGAAGATGGCAATGATTTTTGATATGAAGTGTCTTGGGTGAAGCTCCTTACATGCAGGGACTAAGACAGGGTTTCTGTCAACATGATTTTTGGAGAGAGAGCACTTTCCAGAAAATAAGGAAAGTAGAATAGGGAAGGGGAAAGAATGTAGGAAGAATGTGGCCTCAAGTGAAGTGTAGCATCTCATGGATGTGTAAATTGCACATCAGAGTTGTCCTGGCTTCGGGTAATGGGTTGTGATTTGGGGCCTCTTGATAACCCATAAGAACCAGTCTTTGGCTACCAGGAACCATGGAGATTTAACATCAATCTGGGGGAGATGATTCCTGCCAGCTAAGGGCAATTCCCTGGAATCCTTTACATGTAAGCACTCTCAACAGCTGAGGGGTGGAAAGAAGGAAAAGAGATTTGTGGAGGTGAAAACAGCCCCTACCAGACAGAGGAAGCTATGAGAAATTACTCACTTAATCCTAACTGTAAATAAGAAAAGGTTCAAGAATAAGTGGCTTGTATACCCCCCTCCCCCGCCCTCACTCACTCACTCACTCACTCACACAATTAAAAACAAAAACAAGAACTGGCAGGTATGTAATGATAAAGGTAATTACAACATCAAGGAAGGAATCCCTGAAACCTAAGGGCATCATCTTACAGGAACTGATATAATAATGGTCTCTTCAACCTGAGGAACTAGGACTCTAGAGGAGGTATAGGGTATAGGGCCGAGGAGAGAGCTGGAACAGGGAGCAGGTAGAACCTTGCTTAGATATGGGTGTGTGGAGGCAGGAGAGGGCAGGGCAGGGTGAGGTGGTGGTGAAGTTCATCATGGAAAACCTACTCTGAAAGTAAGAAAGAACAATCTGTAAGTTACAATCTGTCAAGATTTGTGTTCCTAATTGCCTGAACATAATCAAGCCAAATGCTTTTGTTGGAATGGCTGTGTTTATCTGGACATCATAAAGTGGAGGTAAGGTGGAGGGGCTGTAGAAAGGACACACCAAAGGCTAATGGCCCCGGGCAATTGTCCCTGGCTAGATTCTAAAGAAGGAATAGAAACTTGGTACGTTGTGGTCTCTTTAATGTTGAAGTGTCATGACTTTTATTTAATCAATGCTACTTTTTTGATTCTTTTCAGGTTTTCTTTCTGAAAACTCCATGGTTTTGGATCTTTTCCTTAGTATCGTCAAGGGTACATGGGAATATAATGCCTGTTTTAGAGTACATTTAGAGACTGAGGGTTATCTGACTATCCTAGGATTTAAGAGAGTTAACCGGGGAACTGCAGCCAAAATGTCAGCATTGAGAGGGAACAGAGCTGGGAGACTTCAACATACAATGCACTCTTGTCTGACTCTTTCCTTAAATGCCTTTTTCCTTTGATTTCAACTTAGATGCCAATACAAAGAACTAGCACAGCATTGTAAAATAACTATTCATAGTATTTTCTTGCACTCTGGTATATTTTATATGTGTTTAATCACTTCCTAAGTCTTTACTCCAAGCCTTAGGACTTTTACTTGCCTTAAAATGTACTTTCTGAAGCACAAACTAGGTTATATATAGGCTGAAGCATTTCAGTGGCTATTGGTGCCCTGTGTTCCTCACTAACCTCTTCTTTCATTGTTCCAGTTGATCAGGACATTGCTCTCTCAGCCTGGGAAGTCCATCTCCATGTCTTCCCTGGCTAATACTGTTCTTGCTTGCTCTGGATGACTTGGCACCAGTGTTAGCTCTGCTGGGAAGCTCTTTTTGAACTTCTCCCCAAAGTCTGAGTGGGAAGTCTTAACAGCCTGGACTTCCCTGCAGTATCCCTCATTGCACTATCTTATAATCTCTTCCTATTTATCTGTCTCCTTAACTCTAAAATTGTTGAGATTATATTTTAGTAACACTTTGGTTCCAAGATTCTATCAATGGTAGGCCTTGAATAAATGAAGGAATGACTGCATTGTTACACTTGTAGCCGCAGGAAAACATGCTTCTTAGGACATATGGTGAATCAGCCATGCTTACTGACTTAATTTTTATTAATTAAATTCCTGCTTGTGGGTGGCATAACAATTGGAGATTCTGCTCTCTTAGTTATAGCATTATTTTATTAAAATCTTTTGTAGGAGTACCTAGTGCTTGCAGGGAGCAAGTGTGAGCATGTAGTTACTTAATTTTACCCTAACTTTACTAACATAGCATGAAAAGGAAAAGAAATTCACTAGAACTATTAGGAGTGATTCTGGTGCTGTATAGCTGTATAAATAAAATATTCACCTTCTTCACAGTTATCATTTTTTCTTGAAATGCTTTAAAATTTTTATTTATTTATTTATTTATTTGGTACCAGGGATGGAACTCAGGGTACTCGACAACTGAGCCACATCCCCAGCCCTATTTTGTGTTTTGTTTAGAGACAGGGTCTCACTGAGTTGCTTAGCTCCTCGCCATTGCTGAAGCTGGCTTTGAACTTGTAATTCTCCTGTCTCAGCCTCCAAAAGTGCTGAGATTACAGGCGTGCACCACCGCACCCAGCCTAGCCCTATTTTTGTGTTTTATTTAGACAGGATCTCACTGAGTTGCTTAGTGCCTCACCTTTGATGAGGCTGGCTTTGAACTTGCAATTCTCCTGTCTTAGCCTCCCAAAATGCTGTGATTACAGGCGTGTGCCACCACACCTGGTTTAAAATTTATTTTTAAATGTTATATGAAACATAAAAATTTTACATGTTAATGTATACCATGTAATATTTTCATACATTATTGAACTTCACACATTGTACAATGTTCAAATTGGGTTAGATATTATTTCCTTAACATCATTCCTACCCTTTTGAAATGTACAATACATGATTATTCTCTACGCAATGAAGAGCATACCAGAAGTTTGCACTCCTATCTAACTCTTGGAGCTCATTGATCAACCTTTCTCTATCTCCATCTCTCCTTAGTCTCCCCGGGCTCTGGTGGCCACTATTCCATTCTCAACTTCTACCAGAGCTACTCTTTTTTTTTTGTATGTGTGTACACGTACCAGGGTTTGAACTCAGGGCCACTCAACCTCCTGAGCCCTATTTGTATTTTATTTAGAGACAGGGTCTCACTGAGTTGCTTAGTGCCTTGCTTTTGCTGAGGCTGGCTTTGAACTCCCAATCTTCCTGCCTCAGCCTCCTGAGCTGCGGATGAGAAGCGTTCACCACCATGCCCTGTGAGGTCAATGTTTTAGATTCCACACATAGTGAGATCATGTGGTACTCATCTTTCTCTGCTTATTTCACTTATCTTGAACTGTTATTGATGACCCAATTGGTTTAATTATCTTATGGCATAGATGAGGTCAAAGTTACAGTAGACAAATTATCTTGATTATGAATAATTCCCCCTTAGACTTACTTATTGTTTCTATAGTAGCAGACACATACCACCAAATCTAAAATAGCATGTGCTGTAGTCAGGAGATGAGGTGAGGTATTTTTAAGAATAGTATTAGAATGCAGTTTTTCATGCCATGATTTCCAATTATTCATTTACAACTCACATTATTCCTAAAAAAAGTATTAATAGTAAAACAAGTGGGTTAATAATAGATGAAGAAAAAATTAAAGCAGAAAACATAATGATCAAAGAGAAAAATAAAAATGAAAGTAATGATAAGAGTGAGATTATTATATAAGAATCCACCATTAATTCTAATAGCACAATTTGTACTCTTCTGCTTATACTAAGTATAAATTTGTTTTAGTAGAGGGTTGTCTGAGAAAAAAGAAGAAACTGGCTTCTCCATAATCAGCCATTATATCTCCTAACAACTAAACAATAGAGGAGCCAGCCAATATGGTTAACTCCTCTCCAGATTCATTCTATAAACCCTGCAAAGTTCTTTATTTCTGAATGGAGAAGCCTGCTCAGTTAAACAAAATCACAATATGTTGAATGGCAGTTTCCCAAGCCACCTTGGAAGTTCAATGCCATAGGCAAGCCAGATTGGTGAGGAAGGAATGCAAGGTTTTAATGACAGTGCTTTTTTACAGCCTGAATTCCACACAGTTTGAGTCTCCGCTCAACTCCACTTTTAGACTCTGCTTGGCTACCATCCTTACAACCACTATGGCTGTTTGCAGAGAGTCCAAAACTTGTTTGTCACCTTAAAACCTCTCCTTTCCCTGTGTTTGCCTTTGATAATGTGTGGTAAATGTAGCGTAATGAAAGTACATACTGCCTGTAAAATTCGCTTCCTTCTTGCCCTTCAAATTTATGCTCAAGAGGATTTACATTTATCACCTTCTTACTGTACCCACATACATAACTGACAGTTATTTCTTTACTTGTTATTAACAATCTAAAAGAAAAAAAACCCCACAAAACTCATGCTCCCAGAACGCAAAATTTGTATCCAATATCACCCAGTTCTTAATTACTGTCCAGGCAGTAAAGGTGTCATATAAATTGCTAAAATTAATCATGGTCCCCCACACCTGGGGAAAAGTAGTTGAAACACTTGAGCCCTAAGACAGATGGCACATCATGTTTATATAAGCTGTTTGCCTAGAAACTGAACCAGATTTGTAAACACTAAATCAATATTTGAGGGTTAGGTGCCAGCTGTTTTTCAGGATGCCATTAAGTGACTGGAGCTCATCAGTGGGCCTCAAATAAGACGCATCTTTCAGCCTGGCCACTGTACCTACATTCCTCTGTTTCACAGCAGCCATACACTCATTTCAGCCATTTCCATAGGTCTCAACAAACTTAACACAGATTGTCACCATACTGCCATGAGTTTTTCTCAAGAGTTTTATTCATTTAGTGCTGGCAATAACTCACTAATGGACTGACTGTTTATTTGCTTGGCATCCTTTCCTAAATGCTCACTGACCAGTGATTCACTTTGACTTGCATGTGGTTTTGGTTTAATTTGCCATTTTACTGTTGCCAGGGACTTTAGCGGTTTACACTTGCCATGCACCAATAAACTATTTTATAATTGGAGAGATCTGTTTTGCTCCTTGATGACACATGGCAGAGGGATCTTAAAAGAAAATTAATAATAAGAGCAGCTAAATGAGTATTTTATCAAAGTATTTGTTTGGGGACAGCTGAAATCAATATGTTAAATTTAATTCTAACAATGAAGCAATAAAAAGATTGTTTCTATGATTCCTAACTCATCAAACTAAACACTTCAGAAAAAACTGATGTGGTTTTCAAGTTTTTATGTTTGCTTCTATCAAACTTGAATGTAGTTCCACCCAGATCTCATGTATATATTTCCTGTCCTATTAAATGGAGACTCAATGGATAAAACAGGATACTAATGTTTACAGGACAGTCTTGTTTGAAGTAGACAGACTTAGTAACTTTAAATCTCTTTAGTACACTGTATTCGGTGAAAGTGAAATTTTAAGTCAGAATTATTTTTTTTGATGTTTGATAAACTATTGGTGATATCAGCAAGTCACTTAGTTCCTCATGATATATTTCCTTCACCAAAAATAAAGCAAAACTACCAAGATAGAGAACTGATTAATATATGAGAAAGTGCAGTTAACTGTGGTGACTTAGGCAACAAATTATGACTATCACTCTTCTCATAATTTAAATGCTTTAAAAACATGGTTAAAAATGCCAAAAACTTAATCAGAAGAATATATTTTATATTTATACTTAGAAAACTATATTTATAATGTTAGTTCATTCTTAAATAATTAACAAATGCAGTAAGGTAGGGGCTGGGGTTATGGCGCAGTGGTAGCGTGCTCGCCTAGCACGCGGGAGGCACTGGGTTCGATCCTCAGCACCACATAAAAATAAAATAAAGATATTGTGTCCACCTACAACTAAAAAACAATAAATATTTTTTAAAAAATGCAGTAAGGTAAATGTTTTAACTTTGAGTATCCTGATTTAGTGAAGTTTTGATCAAAATACTATTTTTTGGGAGATAATGTGAGAAGATTGGGGTGATGATTGGTAATATAATTGCAAATTTATATAAATGACTAAATTGGTAAGACTATTCCAGATAAATTTGACAAGCAAATAAGAAGGTTCATTATAATACAAAAATGTGCTATAAAACCAAAAATATGTAAGATAGTTTATAAGTGGTGTTTGAATTATCAGATATATCAGAACAGAACAACCTTGAACTGTCCTATATGATCATGAGGTGTATAGTTAACTCCAGTGGAAAAGTAGTTATTTAATAAATGGTGCTAGAACAATCCTCTGTATAAAAAAAGTAGTAGCAGTCTTGTGAATTTCCATCTCCCAGCATTATGAATTTTGGGAGGATTCAAGATATTTATAACATGGGTCCAAATAATAAACTTGGAAAAAAATATTGGGTATTAGATGGTATTGGTAAAGAAAACCACTTTCTAAGCAGAAAATTAATACAAATCAAAGAAAAATTTATTGAGCCATATAAAAAAATTAATCTGATAATAATTTAAAACTAAATTTCTTAGGAAATAACTCATTGGGAGACATTTATAATAAATAAGACAAACTTGTACAGCCTGAGTTTTAAAAGAACTTCATGAATACCACTAACAAAAACAAGAGCATACCAAGAGAAATTGGGCCTTGGAGAAAAATGAATGATTCATACAAGGAAATTACAAACCCGCTGCACAATTAGAATGTACATTTAAAAGAGCTATCAGATAATAAAACCTTCCTCTAAAGTTAACATAATTTAAGTTTAATTTTAAAGTAATTTTTGAAGTTAATGCATAATTTAAAAATCCAAGGTAAAAATGTCTTCTTCTCACCTCTCTGTAGCTCAACAATTTAGTCCCAGAAGATAACCAGTATTTTTAATCCATTATGAAAAAGTTTTATTTATGTATTTTTGTTAGTTTTCAATCTTTAATGAAGACTTGATGAGGACAAACTGAGGATGACACTGTCAATTGGTGGTAGCCATTTTGGAAAAAAAATTGGCTAGCAAAACTCTAGTACTTTAAATTGTGGATCCATTAATTTTCATTCCTCATTTTAGGAACCTATCTTAAAGAAATAATCAGAAACATAAATAATGATTTGTGATTTAACTACTAATTATCTCCTATTTCTAATGGAAGAAAACTAGAAAATTTTAACATAAAAATTGCCACGTGAAATGCATTTCTTACTCTGCAAGGCAAGGGTACTGTTTTCCTCTAATTTCTGAAGAATAGACTACTGAGAGATTTTATTGTCTGAAAAGATGGAAAAGAGTTATGGGATAAAGGGAGAAGAGGAAGCATCTGCAAGGAAGAGAAAGGATTTATGTGACCCTCTCTACTTCTCAATTTGTTCATTTAGTAATTTATTCTTATCCTCAATATCCAGCTTCTTTTGTTGCCTAGCAAGAGTCTGATCATTGGAATACGTTAGTTAAAAAGCAAGACACAAAACTCTCCCATGTGGCTCAAAAATAACACTTATGGAATCATATGATTACTATTTGTTTTTATACATTTACAAAAACATTGTGATTCTTTGAGATATTTTAACTCATTATGAATATTTACATCATACTAAACAATTTCCATAATCCAAACACCCCCCCCCACAATAAACTCATAAAAATGCAAGTGATTCTGGAATTTCTACCACAATTGTATTGTATTCCTTGTTAATTTTGAAAGAACTGATATGTGTATAATCTCTCTTCAGAACAATGTTTTTAATAGCAGGGATTGAATCCAGTGTCTTGTGTATGCTAGATAGTGCTCTGTCACTGAGCTATATCTCCAGCCTTTTTAAATTTATTTTGAGACAAGGTCTTCCTGAGTTACACAGGCTGGTCTCCAACTTGTGATCTGCCTGAATAGCTGGGATTACAGGTGTGTGCCATCCCACCCAGCTCTCAGGTCAAAATTTAAGCACTAACTTGTTTTTTAACTTTATTTATATGTGTGATACCCCTATATCATTAAATTTATTTCAATAAATATATGAAAACTAAAATATTTACTAAAACTAAATAATAAAAACATTTAAAATTTTTGTGTAAGCCATAAATATTCTTGAGCAATGCAGGAGACAAAGGGAAAACAGAAAAACATAGACACACCTTTCCATGTAAGAATTTTGAAGGAAGTAGATTGAAAGAACATCATGAAGAGAAATAAGAGGAGTTAATGATCACCATTTAATTTCCATAGTTTTATAAAAAATAATAGGTAATCCAAAAGAAACAGTAAGAGATAATTCATAAAAAATTCAAATGACCAGTAAACGAGAAATAATGCTCAACCTCACCACCAATGCAAAGCAAAGCAAAAATGTAACTTTACTCAAAATAACACAAACATAAAATAGTAATAATTATACTTTTAAGTTAGGTGTACAGGTGAATTAGTGGCTTTATATACTGGTGGAAGTAAAAATGGCCTTAACCTCAATTGAAATTGATGTACCAAATATTTATTAATATTAAATATACAGAACACTTAAAGATTCATCAATTCCATTTTGGGAATTTATCTCAACAAATAAAATCAGTTGATTAAAATCTATCCACGGTCTTATTAGTAAAACCACACTATGAAAGTATAGTATTTTCAACATAAATTTTTAAAAATTTATCTGTTAATCTGAAAGATGTTTGTAATGGTCTTTAAAGAGGGAGAAAGTTGAAGACAAGTTTATCAAGAGTGATGCACTTTTTAGAAAACAAACAAACAAATGAAACTCCCCTGCCCCTGCGCATCCAGCTATTTAACCCATACAATTATTTCTTAAATTGGGACTTATATGTAACAAATTAAAAATATGAGAAAGTTACTATGTATTGACTCATTTAATAATTTTTAATACAAAATTTTGTTAACACTGCTGTTCTTGCTCATTCATTTTTTGTCATAGAAAAATGTACAATATATCAAAGACTGGAGAATACACTGACATTCACAATTGTCACTAGGATTTATGTAGTGTATCTTCTAGTATATCTCTAACATAACCAAAAATATATTTGTCTCTTCTTTCTGTAATGAAATTTGATTAAATAATTTGCTAAAAGTGTTAGATAAGAGATTTAAATAATATGATCCTCTGTGTGTTTTTATGTATTTGTACAATTTCTATGGACTAATTTTCTGAAGAAAGCAATTGGTATTTCAGTAAGAAAGACAGAATGAGAGTGGTATCTGAAATGAAATGGAATGAAGTAAGCACCTTTGAAAATGCTGGATGTTGCCTGCTGTTTAGGAAAGCATACCCTTTAAGCCAATCATGTTAGTATTTCAATGATCCTTTTAGAAAATAAGGCAAAAAGAACTTTAAAGGCCATCTATTTCTCTGTTCTCCTTAGGTTGTTAAAGACACCAAAATGTATTTTTTTAGGGTTTTTTGTTTGTTTGTTTTAATTTAACTTTGATTGATTTCTCCACATAGTCAATAATCAGTTTGTATTCATACTTCAACTAATGAGAAATGTGGTTTAGAAATAATTTGATCAGAAGATCTTTCACTACACTAGAAAAACACTGAAGACCCAAAAGAACTTTTCATGGCTTGGGTTGAACTGAAGGATTGATACTAAATTAGAAATTAAAATTCAAAATAATCATCTACTTATTAATTCATTAAAAGGACAAAAATAACATTACATAGTAGCATAATGTATTTTTTATGAATAATAACTATTTTAAAAAATTGAGTTATAAAAGATATTTACAAGTCTGATGTTTAACTTATTAGAAGACTGCTGGATATTTCTATTTGCTTCAGTTTTTTGGAAGAACTGCATTGTGTGCTTGTGTAAGAATAAGAAAAAAATATGAAAGTCATATTTTAGTATTATTCTAAAAATAATTTTGCTATCATGGACTTCATACAATGTTCTCAAGAATGAAACCATACTTTGAGACTGCCAGCCTAAAATATTCATTTTAGTAACTATGTAGAAAGAAATAAAGAGACTGCATATATATAAAAACTAGATTATGCATACCAGATGCCGAATTCCTGGTATTTATTGATTCTAAGAGAAAGATATACTGAGTCATTTTCATATGGGTTAGAGACAAATGGATAAAAACAATCAACATTATGGGAAGATCCTTGCCAGAATCAACATTATAAATAATTTTAATAGCTCCTTCATCTCTCTTTTATTTTCACGATTGTTGATGGAACCATTCTGGTAGCAGAGTTAATTTACTGTGCCCTGATTTTCTTCAAGTAAGGAAAGAAGTTTTAGTCCCTTAGGCTTCTGCAGTAAGAGGCAAGACTTTCCCTAAAATTAAAAGAGGGGTTGGATGCTGAAAGAATAAAACTAAGATAGAGCAAACTACTATACCGAGTGAGGATTTCCCATTTATATTCTCTTTTGTTCCTAGACTAGATGTAGCAAGGTACTAGCTCCCAATAGTATTCTGTATGGGGAAAATTGAATCTAATTCACACCTAGAAGATTGTCAGGTACTAGAGTTGTTGATAACCATGGGATAGGAGGTACTTTTAAGACAAAAACTTAAGGTTTGAACAATGAACAAATTGTTACGCATTATCCAAATAATATTGAACATAGGCTACCTTATAAATATCTTGATATTGTACTAAATTTGAAGATGTTATTAAGTACCATTATGAGGAAATTAAAGTTAATTGTTGGTACAAACCTGATCTCCAAGTCAACCTCCATAGAAAGTTACCACTTTCCACCTTAAACATTTGTCAAATGTTTGGTTCTGTATAATAATCCATCTTCTGATGTAAATGTTATTTGATAGGAAGAAACCTGAGGAAAAGATTCTTTACTTTGAAACCACTATTCACATTTGAAAGTTCAGAAACTTTCAAGAGAGAGTTTGAGTGACATATTTACTGGAATGTGGGAAGCCTCTACTTTGCAAACTCTTTTTTAATGGTAAATCTGTGATAAGAAGGCATGCTTAATCGAAAAAAAGGTCACAGCCCCTTTCACTTGCACCAGAAAGGTCCTTCTAATACCAGCAATTTTGAAGAGAACCAAAGAAGTAATTAAGCTGCCAATAATTATAGAAATCTCTTGCAGAATAAATTGCCCTTGCCCTCTATTTATTTTGGTCAAGAAACAACTTACAGGATTTTATTTTTATGTATGACTAGTATGGCAAGTTAATCTTTTATTTCATGCTAAAATTAAACCAGGGCAGAAAAATGATATACTGAAAAAAGAACAATGGCCAGTTTCTGTAATAAGCATTTATTTTAACGTGTAGGTCCACAACTAAAAAGCCTGGAAATATCAGTGTTAGTTTATTATCTGACCTCTATACTGTTGGTAATCTATTTTAGATCATTCTCCATGGATACAAGACAATGGTAGCCATTAAAATCCTTATCTGCTTGTGTTAGATAAATTCCTGCTTTTATCCCTCAGTGTTTTTGGAGTTCTTACAAAGTCAGAATATAGTTTTCTTATTAAAAAAGAATCTATTTAAAATAAATATAGAGAGTAATAGTTCTGAATCACCAGTGAGATTAAAGGAAATGCCAGTTAGGGTCACATTTAAGAATGAGTCAGGGACATTTGGGAAGGGAAGTTATATATAGTTTGCAATAGCCTGTTTGATATAATAATTTTATCTTAATAAAAAATTAATTTATTCTGTAATCCCAGTGGCTTGGGGCTGAAGCAAGAGAATCGTGAGTCCAAAGCTAGCCTCATCAACAGTGAGACACTAAGCAATTCAGTGAGACCCTATCTCTAAATAAAATACACAAAAGGGCTGAGGATGAGGCTCAGTGGTTGAGTGCCTCTGAGTTCAATCCCCGGTAACCCTCTCCCATCAAAATTTAATTTACTTGAAAATTTCAAACATTGTTCTATGCGTGTTAAGGCAGATATAAGTTTTCTTTCTTTTATTTATCTAGAGTGTACATGGGTTAAACATGGTTGAAATACTGAAATTTAGAGAATTGCAATTTTGTTGTCCAAAATGATGCTCTAGATATCAAAGGGCACTGTAATAGTGACTTATTATAATTAAAGTTCTTTTAGGCTCCAAAATTCTCAGGTGTCCAGCCAAATGTTAATAATCATTGGAGCTGTTTGATGGGACCATGGAAGTTCATGGAATCCCCCCTAGTTTGCATTTTTAAAAATCTTTCATTAGAAAAAGATTAAAAAGTTATGTGGTTATAAATGACCTAATAGCTTGAAATGGTCAACACTGAAAAAAATTGCACCAGAGGATTAAAAACATTTTGAACATCTGTGCTATTTCCTTTTAAAAGATTTAGAAAAGTAGTAGCAAAAAAAAATTGTCAGTAGTTTTATGATGAAGGATGAGATATTAATACCTATCAAATGGGCAAAAATAGACCCAGAAACATAGGAATGAGTGTGCATGTAAACATTAGCCATGAAATAGGTTAGAAATGATTTAGGGGTAGACAAAGGAAAAAAATCAAAGGACACATGCAGAATAGCATAGAGAGAAAAATAGTTAATGGACTCCATAACGGGGAGAAATCATGCAAAGGAGTGAGTAGATTATAAGTTCTAGACTTAGAACCCTTATCCTTCAAAATTGATTTTGCTAAATTCATGTCCCCAATCAATGATAATACCTCCTCCTTTTCAACTTCTTCATCCTTTCACCTTCAATATCATTTTCTGGAGACATTTGGCTATTTCTGGATTATAAGAAAGCTAAAGCTGAAAAAAATTAGTAAAATGAGGAAACCACTACTTACAAATGAATTTTTGTCATATATGTGTGTGTAAGCCCCACACTTAAAATATATTTTGTGACATGTATGTATACATACTTATATAAACATAAACATAAATATGTATTTATTTATATAAATAAATACTTTTATATTTTACAAATATGTGCTTTTTTATGGAAGAGCTTAGAAATCTGTAGTTGAGGTAGGCAAGGCCTAGAATTTTAAATATTTGAAAATTTTATCTATGGGATGCATAATGTTAAGCATGGAAACTCATGGTTTTGGGTAAATAAACTTTTCCTTTTCTAATTGTTCGTGTCAAATCTTTTGGTTACAGTGGGAAAAGAATTGACTAAACCAAGACTCCGTTAAATAGTTTTAAAAGGCTAGTTTGTGAGTAATAACTACCAATTAATCACAATGTGATGAGTCATATAGCAGCTGATGGTCAAGTCGGTATGCTGATGAGTTTGTTCCTACTATGACATGTGCTGCTTAGAGTCCTCAGGCTCTGGTGGTATGAACCTAGTTAAACATTTTGAGTTTTAGTCATGATGCTCTTCTTGTTGCAGGCAAAATTTGTGTCTGCATTTTCAATTATCTTTTCCCTTTCCTTTGTTTTTTTACTACCATTTTTCCAGACTTTATAGTTAAGATACATTATTAAAAAAGATATCTCCAAAATAAATTCCTTTTCTTCCTCTTGCCTATTTAAAACAAAATCCTTATTCAATTAATTTATTAATCTGTATTTAAGCTAAATCATTCTTTCTGAAGAAGGCAAGCCAAAGAAAGATAACAGAAGAATTCTCTATGAATCTGACTTGTGGCAAACTGTGAAGAGAGCCTTTTAAAGATACCTCAGGACAGGTTACTTTTTCTTCAGGGAGTGGGTCTCTCCCTCCCTCTTTGCTCTTCTCTCCCACCCTTTCTCTCCTTTGCACCTTCTCTTCTTTCTTCTCTCCTTCTTTCTTCTCTTCTTTCTCTTTCACTCTTTTTGAGTTCTTTCCTTTCTCCCTGTCTCTCTCCCAGTCCTGGTTTCATTCTGCTTCATAACACACTTCCTCAGATGTAGTGATATAAAATAATGATCATTTTGATGTTCATTGATTCTGTAGGTCAGGAATTCAGGAAGGGCATAATAGGGGTGGCTTGTCTTATTCCTCAGTACCTGAGGCCTCATCTGGAAGGATTTCAATAGCTAGAAACTAGAATAATTTGGAGATTTGTTCACTATTTTGCATGGCATATGTATGAGTATGATCACACAGCTGTGACTGAACACCAACACTGCAGGAATTTTGACGTTGCTTGAGCTTCTTCACAGAATGGTGATCTCAGCATGGTCAGACTTCTTACATTCCAGCTCAGGATTGAAAGAGTAGATGTTCCAGAAATTGTGATTAAAAATTTATGAACTTATGGGCTGGGGATGTAGCTCAATGGTAGAGTGTCTGACTACTATACTCAAGGCCCTGTATTCAATCTCCAGCACTGCCAAATAGAAAAACTTTGTTTGCAGGACTCAGTGGCACATGCTTGTAATCCCAGTGGCTAAGGAGGCTGAGGTGGGGGCATTTTGAATTCAAAGCCAGCTTCAACAAAAGCGAGGTGCTAAGCAACTCAGTGAGAACCTGTCTCTAAATAATATACAAAAAAATAGGGCTGGGATGTGGCTCAGTGGTTGAGTGCCCTGAGTTCAATCCTCGAGTACTCCCCTGAAAAAAGATTCATGAACTTTTGTGACCTTGCATCAGAAGTCCCTTGCATTATGTCTGCCATATTCTCTTGACTGAGACAGTCATAATCCCACCTGGATTCATGAGGAGGGGATAAAGACTCTCTTCTCCATGACAGAAGTGTCAAAGAAATCACAATTTTGTTTTAAAACAGTGACCCATCCTTCCCTTGACAGGCACTTGAAACTTCCTGTCTGTGTCTGCCTGTACACTTAACTGTCTGTAACAGTATATTCAGTGTAGTCTGGAAGTATTTCTGCACTGAACAGAAACACTTAACTCATTTATTTCTGTTGTGAAATGTCTTATTTAAGTGAAAGATTAATAAACCAACTGATCTAGGAAGTAGAGTAAATTTTTTATTTTCTTTCTTTTAAGTATTGTGGAACATTAACAGGGAACCAAAGTAGCATTATAACAGGGTGGTGTTAATAAACACCACTTTAAACATAGAACATCTGCCTCCTGGCTTCTCTGACATTGCTTTGTCAATGGGCTTCATGTCTCATGATCTGGATTGGGAGGGGCCACTGTCTTCAAGGAAACTCTGGGCATGAAAATGGAGTGCATATAATTGAGCCATTGTTCTTTTCTCTTACTTTATCTTCACTATCTATCAAGAGGTAATCTATAAATTCAAAATTACATTCAATAACTGAAGGAAAAAAAATATGGACTGAATTAAGAGAGGATTATCAGTTAACTTTCGTCTACATTTTTCAACTGGGGATGACATGCCCAGCATATTTCAGAAGCTAGCCACATGTGTTGTATCACTAAATAGAGACACAACAGTGAAGCTCCCAACATCATTTAGACACTGTAGATTTCTCAGTTCAGTGATTTTGATGTTGATGGAGACAGACTTCCCTTGAAAGTGCAATGATCTGCATGCCTTTTGATCACTGTCTTGGTGCAGACTAATATTATGTCACATGAAATGAGCAAGGCCCAGTTTCTATATTTCTGTGTAGAATAATTTCAAACATGGTATTTCAGGAGATTTAATATGTGTGCTGCTAATGAATTACAACTGGTTATGGTTAAAACGTCTGTCTGATGAAGGATTAAGGATACATATAAATGCATCCACAAGGGGAAGGTTTGCTTTCTGTAGCAATCCAAACAACTCTACTAGGTACTTGGGTGACATGTCTGTCACTTCACATGTATTAGTATTGAAATTGTAGCACTTCACAATTGAAGTGTATTACACACTCGAGATACAGTAAACTACTGTATTTGAATTGAATCATACAATCATAGATATTAGAGCCAGAAAAGACCTATTAGGTTATCATGTCCATCCACTGCCATTTGGCATTGTTATTTACAACACATAGTTGCATCTAAAGTTAAATGCCTCAAACAATAGGATTTCTACAACTGTGCCAAGAACATTTTCTTTTCTTTTCTTTTTCTTTTTCGTCTAAAGGACTTGCTCATTGAAACAATTTTTTTTTTATATTCAGCTAAAATTTATTTTTTGCTCAATTTCACTCCAATGTTGACATATTCCAATCCTCATCCCTTAATCTTTCCTCTCATTTATCTCTTCTTATAGTGGCACTGTTTTAAAAACTGATTCTTTTAAAGACCATATTTTAAACTTCAAAATTGTAATTTCCTTTCAGCCCAAATTATGTGATGCTTTTTTAGGTTGGTTTCCCCAAGAAGTGAACACAGAGACAAGGATGATGTTTTCCAAGATATGCTCAGAGATGATCAAAGAAAAGATTTAGTAAAAAGAAGTAAGCTAATAAAGTGAGCAATCAAACCAGTTGCCATTGTCAGTAATCCTACCTCATGTGTTCATGATTCACATAAATTATGTGCCTCTGAGAGACAAGGAGGTGAAGATACTTGCACACAAATTCTTGTCAGCCATTAGTTGTAGTCTCCTTGTAGGGGTGATTAATTTCTGGGCACATCTAGCCTGCTCTCCTTGTGTCAGAATCAGTTGTGGCCCATAGAGAAGGCCTTCAAGCAATGAAGATCTCAATGGCAGGGCCCGAGAGATCTGGGTAGGACACAAAGTTATATCCGGTCACCATGTATAACCTTACTTTGTTTGAGTAATGTTTTCAGTTTATTTCCAGGTAATCATTTTCCCTGGATCAACAAAATATTATTAAATAATACTGAAAGTATCTGAAAGGCCTTTTTCTTCCCATAGAAATAGAACATTTAATTTAGCAGAACATATGATGTTATTTTTAGTTGTGCTTGTTCAAGAATACAGCAACCATCTTGCAGCTTTGACTTCAAAAAATAGTAACTCAAAGTCTAGGAGATGTTTATTAAACAGAAATACTGAACATCTGTAGAAAAACATGTTAATATAAACATGTTAATATAAACATATTGAC
This sequence comes from Xerus rutilus, assembly GCA_028644305.1. NCBI lineage: Eukaryota > Metazoa > Chordata > Mammalia > Rodentia > Sciuridae > Xerus > Xerus rutilus. The sequence goes on along the minus strand of CM053405.1, from coordinate 35,165,835 downwards.
GAGTTCAGAGCCAGCCTCAGCAAAGGCCAGGCGCTAAGCAACTCAGTGAGACCCTGTCTCTACATAAAACACAAAATAGGGCTGGGGATGTGGCTCAGTGGTCGAGTACCCCTGAGTTCAATCCCCAGTACCAAAAAAAAAAAACATATTGAGTCTATTGATATGTCAGTACTAAGAATATTTTACTTTTACTTTAATCAGCACATTTTGTTTTTATTCTTAAGGCTAAATCACTTAAGTGGTCAGATTCTGTTTTGTTGAATTATTATCCAAATTTCATATGAAGAATGATGCTGAATTATGATATTCATGCAATAACATGCTTATCAAAACATTAGGTAAAACAAACATAATTCATTATCTTCAATTATAGTGGTCAGACACATGATTTAAAGTTTATTCTTCTCATTTGATATAGTCATGAAATACACACAGCTGATCCATATATGTCCAATTATTTATCTATCCATCTGTAGTACTATATTTTCCCAAAATTAGATATTTTAGATGAAATAATTTCAGAATGGTCTGTTAGACTAAAATGATCAAAGGTTTTTAATAGAGTCCTGTGTGTGTGTGTGTGTGTGTGTGTGTGTGTGTGTGTGGTTCTGGGAATTGAACCCATGGCCTCATACAAAGGAAGAAATATTCAATAACAATTTTTGGTACTGAGGATTGAACCCAGAGGTAGTTTATCACTAAGGCATATACCAGCCCTTTTCATTTTTATTTTGAGACAAGGTCTCACTGAATTATTTAGGGCCTTGCTAAGTTGCTGAGACTGTCCTGGAACTTATGATCTTCCTGCCTCAGTCTCCCACTGTGCCCAACTAAATAACATTTTAATAAATAAGTGAATGAATGTCATATATTTGAGGAATTAATTTTATTTTAAAAACTGAATGAATATGAAAATTTTCTGGAAAATCATGTTTGTAATATTTCTTTAATCTCTGACTTTCCTTTTACCCTGTGTGGAATTTAACAAAATATACAAAACCTAGTTTATGGGTAACCTAAAGAAAAGACTAGGAGAAAGTAAAACATTATTTAAAGTAGCTAAAATGGATAGTTGATGGCATATTTATAAAAGTCCCTGGTTTGCATTCATACAAGAACTTCCAGATTTTCACTCAGAGCCTCCATGGTATTCATGAAGCTAGTTATGACTAACATAATCATCCGGCTTCATATTATAGTAAAATGTGAAGTGCAGAGGGTCTGGTTCAGACTGCTTCAGCCACAAATTATCAACTATGTTTTATGTACCAAAGTTTTTCAGCATCTCCAGAATTACCAGGAACTCATGACATCACTTCCAGGATTTCTGATTCAGCAAGTATGAACTAGTCCCTGAGAATTTACATTTTTAGCATGTTTCCAGCTGATGCTGTTGGCCCAGGTGACACACTTTGAAAACCATTGGAATACATAATGAATAATGGAGGAGAAATACAAAAACTATTGAAAGTTATACAAGTGAATGGAGAAAAACCCAATATAAAACAAAAATAGGACCATTAAATGTAGGGGAGAATTGTTCTGCCTACATCAGTAGACTCTGTGGTCATCACTGTATCTATCATTCAAATAAATCATTTGTATTTTTATTTCTAAAGAATATGGAGATATAGACATAGATATGGATACATAAATGCCACTAAAATGTATATGCTTTTCTAATAACTCACAATTGATTAGAAACTAAGTTTCACTATTTTATTTTGAATTTCACAAGTCATGATTTTTGTAATACGCATGCTGTGTATGTTTGTACTCCTCTTTTACAAAACAAACAATCTGTATGACACACAACAATTATTTTTTAAGAATTTATGTCATTTAAATTACTATTGAGAAGTTGGTCAACTGATAAAACAAAATTGGTATGAGAAAGTTTTTAAGGAAGGAATAAAAAGTACCTTTCCATAAGAATCAAGTTGTATCAGAATGCTTTTGGAGACAGCAAAATAAAGTGGTTCAAGCAATGAGGAAATTTACCATTTCACACCCAACCTCCCCAAAAAATGTAATCTGCAGATGAGACATTTCTGGGTTTAAAAATTCAGTGTCCATACTATGTTAATAGGCACCCATCTTTCATTCTTCCAATCTTTTCTTTCAGCCATCCTCAGTGTTCTGGTTTGACCTTACACTTCACCATATGAAAACAAGGACACTATCATAGTCATAGGCATCATTTCAAATGGACTGACAAAAGTGAAAAAAAGAGGCCATTTCTCATTTATTGTTCCTTTTTTGTTTATCTAAGAGTAAATCTTTCCAACAGGTTTTCCTATAAATCACAATTTTTAAAAAAAAATTCAAAATATATCAGTAAATTCATACACTGGCAAATACTCAGTGGCTCTTTACCAGCTTCACTACATAATGACATTTTGCTTATCCCTATTTCTGTAGGTCTATGTTTACTTATAAAGCAACAAAAATGTACTGGAAATGAATGGTCAGGGGACAGGAGGAGAAGAGAGTAGTACACCAGGTGATACCAGGAAACAGAGGCCACAGAGACAAACTTTATTGCCTTGGTGGAAAGTTTTCTCTGTCCTGTCTTCAAACCATACTCTATGCCTAAAATATTCCTTACATTTTAATTAGCTAAAACTTAAATTGGCTATTGTCCCATAAAGCACTTTAGGATTCTGTTTTCCCCCAAAGATAATCCTATTCCAAAGGAAAAATAAGATTTAATTTCTAATAAATCTTCATCTAATAGTTTCTTTTCCCTTCCTTTTTGCAAATCATCCACTGAATGCATCCATACTTCATTTAATTTATAATGAAAATTTTTTTTATTTTTTACTTGTATCTGATCTTTCTATTTGATATCTGACACTGACTGCTAGACAAGTCTTCTCTTTGTTTTCATTATTACCATACCCAATACACCCTATGCTTAATTAATCTTCATGAAGATCCATTATTTTTATGCTGCTTTTATTTACACACAAAAGATCCCATATCATAGTATTTTCCCTGAAATTTGATTCCTTTTCCAGTATTCTTCATCTCAGGAAATGAAACTGAAATGTAATGGCTCAAGTCATAAAGTTCTTTTTTAAACCTTTCCATAAAATGTGTGATCCATCTATTCTCAAATCCAGATGACATTATCTCTTAAGTATCTCTTAAATTTGTTCACTTCACTTCAACTTCCCTGATGCCTTCCTGCTACTGAAGACGACAATCATCCCTGCTTTAGATCCTGCAAAAGCTAGCTACCTGTTCTATCTCACCCTCAGCTTTTATCATTTAAATGGGATTTTTTATACAGCCAGAGGATAATTTAAAGAGTGAAAATTTAATCATATGACTGTCTTCTTCCTTCTTTCTCATATTTCATCTTCTTCTCCTGTTGCTTTAAAGTCCTTCATTAGTTTCCTGTATTTATTAGGATAAGTATCTAATTCCTGAACTTGGCCAACAAGACACTGGCTATAAAACCTGTACCTCTTTTTCCAAACTCACCTTGTTTTTCTCTGCTTTTTCTTCTCTAACTATATGGGTCTTCTCTTGGGCCCTTAGTCTCTAAATAAAGAAGAAATTCTTGTGACTTTCATCATTTAGATGAATGTTAGTCATTCTTCACGTATCATCCAAATTTTGTTTCCTTAAAGACGCTTTCTTTAACCTTTCTCTGAATGTCAAACTTCTACTTGCTTTCATGTTGCTATGTATCACTTCTCCACTTATTATGGTTATGATTTTGTATTTATTTGATTATTTTCTCTTTCTGTAGATTTAAAGTTCCATGAAGAATGGAATTATTTCTGCTTTTGTGGTTGATAGTAGACATATAATTTTGAATGAATAAAGAGAAGTAGGTCTTATTCCAGGTAGGATAAATCCTAATCCTATTTGCCAACAGTTTAAGTTTGTCCACAGTTTACTGCTCTTGCCTTTATCATATTTCTTCTCATAAGATATAAAGTAACATTTGAGAATGAAATCACCATGGTTTCAAAACAGTTTTGTCAGCTTTGTGTCACATTGACCAAAGACCTGACAAGAACAATTTATAGGGGGAAGGCTTATTTTGGCTCATAGTTTCAGAAGTTCAGTCCATGGTTGGCTGGCTGACTCCATGGCTCTGGGCCTGAAGTGAGGCATAACATGGTGGCAGAAGGTCATGATGGAGGTAAACAGCTCCAGACACAGCAATCAGGAAAGAGAAAGGGGTGGGGGCAGGGGAAGATCTTCTCACTTCTCACCTAGGACAAAATGTAAACCTCTGAGGGCCCCCAATGTCCTGTTTCCTTCAGCCACATCCTACTTGCCTACAGTTACCACCTGGTTAACTATTTAAACAGGTTATTCCATTAATCAATGGATTACAGATATCATGATCTAATGATTTCACCTCTAAGCACTCTTGCATTATCTCACACGTAAGTATTTGTGAAGTACCACATATTCAAACAATCACAAAAAAAACACAGCTTTTATATGCTGAAGAGAATGAATAAATATAATATACAAAAAGATAAGAATGGAAACATTACAATTGTAAAATATTCAGTTTGCCTCAAGGATTTAGAAATAATTTTAAAAAAATAAAAGAGGATATCACCAGCTTGCAATGCATGGCAACTAAAATAATACTATGTACCCAGAAGTGTCATAAATAATGTTAAAAATGAGATTGTTATGTACAAAGTCAATACTATTTTAGACTACATTTTTGAATCATTAACATCTGGCTTTTATATTTTTGCAATAAATTAAAAACTCAAGAATTCTTGTTCTTGGTCATATTGAGGTTTTCTTCACACTAAGCATTAGGGTATGTAGGGATGATTGGCAATGGAGATAAAAGCTTCTTATTATTCCAAGAGACAGAGCACACCTCAGAGTCTGAGCAAAATAGTAGAGACAAAAACAGAATTTTTGTGGGGGTAGAAGTGTGCACAGCATTTGATATTGGGAAAGTCAGAACTAGAACAAATTTCACCAAGGTAGATGTAGAAGGAAAGTGTGTTGTCCTATTGAGTGAGAGATTATTTTTTTCCCCACTCTATTTTATGATCAACTTGGTGTGGTTCTAACCTCAAAATCTGAAAGAATAAAAGTATTATTACTTCTTTCAGAGTTGAACACCAAGATCTTTGTGACTGTTCTTTTTTCTCAAAGCAAAGGCTTGGGGCATGGTTAATTTAAAAGATGGAATTGTTTGTAAAAACTAAATAAAATAAGGAACGAATTGTGAGTACAAAGTTTTTGTATGAATATAGTTTATAACACTATATCTAGTATTATAGCAACATGCCAACTGATAATCATTCTTGTTACTCATAAGCTAAGAAGCTCAAAGCTGCTTCTCTAAATCTTATTATTAAGACTATGGGGCATTATCAAAAGGAAGCTTTAAATTTGGAGAGACAGATCTTATAGGTCTTATAGTTTGTATATGAAGTTTTCCCAAAAGCTTAATGCACGAATGTTAGTAGGAAAAATGACTGGATTGTGAGAAGTATAATCCAATCAGTCCATCCTAGTTTGAATGTAATAACTGTACGCAAGTGGGGCATGACTTGCGGAGGTAGGTCACATCAAGACTGCCCTGAAAGGGTTCACCTTTCCTTTGCCCCCGTTTCCTTGTTCTGTTTCCTGTACACCATGAGGTGAGCAGTGTTCCTCTACCACATTCTTTCACCATGGTTTTCTGCTTCACCTCGGGCCTAGAGCAATGGACTTGCTCAATCATGTACTAAATCTTTGAAACTATGAGCCAAAATAAACTTTTCTTCCTCTAAGTTGCTCTTGTTAAGCATTTTGGTCAAAACTGACTAAAACCAGAGCACATGGGACAGTCTGCTGATTGGTAAATAGTACCAGTGTGAGGGACATAACAAAATACAGTGGAGTCCTAAAGTGTCATCCACAGACAGTGAAAATCTCATGTGAAGTAAACTCTGTGCTAAAAGAAGGCCCATTTTCTTCTCATTGGTCTTTGGTATACTGGCAGTTGAAGTATTCAAATGAAGCTCTAATCAGCACATGATTAGACAACAAAGGAGAAAGGATTGCTTTTAGCACTGAAAGCTACTGACAAAATTCTTATTCTTTTTCCCTCATGATGGTGAAAAGTTCTGGAAGAGAACATAAAGTTTTGGCCACACTAAACAAATTTAGGCAGGTTAAAATGATAAGGATAAGTAATATGCTTTCTCTCTTAGTTTTACAATTTTGATGTAAACTCAAATTCTTTTTAAAAAATATTCAAATAGGTATATAATGGGTGCTTCGAAAGTAGGACTACATATAATGTTTCTCAAACAGAAGCACTATATGTAAAATTCGTTAAAGGATCCATCCCAAAATAATGTGAACCTGACAAGTTCAAGGAACTATTTTTACTTTGAAAAATAAAAATACTAGACAAGTTGGCTATAGATGCTGAAATAATTTAAGAAACCACACAAGATACCAGAGACACTACGCCTAATAGAAGAAAAAGTAGGCCCAAATCTTCATCATGACAGATGAGGACCTTACTTCCTTAACAAAACTCCTATAGCACAAGAAGTAAAATCAAGAATCAATAAATGGGATTGATTCAAAGTAAAAAGCTTCTTCTTAGCAAAAGAAACTATCAATTAAGTGAATAGAGAGCCCACATTCTGGGAACAAATCTTTGCTACACACACTTCTGATATAGCACTAATCTCCAGTGTATGTAAAGAACTCAAAAAACTTAACACCAAAAAAAAAAAAAAACCCAATCAATAAATGGGCTAAGGAGCTGAACAGACACTTCTCTCAAGAAGATATACAATTGATCAACAGACATATGAAAAAATGTTCAACATCTGTAGCAATTAGAGAAATGCAAATTAAAACTACTCCAAGATTTCATCTCACGCCTGTCAGAATGGCAATTATCAAGAATACAAACAACAATAAGTGTTGGCGAGGTTGTGGAGGAAAAGGCACACTCATATGTTGCTGGTGAGACTGCAAACGGGTACAACCAATCTGGAAAGCAGTATGGAGTGACAGAACCACCATTTGACCCAGCTATCCCACTCCTCAGTGTATACCCAAAGGACTTAAAAAGAGCATACTACAGTGACGCAGCCACCTCAATGTTTATAGCGTTTTAATTCACAATAGCTAAACTGTGGAGCCAACCTAGATGCCCTTCAATAAATGAATGAATAAAGAAGCTGTGGTATATATACACAATGGAATATTACTCAGCAATAAAAGAGAATAAAATTATGGCATTTGCCGGTAAATGGATGGAGTTGGAGAATATTATGCTAAGCGAAGTAAGCCAATCCCAAAAATCCAAATGATGAATGTTCTCTCTGATAAGTGGACGCTGATCCATAATGGAGGAGAGGACATGGTAAGAATGGAGGAACTTTGGTCAAAGAGGAGGGAGGCGGGTGGGGGCAGTAAAGATGGTGGAATGAGATGGACATCATAGCCCTAGCTTCATGTATGACTGCATATATGATGTGATTCTATATCATATACAACCAAAGAAATGAAAAGTTGTGCTTCATCTATGTACAATGAATCAAAATGCATTCTGCTATCATGTATACCTAAGTAGAATAAATTAAAAAAAAAGAAATCATGCAAGATATTCTCTACTGGAAAATCATGCTCTTTAGCAGCACACACATTATACCTCATATGGTAAAACTGCAGAGAGTTTTGCACTTTCTAAGGAAATTGCCACATATTTTATGTGAAATTTTTCCATATAAATACAGTTTGTATCAATTTTCTTGTTCAACAAATACTGACAGGTTCCTAGTATGTATATGGCCTTGAACTGCTGTTGGGAGTTCATTTAAAGAGGTATAAAGAAAGGGTGCTAATAATCTAGTGAAGCAAATGGTTCAATAAATAAATAAGTCATAAAACTTGATAAGTGTTATTATATACACCTGAATAGAGCTCTGAGAATGTACAAGGAGAAGATATTCACGTGACCTTGGAGGAAAGGCTTTGCCCAGGGCAGAGCCCAGTAATATTCGCCACATTCAGCAACAAGAAAATTTATAAAATAGTGAATTGAGCACATAGAGGTAGTGTCATTAGTGTTATATGAGTAAATTCACTATAAATGATGGCTAATTCTTTCACAGTGAATTTATGAGAGGGAAGAAAGTAGGGAGGAGAGAGATATAGGGAGAGCAGGAGAAACTGAATCCTTATAAGCTATGCAATTGTAGAACACTTTAATGCAACAGGTTTTCTTACAGATTTTTATTTGATCCTCCCCCACAGCCCTATGAACTAAAGAAAGCAGGTGTAGGGTATTATTTCTCCTCTTTCATGATTGAGAAAGTTTGAGACAGGGAGAGATGAAGAAACTTGCCTAAAGTCAAAATATTTCTTAGAGGTAGACTGAGACTAGAGTACAAATTTCTCCCTCCCCCCTCACCGGACCATACTGCCTCGGGCGCATACATTTCCTCGGCTCTGCTTTTGTTTCAGAATAAATTTTCTTGGAAGTCTTGAGAAAAGCTATGTATTATGTCTCCTCAAAGAAATATGTGCCTGGACGAGTGGACACACACACACACAAACACGTTCTGTGTGTAATGTCATGGGATTCACAAAACCCACCTAGATTTCAGAAGAGCCTGTTCTGGTCAAATAAGTCCCACATTCCATAATTGTGAATGAGAATTTGAGGAGAGGGAACATTTCTCCTTGCATAAATAGGCTCTATGATTATGCAAAATTATTTCAGGATGAACCCATGCACAATCCCCATGCGAATCCAAGTGAGAGAGTTTAGTGCTACTTTTGTCTCAGGAATTGCTTTACTGACTGTATAAAGCGCACTGTGGATATCTCAGACCTGTACAATACATTACATCTTATATTCTGAGTTTTGAAAATCAGAAATCAAGATGATAAATACACACCCCCCACACACACACACTCATGAAATTCTCTGTTAAAAGATCTAACAAATATTTTGTTGAAAAAATTAAAATGAAGCACTTCCAAAGTAATAAATAAACCAAATGCATTGTATTTATATACTAAATCTAGTGGCAGCATCACTTTTTAGATTCTGATTTATTAGGAATACTTTCTATATTTTAAATTTGGTAAACTAAGTACAGAGTTTAACAAAGTGAGCTTTATTGATGTTTTTCAGGGTTTTAGATGTAAATTTTTTGAAAGTGTGGTTAACCATTAATTCTCTGTTTTTGGTTTTAGCTGTTATCTGTTATACTTAAAGAGTAGAAACTAATATTCATAAAATATTTAAAACCTAATTTTGGTTTGTTAAAACCAAAACAGTGTCAGCCTCATTTGGACAAAAGAATGACTTACTCAAAGTTTTTTCCAGCAAAATAAATAAAAAAAAACTGAGTTCTGGGTCCAAACCCAGGCCTGAGACATCCACTCTTTGAACATCCTAGAACATTCACCTTTAAAAAACAATATCCTAAGCTTTTCACTCCTCTGCAACAAGATTTTCTTATTTTCTTTACTTTTTTTCCCATTTAAATTGCCCCTCTGAAAACATTTTATAAAATAAAAAGAAGGAAAATCTTGGGGGCGGAGGAGGTGTGGCTTTTCCTGAGTTTTCTGTCCACAATCTACATGTTTTAATTTTGTGGCATTAATTTCACTCTTTGACTGTGAACCTTTGGACTTCTTATTATGTCATCAAATTGAACTTCTGAACCTTTTCTGAGAGCCTATAAACCTGAATGTGAAAGCTGCATGAAATTGTTTTGAGGCCTCCCTCAGTGTCTGCATAGCGGTAGTACTCTTGATTAAGAAGTAAAAGTGCAATGACGTGAAAATGTCATGTACAATGGACAGTTCTAAAACTGTTTTCTGGGACTTTCTTTAAGCTACCTATCTTTTTTTAGCCTCACTTTTCTAACTATAAAAGTTGAGATATAACATATCCCTTTGTAATTCAGCAGAACACACTTGGGAATTGCAAGAACCGCTTCAGAATGAAATCCGTAAAGGACTCTGTGCTCCTCAGAGATCTCCATGTAAATGCAATTATCTTATGGTTTTGCTACAGGCACTGCACCATGTGTCCAGTGTCACCAGTCTTATTGTACGCTATGGAGACTTATATGGTATTTATAATGGCCTGTTGAAGTGAGTGTGCATTTGACATCCTTCAAATACTTGCTTAAGTCCTGCCTTACAGAGACTCAGAGGGTCATGAACAGTTTAATTCACACTTCTTTATATTTCCAGCTTCACAGTAAAGTGCTCCTTGCCCTGAGGTTGACCTTTAACTTCAAAGCTAAAATCATTATGTAACTTAAAACAGTTAAACAGATATTGCAATGAATAGAAATAAAAGTTTTCAATTACCCTGGGAAGATTTAGAAATATATTTATACACACACACACACACACACACACACACACACATACACACATACATATGTATATGCAACAATTTTGTATTTATTAAACAAATTCACAAATGCATGCATATACATGTATATATTTCTAAATCTTTATATATATATCTACATAAATATATACATGAATGTATTTATGAATGCATTTAATAAATATAAAATTTTTGCATATATACTAGTTACTGTATAGAGAAATGCTTGAAGGTAAAGAAGAGTATAGCATTGAGACCAAATTATTTTCTATATTGGAACTTAACTGTAAGGTGATGCTCTAAATAAAGTAAAGGTAAAATAAATCTATTAGTACAGCTCCTCATGAACAGATGTTAATGTACTTCTTTGCATCCCAGTAGTACTTAGGAGGGATGCAAACACATTATTTTGATGGATTTCTTGCATTGAATGTACTATTGAGTGGTCATCTGGCACTGAATATTAAATTGTCTTAACATAAAAATTTTGGATTAGTCATACCAACTCAAATCATTACTAAATTTGAAAATGGAAAAAAAAAGATCAAGTTGTTTAAAATTTTCCAGAATACTGATTATATAAGGACTCCATGATTAGAGAGTATAACAGTTCACTAGCCACTATCTTTGATAAATAACAAATAGTTATTGAGTGTTGACTCTTTACCAGTACTTTTCTAGGGCTACACGTGCAGTGGTTGCAAAATAGATCCCGCAATCACAGGGCTTGTGTTCTTTGCTATTCATGTTAATTTGGGAGAATTTATACATGACAAGATGCATCAAAAGTAGTAAGTACTTGAAGGTAGATCACATAAGAGGTATGTACTCAATTATTCATATTATTGCTAATTTCACATTATAAAACCAAATCAATCTGGTAATTTCTAGATTATTCTGTATCATAATCATGTAAGAATGAAATATAGCACATTCACTCAATTCTACTATGACAACCTCAGAGTAATTTGTAGCATCATATCTTCTCATGTACTAACCAAGGAAATAGATCAGAATACTCAAGGGAAGTAGTAAGAGTGCCTTACTATCATGGCATGATGGCTTTTATTGAGCAATGATTATTCAACTCAAGGTCAACAAAAAGTATTTCTTAGTGATTTTCCCCTTTCTTTTTCTTGTGAAAATACAAGATTTGCATTACTATCCCGAAACTTCACAAGGCAAACAGAAAATCAGTTCAAATATATTATCTAAAACCAATATTCTCTGATTTTAATAACTTCTGTATTTAAAATGATAACACTTCCTTAATTGAATGACTTGACTTTCAAGACCATTAGCCCACACAGGAGCACAGAGAATTACTATGAATACAGAAAGCTCATGTCTGCTCCCAAATATCGACTATCTTATTGACTTTGCATGGTGTTGCCTGACTACCACTCTGACTAGCTACAAATTATTTGATTGTTATTGTTTCATTGGGTTAAATTGCAAGGAAAATTATATATATATACACATATATATGTATATATGCATATATAATTACTAACTATAAACACAGTATTTGCACAAATATAATATTGGAGATTGAAAAGAACCCTAAGGTTTGTCTAGGACTCATAAAATTAATGTCATACAAAGGCCAAGGGTCAGGCAGGAGATATCAAAGAGAGAAGTAGAAGGAGTGTAAAGAGAGAAAGGCAACGACATTCAAGCTCAGTGTCAAGGGCACTAAGGAGAAGAGAAGATGTAGCGAGCTTGCATGTGATCACAGACACCTTCAGATATCTGCTGCCAGGTAGGAAAGCTAGCTTGGTGATGACAAAATTTTGGAGATTTTAAAAGTTTCTATATAGTTTGGCCTTTGCTTATGATTGCTGGAGCTCCAACCATCACACATTGTTCCAGGCCACAGAAAGGCCCAATGGCAAAGATCTGCATATCGGCCAAGTCAGTTTCCACTTAAAAAAGCCTTCTTAGACATCCTATACAACAAGTTCCACCTCTGTTTCAATTAATAGTTTCTATTAGTTATCCAAAATAACTCTTAAAATGTAGTTAGGGCTGATACACAACAATCTCCAACAAAGTGGAGTCCAGAGAGAAGGAGAAAATGGAAAAAATAAAAAAATAAAAATAAATAAAAGTATCTATAGTTGTATTTTTATTAATAGAATCCATTTTGATATAATTATACAAGCATGCAATATATCTTAATCTAATTAAAACTCTAGTCTTGTGGATGTACACAACGGTGAGATTCACTGTGGTGCATTCATATATGTACATAGGAAAATTATGTCAAATTTATTTCACTGTTTTTCCTTTTCCTATTTACCCTCTCTTCCCTTCATTCCATTTTGTCTAATCCTCTGAACTTCTATCCTTGCCATCCCCTTATTGTGAGTTAGCTTCCACATGTCAGTGAAAACATTTAGCCTTTGGTTTGGGGGTATTGGCTTATTTTACTTAGCACAATGGTCTCCAGATCCATCCATTTGCTGGCAAATGTCATACAGTCATTCTTCTTTATGGCTGAGTAATATATATATACCCAAATTTCTTTATTCATTCATTGGTTGAAGAGAACCTAGGTTGGCTCCATAGCTTAGGCATTGTGAATTGTGTTGCTGTCTGTAAGCATTGATGTGCCTTTGTCACTATAGTATGATGATTTCAAATTCTTTGGCTATATACCAAAGAGTGGGATAGCAAGGTCAAATGGTGGTTACATTCCAAGTTTTCTAAAGAATCTCTGTACTGCTTTCCAGAGTGGTTGTACCAATTTGCAGCCCCATCAGCCATGTTTGAGTGTACCCTTTTCCCTACATCCTCCCCAACATTTACTTATACTTGTATTGATAATTGCCATTCTGACTATAGTGAGATGAATTCCGAGTGCACTTTAATTTGCATTTCTCTAATTGTTAGAGATATTGAACATTTTCTCATATATTTATTGATCATTCGTATTTCTTTTTTATGAGAAGGATCTATTTAGTTCTTTTGCCCATTTATTGATTGATTTGGGTGGGGGTTTTGTTTTTGGTTTTTTTGGTGTTAAGTTTTTTTAGTTCCTTGTACATTTTGGAAATTAACACCCTATCTGAGGTGCAGTTGGCAGATTTTCTCCCTTTCTGTAGGCTCTCTACAGAGTGTAGGTTCACACTCTTGTGGATGTACATGATGTTGAGATTCACTGTTTCCTTTGTTGTAAAGAAGATTTTTAGTTTTATTCCATTTATTGATTTTTGATTTTACTTTTTGTTCTTTAGGAGTCTTGTTAAGGAAGCCAGTTCCTGAGCTGACATTATTTTTATCTTATTCATTTTTTTGTTGGGAGGAAGAAAGAGTATCTCAGATTTATGTTAGGTCAATCAGTGCACAGTATGGCTGAATACAATGTTACCTACCACTTAGTAAATTCTGGTCCAAAGAGAATTTGGACTCTAGAGAGTTTCCTATGAACTCTCTCTGTATCAAGTGAAGAGCTAGAGAGATCTCTTTTTGAGGTCACCAGAAGAATGGTTACATCCCTCCTGGAGGAGGGATATGGTGGAAAACAGACCTACAATTCTGTGTGAGAAGACTAGTGTATTCAACAAACAATTTACAAGAGAATTTAACATGGATTGAGGGAGGAGAAGAACAGCAAATGGGACTAAGTTAGGGAGTTCAGATCCTAGCTCAAGAATGCTCTGGAAAGGAGCCAGAGAGAGGAATAAGGAAGGTGGTACTGTGGGAAATGGCAGAAGAAACATTCTCCTCCTTCACAGTTTTGCCTAGAGCTGTCAGGGAGTCTGTGTGAAAGTAACAACAGAGCACAGGTCTCCAAAGAGAATCCCCTTGGCAGAGAAGCATGGAAGGATCACCATAACAGCACCCAATAATCCTACTATGGTGACGTTGAATTCCTCCAAAGATTGCAGATGATGTTTAAAGGTTTATTTTTTAATATTATTCTAGGTTTTACCTTAAAAATAATAATTTAACTATACCATTTCTAAGCCTAGGAATAATAAGACTTTAGTTATCATTAGACAGAATCCTGCTGAATATAAACAGTGTCTGTTTCCCCCCATGTTTTTATATTTGTATGCAGCCTTTGTCAGCATGGCAGCCGCGGCGATGATAAAGTGCGTTTTTCTGCTCGGGTGGTTAGCCCTTTCATTTTTACAAGTGACAAAATAAAAATCTGCTGAAGAGTGAACATGCTGCTTTCAGTGTGTCATCTCAGCCCTGCGGGTCATTTTATTATAAAAATGTAAAAATCCAGTCAATTTTATTTAATCAGCTGAAAAGGAAAAGTGTTTCCAGGTCATTAATCAAGTGCTCCTTCTCTGTGGGACTTGTCTCTTCAGAAACTGCCATATGAATCATTAATAAAGCTGGAAAGATTTTTTTTTCTTTGCCAGCAGGTTTTTGAGAAACCTAGATGTTATTAATATAACAGAAGTAAAGTAATTTTAGGTCAACAAATAAAGCTTTCTGTAGTCATTGCCTACAGAATTGCACCTATGTTATTAAAAGCAGCTAATTCTTCACTTTCTAAACATTTAATTGTTAGAAATGTTGAGAAATGTTCAGCTGTTTAGATTGTATATGATTATATATTCCATAATTACATGTTTTCTTGAATGTTACCTAACCTTATATTTACAGTAAACTTTTATTATGTGAATTGATCAAAACATAATGAGACAGTAAGAAGAAATAATTACTACCAGATCTATAATAATAATAATGATAGTAATTAAACACAGTAAACTGCATTCACATAATGTCAAGCTTGTGCTTAAACCCATAAAAGCTACTGAAATAGAAGCTTGAAGTTCCCTTCTGAAAGAATGTTGTGGCGTATCCTGGTATTAGTTCACGGGGCTTTATTTTTCAAAGGAGGTCTTGACTTTCATGAGGAACCTTTTAGTACTTGACCAGTAATTGTTATACTCATTAGAAATCAACTTCTGATTAAACTTTTTCTTTTTAGGAATTTTTCTTTCAATGGAACTACAAAAGTCAACAGAGAGGGGAGAAGTCAAAGAGGAGCTATATTTCTGTGAGACTATGAATCCCTGTTTCACAACCCTAAAGGAAGTTGGGATAGCAGACATCCACAAACGTGAAATGGTATGAAATGATCCCACACCTTTTCAAGTTCTAAATTAATTTGTCCTTTAGGACCCACATTTATAATTTTTTTCTCACTGTCAATGCAAAAAAATAATTCTTGAATTTATACAAATTTTACGCGTTGGGTCACAAGAGCATTTGTTGATATACTTGGTGATATTTACTTTATATTAGTTATGATTTTAAGTATTGAGAATTAAATTTATCCATACTCAAACTTCCAGAGATTTTTTATAAAATCTATGAAGATGACTCATGTGTAAGACTACAATTCAGTATTTAATAAATACACTCTTTATTCATATATAATCTTGTACCAAATGTACCTGAATACTCTCTTACCATCCTAAAATCAAATTTGGTGATTATTTCTCACATGTATGAGCTGCTTACTAAAAATCACTACATACACATACACACATATTTATATATAGCATATACACACACCTCCTTATATGTATCATTTGAGTTGTTAACTAGTGTTAACAACTATTGCATTTTCAAAAAACTTTAAACAAATCTAACAGTACCTGTAACACTTTAATAGAACTTACTTTTGTTCAGAACACATTTAAAAGAGTTGTTTTTTCCTGCCAAATTTTGTTCTTAAATATGAAAAGTAAAACTGACTCATGTTTACTAAGTAGTCTAAAAAACTGAACAGTCTATTTGGAGATCAGATAATAACAGTCAAAAACTATAAGTCAAATATCCAAAATGGAGATTCTTAAATAAATATTAAAGTTGTTTAGAACAGTTCTCTAATGGTGCACTTCTGAATCCAACCCATGAAAGGGGTGGAGGGATTCTATAACATATAACATTTGATTTATGTCATGGCTACACATAGAGAAATACCAAAGTCAGTCTAGAAGAGAGGGGTTTTGGGTCCTTCAGGAAACCCTTACTGAATAAGGCTGTGATTGAACTGAGTCTTGAAGGTCTAATAGGAGTCAGCAAGGACAACTAGGCTGAGCAGAGGGTGAGAGTGAACCCATAGGAAGCAGTATATTCCAAGGTACAAAGAATGCAAAGCATGGCTCCATCAGCAGGTTCCAGTGATGATCAAATGGAAGAGTGTATGAGGAAGCACTCATAATGGCACAAAGGCAAGTTCTGCCATTATTGCCCCCATTTTCAGTTATCTGACCTTCTGTTGATTTAGTCAAAGTTAGAAGGTAAGTTCTATGAGGCCAGTATCTTTATTCCCTGATATATCTCCAACACCTAAATATTTGTCTAGCAAATAATAAATACTCAATTTTGAGGTCTTTAATTAATGAAGAAAGAATAAATAAATGTAGTCGATGTTCAGGATATGAAAGAGTCAAACAAACATGCTTAGACTTTTTTTTTTAATGTTTATTTTTTAGTTGTAGGTGATAGAATATCTTTATTTTATTTTTATGTGGTGCTGAGGATCGAACCCAGTGCCTTATGCGTGCTAGGCGAGCACGCTACCACTGCGCCATAATCCCAGCCCCCATGCTTAGACTCTTAAGCATGTGGCAGATCACAAATGTTAATAAATACCATGGCAGTAGATCTGGACTTCATTCTAAAAAAGAGTTCACAGAAAACAGTTTTAAAATATGAAAATACATTGCTAGATTTCCATTTTAGAAAGATAGTCTTGGCAATTGCTTGGGGAATAGAGAAAGATCTAGTAATCAGAGTACATTAGGATTATAAATATAACCTACCTTATAAGTAGAATCATCTAGATTTCCTTAAGAATCAGCTTTTGGAACAATGAAGCAAAAGTTATAGAAAAGTCCTTGGCATATAACGTGTTTCTCTACATGCATTCTGACTCTGTTTATTCCTGATCTCTTAACAAATTTTTAAAACCTCTGGGCTAATGGCATAGTGATTATGTTCATAATAATATTTCTTCTGCTTATAAGTTTTATATTATGATAAATTAGATTTCAAGAGAACTTTCATTTGCTATGTATTTTCAGAGTTGCTTATCTCTATGCAACTTTTTATTGGCTCAATACAAATTTTCAATTAATGAACTGAACTAATTACCCATTACAAAAGGTTGCATAAACAATTAGTCATCTGCTGGTTTATTTTGTGTTCAATTTTCCAATAACAGGCATTTACTCCTGTTCTTATTTTCTCCATCTACTCACATAATCTAGCATTTAATTACACTTAATTTTTATAATCACATAGAATATACATTATCATAGACAAACACAAATTCTTCCCTAATTTATGTACATATTTCTAGAATTCACAAAACATAATTCACCATGATATTGAACAATATCAGCATACAGACAAACATGTATGATTTGCATGACTTTTGCACTAGTTTTAACATAAAGAGTATTCTAAATAGTTGGTTTAGTAGGGCTTAAAAGCATTGAACTATGATTTCAATACTTTGGTGAATTTGAGAAATTTGACTGACTTCTACCACCTTTCCTTTCTTCACTTTAAAAGTAACATTAGCACTTGGAAAACTTACCATCTTTGATGTAATTGGGAGTTGACATGCCATAATACATAAACAAACATTGTAAACTCAACATTTTTTACTGGAAATAAATTTATTAATATATTAGTCTCTAAATCAATTGTGGCAAATAGCCAATTTGGTCAACTGAAAAAAAAAAGTAAGTTCTGAAGTTCATTCCCCTGCTAACACATTTGGAGTATTTTCATTGGTGCTCAGAGGACTCTGGGTCCTTTGAGGAAATAAAACCTCAGAAATGCTTTGTCTACATTAACCACTTTGTAAGTGTGAAGCAAATCATCTATAATGTTCACATTTTTATTTATTCTTTTCATATTTATCATCAATACTTTTGATTGTTAATGTCAACAATATTAAAATACCAGTTCTTCCACACTGGTTTAAATTGAGATGTCATTGTTTCACTTGCTACAAACATCGCTGATCATTGAGTACTGTTAGTCTCTTTCTCTACAGGCAAGTTGTTTTGAACAAAGTATTGTTAAATTATCTCTAAGGTAAAGGAAGAATTTAAACCTGGTTATTTCCAGAACTAAATGTGCATTCTTTCTGTTAATCACCTTAAATCATGAACTGAAAGGAAAATTTTGAGATTCTGAATTCTCTGATAATAGTTTGAAGCTCAATGAAGAATAGCAGAAATATTATTTTATCCCTAATACCTGTTCTCTCCTGTTTTGTTGATAACAAAACTACTGCCATTAGGTTGGGTATATGACCTTCTTGTAATGATAAATACATTTTTGAGATTTCCTTTCATTGATATGGCTAAATTCTGGCCAATGAGTAGTGAATCATATGATCTTACAAGGAGGAAGTGTGAATTCCTAACTCTTAAAATGTAAAAACACATCTATCACATGATCCGACAATCCCACTACTGAATATATAGCCAAAGAAAAAGAAATCAGATGTTGAAAAGATAGATGAACTCTGTTTACTGTAGCATTATTTACAATATCCAAGATATGGAGTCAACTTGTATCCCTAAATAGATAATTAGATAAATAAAATGTGATATATATACACATATACATGCCTACATACACAATGGGATAATAGCTTCAAAACACTAAAAGAATCCTGTCAATTTTGACAACGTGGGTAGATCTGGAGGATATTATGTCAAGGAAAGTGATCTAAGGACAGAAAGACAAACATAGTATAATTTCATATATGGAATATAAGAAAGGCCAAGTCACAGAAACAGTGTAACTGTGTTCAATGGTGGTTGGGGGTAGAAGAAGGGGGTTGGTAAGGAGATAGGAGGAGTAAGCTCAAGAGATCTATTGTATAATATGGTGACTACAGATTAAAACATATTCTCAAAAATTACTAATAAAGTAGATTTTAGATTTTCTTACCACAACAATTATATGAGACAATGTATATATCAATTACATTGATTTTTCCATTGCGTAATGTTTACATGTTTCAAAACATCATATTGTATGCAACAAATATTTACTATTTTATTTGTCAATGTGAAATAAATATTCAAGAAAAATTATAAAATAAAATATCTGAATGGTTTGTTTTACCTTTTAAAGGTGTAGATATTTTGCTTAGTCACAACCTTGATTTAAAAAATATCCTTTTATCAATAAAATTGTCTTCTGGTATAAGAAAACACTTTGTTGTTTATTTCATTCAACTTCACTGGTTATATTTTTATTTCTTGGGGATTATAACTGAGAAACACTGAAGGCCTTTTCACATTCTATTTTATAAAGCATAATCTCCACTTGCAACAAGATGGAATAAAGTCCTCGTAAACTAGTCAAGTAAGTAATTAAAAAGTAGTAGTATAAATTAAAGTTAGTTCTTTTTGTAAAGTTTCTTTGTCATAACCTATATTGTGTATCATTTCATTCTTACCATATGTATTTGTACCCACAGGAATCAGCTCTGGCCTAAGTTCTGGAGTTGGGATAGTCTTGCAGGAAATGTGGAGTTAAGAAAGAGTTTTGCAGCCGGGCATAGTGGTGCATGCCCATAATCCCAGCACTTTGGGAGATTGAGACAGGAGAATTGCGAGTTCAAAGCCAGCCTCAGCAACAGCAAGGCACTAAGCAACTCAGTGAGACTCTGTCATCTACATAAAATACAAAATAGGGCTGGGGATGTGGTTCAGTGGTTCAGTACCCAATACCAAATGCCCAGTACCAAAAAACAAAAAACTAGAAACTAAAAAAAAAGAAAGAAAGAAAGAAAAAAGAGAAAGAATAAAAAAAGAAAGAGTTTTGCCTTTGTCTTTATGGAATTAACATTCTTATACAGGTTCTTACATTCTGACAGGCAAAAATAGAGTGATAAGTTATGACAGTGCAGAAAAGCATTGTTTTTGTTGATGTTTTGTTTTATGAATATTACAAACAAAAGTAAGAATTTTTTAAAATTGGGACGTGCAATATTTTGAAGCTTTGATTAGAAAAATGAAGTATTATTATAATTTAAAAAAACAAGTATTGTGGTGGCTAGAAAATGGAGATTAAGGAAATGTGCCATTATTAATTATCACATGAATATAGAAAGAAAGAAGAGGTTGAGAAATGAGCTTCTTCCATTTGTAACTGTTGGACAGAAGACAGTTCTGTGTGGGTAGTGGGGAATATATCACCTCAGACAGTGATTAACCTCTGAATATAACTGTGTATAAACTGAAACTATGTCAGATTTTTAACTGTCACAATAAATCTCTTACAGCAAAACACACATAAATATGTGTCTATATAATAATGACAAATCTACTTCCATTAGCAAAGCAATCTAATCTAGACAGGTAGTAGGTATTTCACTAATTTTCTTAGAAGAAAAATCAATCACTTATAGTACCTTCAATTTGGTGAGAGAAACTATTACTTTGCTCTTTTCCTTCACCAAGACTTTGCATCCCTTGATTCATGCTACAAATTGGCCCCTGTATAGTTGTTTCTGCTTGATGTGTCTCTAAGTAACTACCCACTTATTTGTTCCCAGTTTTCATGTTTCCCTAGTGTCTATCAGTACAGCAAATCTGCCTTTTTTCTCACACAGCCATGGATATGCCACCCCTATCCATCCTATGGTGCTCCAGTGCATGGAGGACTCAGGAAATTTAGAATGACTCATTGAAGCCTGAAATTATAATTTTGATTTCAGTTAGGCCCTTTTACCTGTTTTGATGAATAATAAATTTGCCTATAATTTCCTACTGATTCAGGTCTCCAAATAACCTGCTCCAAAACTTTTCCATTTGTTTTAAATTAAACAAATAAAAAATCTTATGTTTTGCAGTTGTTCAGCCTTTATTAAAAAGTCATCCAATGTAAACTCTTAATTTCCATTATTTATATTTGTTTTTCTTTAATTTATTTGACTCTAGTGTCTTCTTTCTTCCTCCTAATTGCTCATGGTTTATAGCAGGTTAGAAAACATTTCTCCACATAATATTTTTCCAAATATTAAGTTATAGGCAGAAAACAAGAACATTTCATTCAACTGGCTAAACATGAATATGTGCTATGTAGAAAGATAACTCCTTATAGTTTGTATATGTTCAAAAATATGCAAAAGGTATGCCAGGCACGGTGGTACATACATGTAATCCCAGGAGCTCAGGAGGTTGAGGCAAGAAGATCATGAGTTCAATGTCAGCCTTAGCAATAGCAAGGTGCTAAACAACTCAGGGAGACCCTGTCTCTAATAAAATACAAAACAGGGCTGGGAATGTGGCTTAATGGTTGAGTGCCTCTGAATCCAATCCCTGGCACCAAAAAAAAAAAAAAAAAAAAAAAAAGCAAAAGGCTATATATTGTGACCTCATAGCCAAAGACTGGCAGCAATCATATGCCCATAAATACAGCACTGGTTGAATATGTTAAGATAAAAATCCATGAAATATATGCTAACCTACAAAGGACTAGTGAATATATCTATGTACTGATAATGGAAAGCTCTTGAAAATGTACTTTAAGTAACAAAATAAAAGTGAAAACAGTTTTAAAAAAATAATTAAGTATGGGGAGAAATATTAGCACATCATGTTTTTGCTTATATTTTCCAAGTAAAGTAATGAAAGAATAAACTAAAATGTAATAATATTGTTGCCAGGCATGGTGGCACATGCCTGTAATTCCAGCACTTTGGGAGGCTGAGATAGGAGTATCTCGAGTTCAAAGCCAGCCTCAGCAATGGTGAGGCACTAAGCAACTCAGTGAGACCATGTCTCTAAATAAAACACAAAATAGGGATGTGGCTCAGTGGTCCAGTGGTCAAATACCTCTGAGCTCTATCCCTGGTACAAAAAAAAATTGTCGCTTATAGAAGGGATACAGAATTACAGGGTAGAGGATACAGAAATAGAATAAAGACTTTTGGATATATACCTTGTTTTAGTTTTTGACTTGGTATTCTTTTATGTTTTATATAATTTAATTCAATTAAATCAACAAATAAAAATTAACATTAAAAACCGAAAATAAACGAAAAGAAATAAACCTAATTCTATATCAAATTGTCAAAACCATATATTAACATAATAATTTCAAACTATATTAAATGTTCAGTACTTTAGCCATAAATCTTGGTGAGTTATGAAGACAGAAAAAAACAAAAACGAAACCAAACCACAAAACACAAAACCTCTTAAACTTCATTTAGACATATTAATATGTTGATTTAAGACTAATTGTAGGTAAAATGTAAAATAACATAAAGTCAATATAAATTATGTTAATGTGCATACAAACTAATATTTTTGGTATAGATAAAGAAGATACTACCAAGAATCATATTCTATTTTCTCTCGCTGTTAACAATTGATTATTATACTCTTGTCTGAATTAATGTGGAAATAACTAATAATGAACTTTAAATTCTTATAAAACTGCTGAATTTATTTATACATCTCTCTCTTTTTTAAAAATATTTATTTATTTTTTTAGTTGTAGGTGGACACAATAGCTTTATTTTATTTTTATGTGGTGCTGAGGATTGAACCCAGTGCCTCCCGCGTGCTAGGCGCCATAACCCCAGCCCACATCTCTCTTTATATATATACACACATATATAAATACATATATATATCTATATATAGTCTATTGATATATGTATAAATATATATTTAAGTTACTTGATATATATATATATATATATATATATATATATACACACACTCATACATACATCAAAAAACTTAAATTCAAAGTTGGACTATCATTATAAATTCTCAATTTTTTCCAAGAAAATATGTGACTTTCACAACTCTGTCTAGTGAAAAGATGTGGAAGTAGTAGTTATACTCCAGTTCCAATGAATCCTCTTTGTACCAATATTGTGTCATCTAAACACCATTTTTCCACTGAAAGAAACTTGTGCTTTGGCTGATTCCAGATCTGAGAGCAGAAAATGGACAGAATTAGTTTGACACATGTTGTTGAGTCTCCTAATTAAGAAAGCTATTAAGATCTGCACTTGTTTATTGCTCCTCTACGTAGGAGAAGGCATTGCTTTGAAGTACTTGACAAGTGGGTGTAAAATAAATAAAATATTAACACCAAAGATTTTATTATCCTTTTTTAACTGATTTTATGCTTATCTTATAATCATCTCAAGTGTATTTATGAATCAGGCTCCAGTATTTCCAAAATATTATCATTTTTTCATTTATTCAGTAAAAAATTAAGATATTTTACATTAGTTTTCATATTAAATTTTCTAAACTCTGTGTGTTTCATATTTGTAGCACAACTGAATTTTGGCTAGCCACCATTTAAATATTTGATATAAACATAAATGGTGGCTGTTACACTAAATAGCAGAAGTCTCAAGAGTAAACAGCATTGTAGTAAAGCATAATGGAACTCTGATGGAACTCCAATGCACCACAAGAGTTTATATTAAAGTAATGTAAAGTAAACGTTAGTGGAAAATCTAAGTATCACTGTATTGTCATTCAGATTAATCAAATTACCTACCGGTGGAATTATGGGAGCACCCAGGAATCAGATTGTCTTTCCTTTAGTTGTCACTATGGAGTATTTATTGCAATTACTGGTCTGAATTAATGTGAAATAAGTAGTAATAATAAAATTCCTTTAACCATTATAGTTTTGCTTAAATTTGGAGCTTCAAAGCCTATAAAATACTTTAAATAAAAATAAAATTAAAAATGTTTCTTATGAGGAAAGCCTGAGCAGAATTGACTAGAAATGAAACTTTCAAATACTCAAGCAAATGGCTTAAATTCACATACCTATTAAAAGGCATAGCAGGGGTTAGCATAACTATAACTTGCATGTACTGAGTGCTGATGGTACCATTGAATGCCTACAGCACTCTCCAAAGTGGGAATAATTGCCATCCTTATTTTACAGAGGAGGACACTTAAGCAGTGATTATGTAAGGTTACACAAAGTATTCCTCTCAAAGTTTGAATCCCAACCATAATCATATTATACTACCTTCAAGATAGGTTCCATGCAATAACTTGGGATTTGAATTCAAAATACATAAAGAATCCATACATTTCAATAGCAAAAACCAAGCAACCTAATTAAAAAATGTGCAAAGGATCTAAATAGACATTTTTGCCAAAGAAAGTATTAAAAAGCCAACAGAAAAGTTCTTAATGTGAGTAATTATAAGAGAAATAAAAATATAATATCACCTCATACCTGTTAGGATGGCTATTATCAAAAACATGAGAGATAATGAATGTTGGTGAGGGTGTGGACAAAAGGAAACCCTTGTACCCTGATGGTGAGTATGAAAATTGGTACAGCCCTTATGTATTAGAAACACAGTATTGGGCTGAGTTTGTGGCTCACTGGCAGAGCGCTTGCCTTGCATGTGTGAGGCACTGGGTTCGATCCTCAGCACCACATAAAAATAAATAAACAAAATACACTGTGTCCATTTATAACTAAAAATATTTTTTTTAAAAAAGAAACACAGTATTAAAAACAGAACTACAAAATTATCCATCATTGTGTGTGTGTGTGTGTGTGTGTGTGTGTGTGTGTTTGTATGTGTGTGTTTTGATAGGGGAAGGAAAGCTGAAATACAGTTGGGTCTACCCACAGGAAACATTCTAACCTTCTATCACTGTCTGTTTTCCAAAAAGCCCTTTTCAGAGATATGCATCTGAGAGATTAAAGCAGAAAGAGTACCTGATATCATTTGAGATTTTAATTGCTGTAGATGCATGCTTTTCCCCAGTAACTAAGTCCTGGTTGGCCTTATCTCATCTAGTCTCTGCCAATTTTCCTGAAGTCCTACAGGACTTTGAGTGATATTTCCAGAACTCTCCATGTTTACTTCCTGCCCATCAAGTGGTGGGCCCTGCAGATTCTCTGAGGCTATCTAAAACTTTCACTTTCTGAATTCAGATCACAGACTTTCCATAGATGACTTTCTCCTCCTGAGGTAGTATTGGCCCCCTGTTCTTCAGAGCGTATTTTCTCATCAGTATCAAATTGGATTGCTTTTGTCTTTTTGTTTGTGAGTAAATGTTTCAAATTTTTAAAGACTTCTTCATGTTTCTCATTTAACAGAGAAAGGAAATGGCACCAATATGCCACTCCTTAGGCATGCTGTTACAATGTAAGGCTTATTAATCCTTTTGCAAACTCCACTTCCATCTCTGGAAAGAGGAGAATTTGCTGTCATCAGGAAACCCCTCTCTACCTTGTAGAACAGAATGCTAAGTGTTGGCATTTCAGGAACTAATGCTCTGTTCTATGATTTATTTTTTGTTTTGTGACAACATGTAACCTGTCCTCTATTTCCATTCCCAACTCACATAGTTCCTATTCATCAAGGGAGTTGCATACAAGATAGTTGGAATCTCTTAATTTATAATCTGCTTGCTCTTACTCATGTTCCAAGCATCCTTAGAGAGCCTCTGTCCTAGTCATAGGCAAGATTATGCCACCCCAAGACAGAAGAGCCACAGACTAATAGAAGTTGATCAATTCCTGTGACTTGTTATTATGAATGTGAATGAATTAAAAGCCAATGATATGGTACTATGTAGTCTCATTAAGTTTTGGAATAAATTACAATTTGCAAATTCTTTAAAGAGAATATCAGAGAAGAGAAATTATCTTCAGACAAGAGTACTTGGGAAAAGTTCTTCTACCCACAATCCTCTTTTCTAACCCTCACTTCAGCATGAATAAGTCTCAGCAGCCCTTGAGAACCACTGATAGATACCCTGCTCTTTGGCATACCAATGAGTAATTCTGTGTCTCTGGTGTTTTTCAACTTAAAAAAAAATATTTTCAGTCAACCATGGTATTTATTATTTAAGTAGTAAATGATACCTTTTCAATCCTGATAAATTTTATAATTTATCATGCTTGTCATAATCTATATTTACAGATTATTTAAACAACAATCAACAATAAATTCTTCAGAGTATGAGCTTTCATTCTGCCTTTTGAAATAAATAGTTGTGTATGTATTCATTTGTGCAAATGCCACTTGTTCCCTTCTGCTGCCATTCCTGTGACAGCAGTGTTCAGGACTGTTCCTTAAATGATTATATTCTGATGGGAAAAGAGCCAAACAAAAACTGTCAGCTATTTCATATCCTTTCTAAAGCTATTTAGAAATACAAATTAACATCTAATGTGAAGATCTATAAATATGGGTGAGTGGTGTGCTATAAAAGTACATTTTATTTTCTTAGTTTCCCTATGCTTCTGGCAAAACAGACTGAAAATCACATATTGAAATTTTTTTAAGGTGGATCGTGCATTTATGGAATTTATATGTGAAAAACAATCATGGTAAATTGTAATGCCTAATAATAAAAATGCCCCAAAATAAAAATTGCAGAATCAAAAGACATCAAGAAACAAGATAACCTTTGATTTTATTTTTAGTTAAAAGAGTTACACTTTAAATTCTTTGCTGTCTTGTAAACTCAGAAAATTTTCTACAGAGTGGGGGGAGATAATCAGCTCATCACTTAAGGTCTTAGTGGTCCCATGGCTCAGCTTCTGAGGACCTAAAGTCAACTGGAAAGTGCCTTGCCTTTGTTATTTTTTGGATAAGAGAGAAGCAAGTTTCTAACAGAGACCAGTTTCAATGTTTTATTTGTCATTTTGGCTTTTAAAGGGTGTAACTTATAAATAGCAAATCATTAATATGCTGAGTAGTTTAAAGAGCTTTTAAAACCACTTGAGAATGGTGTAAGGAGGCTGTTCTTGTTTTCTTGCTGTGACATAGGAATGAGGGGAAAATATTAGTCACTGACATGTTGTAATAGGCATTGTGCACTTTTTCAAATTCTCTCTGAAGGGAAGGGTTGTTCCTTTGCAAAGAAGAGTGGAAAATGTCATTCCTAGGTTACACAAAGAAATATAATTCTCTGGTTTCTAACAACCTTTGAATGTTTTCCACAAAACTTAATGCCTTCAGATAAGGTGAGGGACCTGGCATTTAATGAGCTATAAGATTCACAAGTGCTTTCATTGACATTCCTAACTTTATAGTAGTATATTCAAATGCATATTTCTAGTGGAAAAATCAATTATGTTTTTGGTTCAATGATAGATGATGAAACTGTGTTAATTATGAGGAGGAATCTGTTCTTTTCTAGAGAGAAAATTATAGGTGTAACCTGGGGATACTGTTAGAGTCTGCTTTGTCTCTCTCTTTAGGAAATAATTGTGCATTTTTGAGGATTCTATTACTTTTATTACTTTTGAGGATTTTATTACTTTTGAGGATTCTATTACAGTGTTATTGTTGATTTATGTAGCAACAGAAACTTCTCTGAACTTCCTTGCTATCTTGAGATGGAAGCAAAGCCATGAAACATATAACATCTCTGAGCGAAGGATGGCATGCTAAATTTTATTAAATTTACCTCTAAGTTCTTTCAAATATGTTTACTTCTTCTGCCACAATCTTAGTCCAATTTACTAAAGTTTCTCTGGTCTGATCCCCCGCCCCCACTCACGTCCACACCCTTCCAATCCATCTCTCTAGACATAACGAGAGTGGGATTACAGAATGGGTGCCTGATGCACCAGCCTCTATTCTACCATTCTCCAGTGCTTACTTAAAAACTTTCAATGACTTTAATTGCTCTCAGGAGGACGACTGAATCCACACAAGTCCTGTATGACCTGATACCTGGACTGGCCTTGGTTTTGAATCCTATGTAACACACATTCTTCTTCTGCCTCTATCTGTGCCCAGCCACTTTGGACTTCATTTAGTTGTTCTCCTTCAGGCAATGTGCACATCCTGTACTTTTCCTGGAACACTTTCCCTTTGTCCTTTTTTACCTGGTTAACTTTCTACCTGGGCTCAATCATCACTTTCACTGGCAAGTCTTCCCTACAGCCCCACCATCTCCTTAAAATTCTTTTTTTCTTCAGAAGAATATCTGGGTAAATCATTATTTATTTGGTTCTGTGAATCTTGTGTAGTGCTGGAACATTAGAAGAAAAAAAATACCCACATTTTATTTTCTTCTTTGCACATGCGCATTTGCTTTGTACAATAGTAGAAACTGGGTAAATAGTTGCGGAATGAATGACTGTGAGTACATAAAAGAACAAAAGAACATTGGACCAAGCGATCTATCTCTCAAAAGAGATTGACTACAAAAATGATATGTTTTGTGTATTTTTAATAAATTAATTTTATTGTGACACTGATTGTGACATATTCATGTATAGTATAATTTTGAAATAATTTGTGCCAGGAGGTTTATTACAAGATTTATGGGAGGGACTATGGTAGTTGGGTGAAAAACTGATTTAAGTCCTGAAGAAAGGGCAAAAAGGTTGAAAAGGGCACTTGAGAAAAGATTGCCAAGGATATCTTTGGGCACCAGTGTCTTGAAAAGTCCCAGCCATTTGGAATGGATAGATAAAAATTTGAAGGTGAAATAATTACTCAAGAGGAGAGATATAGGAATAGAATTATGACCTTAACGCCTCTGCCAGAATGGAGCAATTAGAAATTTTCAAGTAGAAGAACAGGATTAGAAGGGGAGTTGTATGTCTTGGAAGAGGCAGGAATTGGAAAGAATCTTCATTTTCCCCATAGAAGCTTCATCCCTAAATTCTCTGTATCTACTAGACTAAACCTTTTTTGTTATTCAGGAAAAATAAAGACAAACGGAGGCTGTGAGAGGAATGTTGTTCCCTTTGATTATCATACTTGATTTGACTCTAATAAATAGTACAAATAATAAGCTTTCACTATGAACTAGATGGTGTTAGAAATCAGTTTTGAATTCAAATTGGAACCTTTGAAATGGAAGTAGGTCTTGACCACACAGCATGGGAAAAAGAATTAGGCAATCAAATAAATTTCTTCTTATTTCCTTTAAGAAGAAATAGCTAAGTATATGTCAAAAACTAAAAGGCAGGTTACAGAGTGGTAAAGATCTGCCATACGTTTCTCTGTTTCTCCTGTGACTAGAATCATGCCCACCTAAAAGATAAGTAAATAATGTTCAGGAATGTCAAATCACTTCTTTATTGAAAATGAGATTCTAAATGATAGACCTGAAATATAAATCTAATTTTGTCTGGCTCTATATTTTATAACATATTGTTCTTTCCTTGGACTTTCCATCCTCTGAAGAAGAAGAAGAAGAAGAAGAAGAAAAGAAAAGAAAAGAAAATCACATCACACTTATTTAAGCCAAAAATGAGGTCAGAGATCTAGAGATAACAAAATGAAAATCCAAATATTACAATGTTAAAAATTGTTTATTTGCTATGATTTTCTTAATGGTCTTCCCATGTTATGTTCTTTTGGAGAAACCTCATTACTAACTAAGTGTCTGTCCTACTAAACAGACAGTAACCTATGGCTGTGGAGGCTTTGATAGAACTTAGTGTAATGCTCACCCCTGGAGAAAAACCAAGTTGACAACAGATGTTCATTCCCTGAGGGAAAGTGATGCATGAAAATGTATTTTCATGGAAATGGAAGGCTCAAAACTCTCTTGAAAAAAAAATAAGCTTAATTTTGGGCATTGTGATATTAGGAAGAGCTTCAGAAGAAAGCTGAGAAAAATTTGGGGGAAGGAAAAAAGGAAATATAGAGTTACTGATAAAAAAAGAGAGGTGCAGGGAAATCAAAAGTGGAGATGTGAGACAACATGTCAAATATAGCAGGAAGTTCAACAAGATGCAAAGAGAGGAAAAATACCTGAGATTTGTTAAGACTCGTGTCGGTGATGATCTTGGAAAAGCCTATTTTTGTGTACTGATGAGGATAGATGCCCAAACTGAGTAAACATGGTGTCTTAGTGTGTTCTGGGTGCCATAACAATAGATTGTATTGCCAAAGCCATAGATTATATGACTTAAACAACAGATTTATTTCTCACAGATCTGGAGGGTGGGAAGTCTAGATAAAAATGCCAGCTGATTTACTACCTGGTTCAAGCTGTTTCTGTATTGAAGGTAGCTGCTTTCTCCTTGCATTGCCAAATGTTCTTTCCTCTGTGTGTGTATATGGGGACAGAGAGAGTTCCCTTTTTTACAAGGCAACTAAGTGAATCATGATTGACCCACCCTCATGACTTAATGTAACCCTAATTTCCTAAAGGTCCCACCTTCAAATACCATCATGTTGGGGGCTAGAACTTCAACATATGAAGTTGGTGAGGGTGGGGAATAGAACAACTGTTTAATCCATAACAATAGACAGTTCACTGAGAAGTTTTACTGTAAAGGGAAGCCAATAATTTGAATACTGGACAGAGAGGAGGTGAGGGGCAAGAGAAAGGTTTAGTTATGTTTTTGTGAGAGTATTTTTTTAAGATTTTTTAAAATTGTCGATGGACCTTTATTTTATTTGTTAATCTATTTATATGTGGTGCTGAGAATTGAATCCAATTCTCACACTTGCTAGGCAAGTGCTCTACCACTGAGCTACAGCCCCAGCCCCGTGATGATATTTTTTGATAGGGAATAAAAGAAAATGCTGACATAATAGTAGGTTTAACTCAGTAAAAAGAAAGTAGTAGGTAATGCTGTACAAAATAGGAGTCTGAGAAAATAGTATTTGTCACAGGCAGTGGAGAATCTAACACAAGTGAGTTGGATTTCTTGTAGTCCTGAACTGCCATTTGAGACATTAAAGCGAAGCCAATTTACAAGCCATACTTCTTCAGTTTCACTTTCAGTTCTGCGATTGCTATGACTTGAATATGTTCTCCAAAAACCATGTTTAAGAAAATTTATCCCTAGTGCAACAATATTGGGAAGTGGGGCCTAATGGTAGGTATTCAGGGCCTGAGGGCTCTACCCTCAAGAATAGAATAACGCTTATTGTATTAGGAATTGAGACCTCTCTAGCTCAAGCTCCTGCCATCTCTCACACTTTCTTTGTCCTTCTACCATGAACAATGCAGCAATAAGGCCCTCACCAAATGCCATGCCTTTGACCTCAGACTTGCCCGCTTACAGAATGGTGAGAAATACATTTCTGTTTTTTATAAATTATGCAGTCCCAGGTATTTGACTATAGCAGCGAAAAAACAGACTAAGACAGCCGCTTACTAGCCAAGTGATTTGGAAAAGTTACCTAATCTCAATTTCCCAATCTCTACATGGGAATAATAATAATAATAATAATAATAATAATAATAATAAAGTGGCCTTCCTCATACAGTTGTACTTCCTAGAGAGTATTGAAGCTCACAGAATTTGTTTTTTATTCTTGGCAATGCTAATCACTGTAGTTTGATTTGGTTATTCTTCTATCATTCCTTGAATATCAAAGTCCTAGACTAATGACTTAACCAGAGCCTTTCTGAGGGTGTCAATTACTACTTATTGTGAGCTTATAAGCCTATCTGTCTTTCCCTCAGCCTTCTTGTCAAAAAATAACAGAGATTCTAAAAATTTCCAGATCAAAACCAGCATCCCTCTGCCTGGTCATGATGCATCTCTGTCTTCTTGTAGAAGTGACCTTTGTTGAGCAGGGCAACCTCAAGTTGGACCCCTCTCCAAGCTTCACAGTAGTTATAAGTGCAAGAGTCCCTTGACTTGTATATTCAGTTCAACATACCCAGTATGTCTTCTCTTCTCAGGAAAAATTCTTTGTCCACCTCTTCTTTACACAATTTCCCTTAATGTTCTAGTTCATTTAAGTGCCCATAACAAAATGCCAGAGTCTGGGTAATTTATAATCACCAAAATGTTTTGTTTGTTTTCTTTTTTTTCCTACAGATCTAGAGGCTGGGAAACCCAGACTTGCATTGACAGATTCTATGTCTGGTGAAGATCTTCTTCCATGTTGATAGTGTGTTCTTAGTGTTTCCTCATATAATAGAAGGAAAGAACTCTAATCTCTTGAGACTTTTATAAAGACACTAATTCTATCCATCCTCATGACTTAATCACCTTCCAAAGGCTCCACATTTCATACTGGGAATTAGGCTTTAACATACATATTTTAGGGGGACAAAAACATTCAGACCATAGCATTGGTTAAAGACACTCCAACCAATCTAAAGTTCTTTCAGTTCCCTTTCTTTCTCACTTTACTTCATAGCCTCCTCTTTCCTGACTCCTCTGAATTCCTCTGAGCTTTATTGGTGAAAGCTATGTGAATGGAAGACACAATGAGCTTGACTATCCTGCATAATTATTGATATGACAAAGGATGAGAGAACTGGAAGAATCTTTCTCAAAACAATTCTTCTGATGATTTGATTGTACATTGTTAAGCAGTAACTGGACATTATTTGGCAAATTTCAAACAGTCTATGATGGCTAGTTGTACCAACATATACACAACGACCCAGGCACCATTAATGTGGTGCTACAAAGTGGACATGGACCAAAATAATTGTAAAATTTGTTAGTTACTTACCAATTTTGTTTTAAAAGCTAATGTGATCTCTGTGTGTGTGTGTGTATGTGTGTGTGTGTGTGTGTTTATGTGTCTATTTAACAAGCTAAGATTTTCTTTTTTTAAATTTTTGATTAACATTAGTCAGAGTTTTAACATTAGCAGCTCTTAAGGCTGATTATGCTTTGGACACCTTAGGATGTCAATCCTCTCCTCAGGCAGTCTGATGTATACCAGGGAGCCAAGAGGAAATACCTTGATTATAAGGTTATCCAGGTTATTTTCAAATAATTGCAAGTAAACAGGAAGCAATGAACTGACATTCTCAGATATTTTAAAAAACGTAGTCCTATTGTCTCTGTTATTTGCAAAGTTACTATAGCAATTACTGCCTGTTTATTCAAGGGCTGCTTAATTTATACTAGCAAACTTTTCTTTTTTCCCTTTTTTTTTTCTTGATAAGAGTTTTCTTCTACTTTTGGTCAGACTGAGAAATTTGTAGTCAGTCCTCACCATTGTAAAGGCATGTCATAAGGTAGAGTGCACATTTCATGCAGGGCTAGTCTAGCCACCAAATCCTGTAACTCTTGAAATAAGATGCACCTGCTGTTAAGGTCAGAAGGCTTAGATTTATAATGGGGGGAAAAAGCCTATGGAATTTAATCTAAGTGATGGCTCACCATCTCCCCTATGTTTAATGCCTGTCTGTGAAATGATATTGACATTGCTGCCAGGCCTGCAAGTTTATCTATGACAGGAAGACAGGAAATATAAAACCACACTGAAACACTGTACTTAGTCTTGACTATTTCATCACAAGAGTGAAGTGTATAAACTTCAAAAAAACATCTAGAAGATCGGCAAGCATTATCAAGAATCAATTTAAAGTGTTTAGTCATAGGTGATAAGCTGTGCTATTAAAACATCTTAAAAATACCTGTGTTCAGATTTTTAAAAATCTTGTGCCCATCTCCGCTTGCTTAGTACCCACGAAGCTGCTGGCACCAAGAAAGCTAAATTCGTGGCTGATTCTTGCCAAATTCTTAAACTAAACCCATTCACCTTAGATACCATTTATTTGGACCTGTAGGCATGTGAAATAATCAGTTCTCAGGCACCTGGGGGACTCTATGAGTGCTTTAGCCTGCCTCTTTTCTTACTGTAAAATAGAAATAATCATAGTATTAATATTTCTACCTCATCTATTGTCAGAAATAAGTAGGATAAATATAAAAGGCAGATAATATAATGCTTTCCATAGAATAGTCATGTAACACATAGAGAATATTCCTCTATCTTCATGACCTAAGGTGACTGTTGAAGATGTGTCCTAGCTTTTCCCACCAGCACTCAAAGGAAGGAAGGAAGTTAGGATGTCAATAATGTTTAGTTCTTGGGAGATTCGGAGGTCTGCAATCTACAAAGATTGTGGAGCCATTTCAGATTGTCAACAAAAGCTTTTGCTGGTTTTGTACAATTGTTCTTATAGGCTGTAACCCAAATACAAGAATCTTAGTTGCCTTTGACAGTAGAATTGATGTCTCTTATTTTTATTTCTTTTACTCAAGCTTAAAACTAAGATGACATTCTTTATTTAGAGCATGATATAATAATTTGTGTACAATCTACATCTAAATGTCGATTCTGTGAGTCTGTATGACTCTAACTTAGGTATGTTGCATTTAACAAAACTACATTTCCACAGCTACTTCCTATAAAAGAATGAAAAAGCAATTTCATTCTTTAAGAAAAAGCAATTTCATTCTTTAAGCACACATCTTGGAGATTCATCTGTTAGGAATACTTTTCTATTTTCTGTTCTTTCCTGCTCATTTTCTTTTCATCTTTTCCAAACTTTTCCAGAGCTCAGTTTGCTACATTCTCCAGGAATGTGTTAACTTCATTCTTCCTTCTTTCTTTCTTTTTTCCTGATCTTCACACATATTGTTATGACTGACTTTTGCTTAATTATTTCTCTTCTAACTCCTGGGTTCTGTCTACCTTTGTTTGTTCTCTGAGTCTTCATCACCAAAATCTAGCATCTGGTCTGAAAATGACAAATTTTCCCTGGGGTCACAGAGTGAGTCGGGTGCCAGTAGGGATGACCATGCTACTAACCTCAGTATCAGTCCATCCCAGCAATGAGGGGCAGGAATTTGTAAGTTGGGGATAAATAAATAATGAAAATGGGAGGATTAGGAAGTTAGGATGTCAATAATGTTTAGTTCTTATATTGTCACAAAAAAATTGCTGTTTATAAGGTAGGTGTTAATATTCTATTCTTACAGATGAAGAAACTATGACTCAGAAAATTAATGTTATTAGCCTATGCAAACATAACTAACATTTTAAAAGTTCAAGTCTGTTTGACTCTTCTCTATTAGTGTGAAAGTCTACATTTGTGATATTAAGAAATATATATTATAAGATTGTCATGAAAGCAATTAGGTAAATTCCATTAAATTAACAAGCTATTTTATTCTTTAATATGCTCTAGATGGTAGTTATAATTCTTTAGGTAAGTATTACAGGTCTCTGTACCTAATGAAGGATTGGTACTTTCTTGGTCACCAAATAGGGGAACATCTTAGATTTAAAAAGTTGTTTTAATAACTCACCAATAGAATTCAGTGACATAAAAAATATAGGGATCTCATTTATAGTATCTTTTGTCAGGTATTTTCAGTGTCAAAAACTGTGAATAATTTTAAAATTCTCTCTTACTCAAAAGCCATTGATGTAGGGTGCCCTGATTTCATCAATGGTGGTATCAGGAACATGATTTCTAGCTTAGAGACAGTTTTGTTACTCATAGCAATAATAGTACCCCAAATCAGCATTTTGCATTATTTTTTAAAGCCTCAGTTCCCAAAGGGCAATGCAAAGTAAGATAAATGACATCTGTTCAAGTAGGTCCTATGCTGTAGGGGAGGAATTCCCAGTATAGGAAGCCCAGTTGTTTTATATCGGCTTCAGAGGAAAAAATTATCTTTATTATACATAGCAGAAACAACCCTGCCTTTTCTCCAAAAGTACTACTTTATCTTTACCTTCCAAGGCTGTTTTCTTCACAAACTTTCTTAGAAAATTGACCACAAAATGGCAGTTAATGATTCTACTTACAAGATACGCAGTACCAGGAGAAATTAATAAAGACCATTGTGAGACTCTTGTTTTTGAAAGAATTGATATAATCCTCACAAATGTACAAAATCCTGTGAAAGAATGGACAGAAAAATCTCAAATAGTAAGAAATAAATCTATGCCAGCCAGTTTTTGTTCAATTAATTCCTAAGATTATTTTCTTAGTAAAGCTTTTAATAAAAGATGTCACAAGGAATGACTTATTTTGTGATTTAATTAGATCAAATAATATTCAGAGATATTGATATGACATAAAAATCAATCATTTTTATCACTGATTTGATCTCATCACTACTATACAAATTCATGAGATATAGGTAGCTTTACTGATTTTTCAAATCAGTGCCATGTAGCTACTATAAGTGTTGTTCTTGATCCTATAAAATTGGAGTTCTTATCAGTTTCTGATTCATGAATATTTATGCTATAAATTAGTCAGAATTTATATAATAAAATGACAATAATTTCATTTATGATTATATTGCATGGAATTTATTAAATGTGCTCAAAATGTGTAGAACCTCACAATGTCTTGAGATAGAGGCAGGACAGGCATTTTTGTCTTACCTTGAAGGATGAGGTAGGAAGCAGAGAGCTCAGTGACCTACCTACTCACCAAACTAATTAGGGACCTAGATCCAGTGTCCTTAGTTCTAGTCTAGTTCTCTTTCTATTGC
Organism: Xerus rutilus; assembly: GCA_028644305.1. Taxonomy (NCBI): domain Eukaryota; kingdom Metazoa; phylum Chordata; class Mammalia; order Rodentia; family Sciuridae; genus Xerus; species Xerus rutilus. The sequence goes on along the minus strand of CM053405.1, from coordinate 35,129,234 downwards.
CTTGCAGAATCTTTTCCTTAAAAACAGTGAAAGTGAAAACTAAATTATACACAGGAACAAAGAGAATGTTCCTGGAGTCAGGGCCAGAAATACATTTGTATAGCAGCATGTTGAAAATTTGGTGGAATTCATGGGCACTTTACTTGAAGAGGCTCAAGGATATAATCTCCTTCCTTAATAGAAAACCTATTGAAGAAGTAATTCTTTATGCTCAAAAGATCCAATGATGGAAAGCACAGAAGAACTCACTAGGATTTCTATTCAGATGTGAAGTAGGGGACTAGAAAGAGGTTGTTAGAGCAGCCATCCCGTGGTTTTAACATAAAGGTTGAGGGACTTTGAACAGACGACTGGAGTTTTCTAGGAGGTTTTTAAGTAGTATTGTGGTTTTACTCAGCCTTATATCCCACAAGACTCGTCAGAAACAGGTGCAGATAGTTTTGGTATCCCTCAAGCTTTAATATTATTAATTATTTAGCTTTTTGCCTACAAGATATAAAATATGCAGGTATTTAATAATAAAATTTAAGACCAATGTACTGAAAATTAAAACAAAAATGATCAGATATGCACGTTATTGAAATCAATTAGCAATTTACAAATGAAGAAAAAAGAGAAAAAGTTTTAACTAAAAAACATACTTCAAAATTAAAAATGAAAGAGATAACAAAGACTGGCAGGTGACATGTCTGTGTGTGTGTGTGTGTGTGTGTGTGTGTGTGTGTGAGAGAGAGAGAGAGAGAGAGAGAGAGAGAGAGAGAGAGAGACAGTGTGTGCATGTGTGTGCCTGAGTGTGGCTCTCAGTCAAAATTGCCTTAGATTTAATGTGAAGATTTCTTATCTTCTGATATTTATGAAAATCAACTTATCAAATTAGATGGTTTAGACTTCAAAAGGCATAGAAAGTCAGACCTAATCTTGAGGGGATACATAACTAGATAAGTAGGCTACTGTTTGCTGAAAATAAAATAATGGAAGCTTTGTGATGACTGGATTGAGGAACCTGGAGCCACAGCCTGGAGCACTTTAGCTCATTAACCTGAAATCAGTGGTCTCCATGTGGGACAGTGAAGCCTCTAGGAGGACAGAAGTGTGTCAAAGGCAACAAAGAAGACCATGGCAGCTTCCTAGGCTGAGCTTTGAGGTTTCCACAGAACCTAAGTACACTTCTATGTTTCTTTTCTCATTTAGTATCACAACAGTTCATGTGAAAAGCATCATTATTGCCCTTGATGTGCAATAAACTCAGTGTGAAATGTATGTGATTTGCTTAGAATCTGAGATTTACTCCCAAACTCCAAATCCAATACTAAATTTAAAATCCCCTTTTCAGTTTCATCAGTGCTTGGATGGAACTATTTTATACATCTGAAAACTCAACTCTGATTATGCCTTTCTTAAAAGTTAATTATCCTTAAAGTCTAGATGATGAAAAAAAGTGCTAAACAAAGAACTATTTTTGTGTGATGACTGTGTGTGCGCATGTGCGTGAGCAGGCCTGAGTGTGAATTAACTTTCCTTTTGTCTTTTTCATCATGTATTGGAATTATGTTAGAACTGATTCCATCTGGAAATTAATATATCATGTGGTTTTGAATGTCTGCTTTGTGTTCTATCAGCCCAGGATACTATAAAAATTACCACAGACAGGGTGGCTTAAGCCACAGAAATTTATATATTTTTCATAGTACTGGAGACCAAAAAGTCTAAGACTGAGGTGCTGCTGGGTTGACTTCAGTCAGGATGCTCTTTCTGGCTTTCTGGGGAAGGTCATTTTCTCAATATTCAGACACAGGACCTTTCCTCTGTGTGGGTTCAGAGAGAGCAAACTCTGATGTCTCTCCCGTTCTTATAACAGTGTCTTTGAAATTAGGGTTCACTCATAACCACATTTAACCTTAATTAACTCCTAACAGACACTGTCTCCAAATGTAGTCACACAAGTAGTTAGGGTTTCAACTTAAGATTTTGGGATTCAATTCAGAACATAACAATTGAGAACATAACAGTCGTGTACTATGAAACATTTCAAATTATGAAATGATGCTAATTTAGATATGTTTATGTATAATGAATGTATGTGGCATTTATATAGACATTTATGTTTAATATTTAGTAATTTTAGAATACTAAAAATGCAAATGACTTGAAAAATTCCTGAGACTCAAATGAAGTTAAAAAAATCTTTTTTTTTT